>JAGXOD010001372.1:3737500-4182500 GCA_020368025.1 Brachyhypopomus occidentalis
TTAATGCTTACTGACATGTCTCGTGCACTTCAGCGGCGCTAGGACCACGAAGGTAGAACTCAGCGCACCACAAGCCTGCTTCGGTTCCTCGCTAGAAGACAGTTCAGCACCAGACGAAGTAGCGCCTGCCTCTCTCAGGGGACGGGTGAGCTGCATATAAACGGCAACGGATATGTGTAGATTAATGACATCGTAAGATTTTTTTTAAGTGGTGAAATTCCAGATTATCTGAAAACCCCAGCAAACGGTGTCCGTGATAGTGAGATACCTGTCATACAGCATTAGGGACGTTCACAGGGACGAAATGGAAGGAAACTTGGGATCTGGGATACCCAGTGCACTTGAAGAGAAAGTGATTTGGATTTAAAACGGCACAATTTGTTTAATGACCCATTTCAAGGTTGAGTATTTTCCTTTTTTTTTAACGCTTTTTAAATATTGGTTTTACGACACAATATCATCTGATAAAGATATGCGTAAAGCTAGCACTAGAACTGCTCGTTTCGTTTACGCCAGCCCATGTATTAATCTGTGATTATTTTATATGCAGTGTGTAATACACCTAAACTCAAGAATTGCTGTAGGCTACATTGATTGCTGTAGGCTACATTGATTTACACATGGCACTTGGTTTGTACGACCTCGGTACAAGTAAAACTAGGCAAACACAGTGTGTTTTCTTTGAATTTAGCAACAACACTGAGGGTGGGAAAGGATAGTTGGACATCCATTCACGATCTTCGAGATAACAAAAGACTAGGTGGAGGTATTCAGACGTCGCTCTGGGAAACAGGTTGTTCGCAGGGAATTTTAGGGTAGCGTCACTAAGGGGTCAAATATGGACACAGGACATGTTTGTGGCGTATCAGTGCTGCTGTTGTGTGTGAACGAATTACGAAACTCCTCATACATCTAAATTAATATGGTTCAGTGCAATGTAATGTAAAATATTTGACTGCTGATTAAATTATTTGTAGCAAAAAAAAAGTTGCTGTGTTCACGGCATTTTCTACATTTGCAGGACACGGTGACCACTAGAAAAGACACAAGCAACAATATAAAATAAAAGATGCAAGATATATTCCGTTCAATTAAACCTGTACCTAGTAAGAAAAGACCCTGGGCCATGAAATGCATTCTCACATTAACAACACTATAGTCATGTAGGTAGGAAAACTTATGAGTCACTAATAAATAACAAAACGGTTATCATTCAGTCTTATGACTTACGCTCCAAGAGTTTTAATATGCTTTGTGATTAAGTTGTGACATTGACAAAAAGCCCAATCTTAGCCTGGTACTGATGTGCCATAGCTCACCGAATAAAACAGTGTGCTACCTTACTTTGGTATTAAACTGCCGCAGTTAATAAGCAATGTGTGTTTTTCTAATTTCAGGTTTCTCAAGTGTCCGTCATGGCACACAGCTGGAGATCGACCCGAGCGTATTCTTGCTTCATGTGTCTACTCCTCCTCCTACAGTCGAGGTCTCTGTCAGTGACAGCAGGTTCATACCAGTCCGAGCATCCACGCCTGCACTCCCTGGTGCCTCGTGTCCCGTTGCCCCTCTCCCGCTCCCATTTCAGCGCAAAGACCCAGTTGGACATCACCACCCACTGCAATGCCAGCTGCTTCCACAAGGGGGAGGATGTCGACAAAGAACGCCTAACTGAGGAGCTAGCGTTTGAGACACTGTATGCTGATGGCTCCCGTACACTGACCACCGTTGATGTCTATGATGATGATGATGATGATGATGGTGGTGGTGATATTGATATGTCACCACTCATCAGGGGAAGCCATAAAGCCCCATCCATCCCTCACAGGAGGACAAGGAGGCAGATCTACGGGGCAGACGGACGCTTCAACATCCGCGGTGACCACTTCCTGATGGACTACCCCTTCTCCACAGCTGTGCGCATCTCCACAGGCTGCACTGGGGTACTGGTGTCCCAACAGCATGTGCTGACCGCTGCCCACTGTGTGCACGACGGGAAGGATTACGTTAAAGGTGCCCGCAAACTCAGGGTGGGCTTCCTCGTGCCGCCCTCGGTGAACGGCACCAAGCCTGGCCAGGCTCCCCCGAAGAAGCCCTTCGTGCGCTGGGTGAAAGTCCGGCGCACGCGGGTGCCCAAAGGCTGGATCCAGGGGCCACAGGAGGTCAGCATGGACTACGACTACGCCCTCCTGGAGCTGCGTTGGCCCCACCGGCGGCCCTTCATGCGGCTGGCCGTGGCCCCTCACGCCGACGACCTGCCCGGGAAGCGCATCCACTTCTCGGGCTTCGACAGCGACCGGCCAGGGGAGCTCGTGTACCGCTTCTGCCCCGTGGAGGACGAGTCCAACGACCTGCTGTACCAGCACTGCGACGCGCGACCCGGCGCCAGCGGCTCGGGCGTCTACGGCCGCGTGTGGGACGACGCGCTGGAACGCTGGGAGCGCAAGGTGATCGGCGTCTTCTCGGGGCATCAGTGGCTGGAGATTGACGGCGAGAACCGCGACTACAACGTGGCCGTGCGCTTCACGCCGCTCAAGTTCGCCCAGATCTGCTACTGGGTGCATGGCAACAAAGTAGACTGCAGCCAGAACTGAGGTGATGAACTAGAGGAAGGACAGACTATTACCCACAAACCTGCACTTTATGGTGGATCCTTTCACATGCAAGCCAACTGTATTCAGATCCTTGGCAGCAGGTTACCACAGGATTCTGGGATTGTCAAAAAATAAATAAATTATTTAATCCAAATTGGATCTGAAGCGACATTTGTCTTTAAATTGGACATTTATTTAAATAAGCAAAAACCACTAATTTTCCTCCCTCCATTTTAAAATGTTGCACCATTTAAGTTTAAGGTTACTTAATACTGCTGAGACCTATAGTGGGACGAGGGGTGACTGAGAACACATATCTTAGGTCACATCAGTACGCATGTAGAACAGATAATACCAGTCGCGCTGTTTTGTGTGTGTGATTTTATTGCATCGACTCCTGCAATGGATTTCATTTTTAGACCAATGCTTACATTTGGATTGAACAACTGTCACATACATTTTTTGTTTTTTGATATTGTGGTTACAGGGCCAGTTTTTGTTCCTGTGGGTGAACTGACTCTCGTTCACTTTTTATTTTTATGTTTTATTGCTTATCACAATAACAGAATAAACTGGTAGTGCTGGATTGTGTCTCGAAAGGAGGAAAACAGATAACTGTGTTTTGTCTTATATTGTTAATTTCAGGGTATAGACATTGCTATGACTGTGACACAGATGACTGTGATAGGCAAAATCCGAGCATAACCCTCACAAGTAACTTGCTGTAGTAAATAATATCTTACAGGCCTAGCAAACTACAAAACTTTATCAAAATAATATATGTCATAATGAATGAGAGAAAATCCATGAACTGTTTCCTAGCTATCATGTCTAGCTATTTTGGATAACGTGCAAGTAATGAGGGCTAAATTGATGTTGAACATATTTTTATTTTTTTGGAAAATGCTTATATTTTAATAAACAAAAAATGTATATTATGCTTGCTTTATTTTCTTCTTGCATTTTTTTAATTAAAAGATTTGGTAATTTAGCGCTACAATTTAGTCTGGGAGAAAAACGTCTCCACAAACATCTCCCTCTGTTATTCAAATTCAAAATAGCATACGTTCTTGCAATGGATCTCGAGCTCCCTCATGTGGCTGAGAACAGTATTACATATGTAGTAGTAGTTACCATTACCAAATGTACACAAAAATAATTAAAAATGAGGAAAGGCTACAAGGACGTTTCCGTTTTGTTTGCACTAAGTCACATGCTGATAACACGTGAATGGAATCTCGGACTTCCACATATGACTTTTGGCGCCACAATATCCTCAAACGAACAGATTGATGTAACTAGAGACTCGATAAATCAAGTTTGGTTTAAGAATACTTAAGAATATTTAAGCAATAGATTTTTAGCTACTTCCAAACTGCATGTGATTGCTGTTTTGTAGCCGTATACCACCAAATCGCTACCAGTAAGCTAATATCACTATTAAACGTTTAAGATGTCAATATGAGTCAGCTGCACTGCAGAAATTAATAACTAAAAATCTCCAATAAGCAACTGTATAAATGTCAGTCTTTCCAAAAATATTCTCCATCCCTAATCAATTTCTGGATCCTGCAATTAAAAAATTCTACAAGAAAAACAACATTCAAACTGATCACACTTCAAAAAAGTAAGTGAGAAGACTTGAGATAATTCTTTATATATACTCACCCATACAAGAGTGCTGGCACTCACCTGGTCTATGGATATCCTCACTCATACAAGAGTGCTGGCACTCACCTGGTCTATGGATATCCTCACTCATACAAGAGTGTTGGCACTCACCTGGTCTATGGATATCCTCACCCATACAAGAGTGCTGGCACTCACCTGGTCTATGGATATTCTCACCCATACAAGAGTGTTGGCACTCACCTGGTCTATGGATATCCTCACCCATACAAGAGTGTTGGCACTCACCTGGTCTATGGATATCCTCACCCATACAAGAGTGTTGGCACTCACCTGGTCTATGGATATCCTCACTCATACAAGAGTGTTGGCACTCACCTGGTCTATGGATATCCTCACCCATACAAGAGTGTTGGCACTCACCTGGTCTATGGATATCCTCACCCATACAAGAGTGTTGGCACTCACCTGGTCTATGGATATCCTCACCCATACAAGAGTGTTGGCACTCACCTGGTCTATGGATATCCTCACCCATACAAGAGTGTTGGCACTCACCTGGTCTATGGATATCCTCACTCATACAAGAGTGTTGGCACTCACCTGGTCTATGGATATCCTCACCCATACAAGAGTGCTGGCACTCACCTGATCTATGGATATTCTCACCCATACAAGAGTGCTGGCACTCACCTGGTCTATGGATATCCTCACCCATACAAGAGTGTTGACACTCACCTGGTCTATGGATATCCTCACCCATACAAGAGTGTTGGCACTCACCTGGTCTATGGATATCCTCACCCATACAAGAGTGCTGGCACTCACCTGGTCTATGGATATCCTCACTCATACAAGAGTGCTGACACTCACCTGGTCTATGGATATCCTCACCCATACAAGAGTGCTGACACTCACCTGGTCTATGGATATCCTCACCCATACAAGAGTGCTGGCACTCACCTGGTCTATGGATATCCTCACTCATACAAGAGTGCTGACACTCACCTGGTCTATGGATATCCTCACCCATACAAGAGTGTTGGCACTCACCTGGTCTATGGATATTCTCACCCATACAAGAGTGTTGGCACTCACCTGGTCTATGGATATTCTCACCCATACAAGAGTGCTGGCACTCAGTGACAGCGTTTATGTCCCTCACCTTGGGGTACAGCATTCCACTACCCCTCTACTATACCTGCTGGGTGAACACAACACTACGGTGCCCCACAACCAATCCACCCCCCCCCCCTTTTTGCCCTTGCCATCGACAAGAACCTTATGATAAAATTCCATAAATATTACACATTGGAAAAATCTACTCTTAGCGCACATATCACTGGGTAGATCAATTGCCACAGAAAATAATCAAATCACAATGTTCAATATCTTATGAGGGACCTTTAATTAAAAACACGGATCCTCCATCGTTTAAATTACCCATCACTTCCTGGGCCTAAAATTACCCACCACTTCCTGGGCCTGTTAACTAGTTTCCCCATTCTAACACTGAAATAAAACATCGGTTTACATAAATTCAACGCACCAACACACACTCTAATCATATATATCTGTGAATAATGAACTAAGCTGATTGCCAACAACTGACTTGATGTACACATACACAAACTAGTACATCCAAATTACAATGAACAAGAAGTGTATGCTACCTTGGAATAGCAAACTGATTCATTTTAGGTGTGTCTTTTTCTCTTTCAAACTGCACACCTAGACTGAATTATCTGCATTCCTACACAACCACTTTCACCACCCATCAGTGTCACTCATTACCCATTATAACTGTCATGAATTCTACATTGTATTTCTGTAAGTAGATGTTTGGCATTCGTATTTCTATCTGAACTGATTTTGGAATGTGGATGGCTGTGTACATTGCTTACCTGAAGGAGAGATGACAAGGTGCATTATGGGAAGAAGTCGAGGAAGCAGGCAGTGTGATGCTCCATCCTGGGCAAGGGGAAACCTTGGGTCCTGCGCTTCATGTGGATGTTACATGCATTTCTACATACAAACTTTGATGTGTAGAAATCACCTAAAAACCGAAGGCCCGGTACACCCCTTCATGGCAGTCATATTCCCCAACAGTGGCCTCTGTCAGCAGGATAATCCTGCCTCATCGCAAACACAATGATTTGAATAAGACTAGGCGTTGACTTGGCCTGCAAACACCCCAGATCTCAATCCAGGCAAGTGTCTGTGGGATATATTAGAAAAACAAGTCTGCTTCATGGAGGCCCCACCTCACAACATACAAGATTGAAGGTTCCTCTGCTGACAATGTTGGGCCAGATGTCACAGGACACCTTCTGAGGTTTTGGCAGCATGAAAGGGGAAATGTTAATGCTAGTGCCCACATCAAGGTCCACATTATTTTCAATGGTGCATCAGTGCGTGACATTTTGAGTTGCCTGACGCATCCTAATGTTGAAGACATTCTCAAAAAAGAACGAATTCCCCAGCGAAGAACGTTCACAACAGTCATTGCTCTCATGCAGATTATCTCCTGAGAATGATTCTTCCTGAGAATTTTGATTTATATAAAATAATCATTTATATGTATATAAAAAAACAATATGGCCAGTGAGTGTGTATGTGTGTACACACACTCGCTCACTCTTAATATTGTTCATGATTCTGTAGTCTAAAATCAGTCATTTTGCCCACCTCATCATAAGGTTGTTCTGTTGAGCACCCGATGCTTTGTTCAGTACACGCATCTGGAGAAACTAATTATAGTTTGTAACTTCATTCTTAGCAGTAGACACCACCTCCATGGTTTCAGAAAAACCTGGTATGAACTATCTGTTGGATTGATGTTGCTAATTGCATGTATCAAACCGCCCATACCTTTAATTTACTACAATTATAGCCTAGGAACATTAAAAATAGGTAAACCAACAAAAAAGGAAGATTGTAATAGGACTGCAGTTCCCACAGAACTAATCCTGCTACAACTCATGGTGTATTGATTATCTAGTCTACACCATCTTGGGTTTGTTACACACACTTCAGAATGCTATGCATTCACTTCATATTACTTCAGAAACAATTAGTACGCATGCCAATTGTACAGCAACCCCATAACTCAGTAAAATACATCAAACCAAGTATCCAGATGTGAGGCCCCTGACAGTGCTTCCCCCACACCAAAATGGAGTCATGTGAATCCCTGAAAGAGCTCGTTTCTCTGTGCTGCAGTTCATAAACTTTTTGAAAAGCTTGTCTGCACCGATTTGGCCCCAACTTTAGCAATGAGTAACTGGCTTCAAGCAAAGACTCCACCAAGACTTCAAATAAGGTGAGATTATTATGTGACTATGCCTCATGATTTACTGCCAAGAGAAATGCCGACATCTGTGGTAAGGAGGAATACATAACTGGTATTGACTGCCCTCTAGCGATCTAAACCGGTAACAGCACCGATCTGAAATGCCACAACATGGCGATGGCCAGATACGCTGCGGCACAGTGAATGATAATTAAGGCTATAGCTAAACCAATACTTAAAAGAACAATAACTTCAGGGTGGGTGTGTATATATTATATAAAATGTCCCAACCCAATATCCAGTAAGTCACTGCTAAAATTACATTTTAAAAAGGTACTGTGAAAACCACAAATACTAAACCTTTTCTTACTCTTTTCCGAAACAAAGTATCGACTTTATATTCACCAATATTTTTTTAAACATGTTCTGCGCAAGTCGGAGCAACTCGAGTCAGCACAGTAAACCCACAGTGAAAAATTCTGTATACAAACACGTGTGGCACTGTCAGCTCAGCTCCAACTTGGCAACAGCACTGAAGCAGAAGCACAGTTACACAACACTTTAGGAGCAACACACAGTTATACAACACTTTAGGAAGCCATGCGCAATGGCCATCAAGTCTTTCAGGCAAAGATGTACCAGTAACAAGAGTCAGAACTTTGTTGACTTCATCAGATCACTGACGTTTAACAGGAAACCAAAGCTCCAAACTCATTTATGTAAAACAGTTCAGTGCAGTTATGATTTTTTTAACATAAAGACAGTCAAAGCAGGATACTTTAGTGCCTTTTTTATTAGAGATAAGGAGACGATACAAAACATCCACAAACCAATATCCTTCGAAGCTCTGTACACAGGCTGTTCAAACACATCGCCCCCATCTCTCCTGCACTCATCATTTCCTTCGTTTCACCCAATTCAGGAGACTTCTGAGCAATCAGATCCACAATTTGTACGAGTTAAGGAATGTGTTCAATTTCTTGACACCAGTGCCATGGTTTGGACACGGAGATGTTCGAAAATAAGAGCTGGAATCATTAAAACATTTGGAACTCCAAAAATAAGGAAAAGAGGGAGGAGGAGGAGGAGAAATTATTGTTCCCAAAATGGTTTTAAAGATCTTGTGCAATCAATCTTGCAGTAAACTGTTTTGCACTACACCTAGTCTCAACTACACACACATACTTAGAAAAATTAACTTGAGGTTTGGCAAAAAACAAAACAAAAAAAATAAAAATCACTGTATAATTATGAACAGTATTCTGCAGAATCAAATAGTTGGATTTTGTATGGGTTGCAGTTCAGTCTCAGCATCTTCCTTCAACAACCTAATGGAATCTAGAAAGAACAAAAACCTGTCCGCACACATTTACAGTTATAATATTTTGTTTATAATCATCCTCCTTCATCTGTTTTTTTTTTCCACTTTTTGAAGAGCTTTTTTTCCTTTTGTGTTTTTTTGTTCTGTTCTTCATATGTGTGAAATGGAATGACAGCCTACATTTCTGTGAAGTTTGGAAACTGTCACTGACACCCAACACTCCCCACCCCCAAAAGTAACCACCCCCCAGCCCGCAAACAACCCTGCCAACCGTCCCTTACCCCACCAAACGCTGGAATGAACAGCTATACCCCTCAGAAGTGCTGCCCTCAATCACACAGAGGCTTCCCTTCAAGGGTGACCACTGACGATCCTCCGAGCTTCTCACCAAGGGTCTTTCGGTCTGAGATATCTTCCAAACCATTCACTTGCCACTCGTGTTTGATACCTGTGCAAACGCAAGAGCAGCAAGCACTCAGAAAGAGCTCCACAAGATAAAGGACAGGTCAAAAAAAAATTAAATAGGCACAGAGAAAGTGGCATTTTTGGCAGAGCACCTCACCTGTGAACTTCTTCTTGATTGCATCCTTGGAGCTGGCGTAGATCATCTTGCTCTTCAGTGGAGCGTTCTCCGGGGCCCTGGAGAGGGGGAACACCACCAAAGCTTGACGTCCACCGTTTTTTTAAGGCATCGAAAACCAGTGCAGGCCTTAACTGTGCCAATCCCAGCATTCCTTACCAGAAGATGAACACCAGGTCCTCCTTCTTGGTCTCCTTGGTCTCGTATGTGGCGTCGTAGAGCGCGTAGCGACAGTCGTCAGGGGGGAGCATCTTCACGAACTTGGTGTATGGGTCACCATCATCTCCCTGCAGGATCTCACGCCCCTCTTCCATGACGATCTTCTTCTTGTCGTCGCTCAAGCAGAAGAGGACGGCCTTCTTCCTCTTCCTCCGGTCCTCCTCAGAGACCTGCGCTTTACGCACCTTCATCTCGTTGAAGATCGTCAGCACGTTCTCTTCCACTGTAACTCCGGAAGCCTGTGGGGCAATGCACAGGAGAAGTCAGACGTACATACACCGGCTTGACAGGTCTCTGGGATGGGAGGAGTCATTTCCAACAGGCAGCCATGAAAAAGAATGCACGTGTGGGTACAGGGTGGATTAGGTCATCGTGACGCAGGAACCAGAGTGATTAACCCAAAGTACTAAACCAAAGTAAATTACGCAAATGCCTTTGATCAGAAACTAGTTTTTAATGAATTGAGCATGGAAGAAACCATGGGAGAACAGAAAGGCCCACAGAGGCCTGGAGCTTGAATCAGGAACACATAGAAACTCAGCATGGACACTGAAAGGGTCAAGTGTAACCTGCATTATTGCTACAAACCACTGGGCTTATGTATAACAAATAGACCATAGAAAAGGAAAGAGACCAGCTTGACTACTGAAGACCTCAGAAGCCGAACCACAGCTCCGAGAGGTTCAACTGAATACCCTTTCACATACGAAGGGAAGAAAGGAACCACACTTCCTCTTGAGGCTTGTGACAATTGGGGGAGGGGGGAAGGTTGGCTGTTCACCAAGGACTCAACACATTTGCTGTTAAGAGATAAGCTGCATGGTTTAAGGTGTGTCTGACTCTTGTTACAAGACAAGCTAGCCAAACAATTACCCCACAAAGCAGCAAAAGGACTACAATAAAGCTGCCATGGGGGGGGGGGGGGTCCGCACAGCAGCTAATCGCAGGCCAACCGCATGCACAATAGCGCTACTGTCAAAATCAAAACGGCCTGAGTCACATTGGGCCCATAAACCTACTCCGCTCTTCTCATTTCCATTACAAATCCACCCAAAAAATAGCAGATGAGCTCAGACAGCCCATGTGAAACTTGTCAACATGGCAAACCATAAGGATTTCTGTCCTCCTGAGGGCAGACCTGAGACAAGCGTCAAGAAACCCAACTCCACTGGCTGGTGTCAGTTCAGCTGCAGAACAACCATAGTAGAACTTATTGTAGAAAAAGAGACAAGACTTGGGAAGCAAGGGGCCATGCTGAGTTAATGAGCCTCTTCAAAGAAATCCACGCACAAAGGGAGTGAAGGACATCTCAGCGGAAACCATGTTCGGACGTTTCATGATTTCAGGTAAAGAGGAAAACGTGAACAGCTCAGTTGTCCACGACCATACCGATAGACCTCACAAAAAGCAGAGGTTCAGATTCATACACGGTTTTCTACACGCGCGGTCTTGTGAAAGCACACGAGAGATTAAACTAGACCAGCTGGGTGTCAATACAATTAGAATTGTGTAAATAACTACGATAAAAAGAACCAAAATGGTCCTCAGCTGGTGGGCCTACTACCCGTGCACCATGTTGAAGATGCAAACGCAGACTTTTTAAACCGGAACCGGCATTTCCTTCATACATGAACACGCCTAAAACCGAGAAGGCCTACTGCAAATGAATCAGCTTTACGCCTACATAGGTAAATTATACGGTCACAGCATAGAAACATGTTTAACACCTTTTTTTTTTGCATCCTACTGTTTTTGGTGTGGTAAAAATGACGGAAGTCGAGGTTCATTTGCGATACATGAGAACACGCCAGGTTAGACGTAGACAGTAGCGACTGCTCATGGAAAAGGTTAAAGCCAAATATTTTCTGTTGAAACCGTTGGATTAAAATGTATGGTAATTGAAATTTGGATATCAGAAATGCCCACTAAAACTCCGAACCAAATAAAAAAAAATTGCCGCGGCGCTCGTCAAAGTTGCGTAAAACCAGGAAGAACGTCGTGTTCGCCGAGTGAGGAGAGTCAAACAGCACTACTTAAACTGCCTTTATTTAATGGCCAAGCCTACAAAAACGCACAGCACGTGTTATATGGTTATTCGTGCCGTGCACAGTCCATTTCCAATTCAGAGTGTTGAGAAAAAGCAAGTCGGTCTGTGCACCAAGAAACAGGGTGGGGCCGCAACCAACGCAGCGCTCCCGCATGTGCTGGCCACACAGACCCGAAAACGAAAGGTTAATAAGAAAACGATTAAATAAACGGTCCACTCAAACTCTGAAATGGCTCCGTATACATGTACCGACACAGCAGCCTGTTACAAAAGCAAATATCCGCAGTTCAAGGCGCGTCGGGATGGCCATCTTTAGACAAAGGACGGTGCAGAATGCGCAGGGCGGATCCAACCAGCGCTCGGCTGAAGGAAACGGCCCCCGTCGCCCTACTCGGGGGTGAAAATGCATAAGCAAGGCGACGTGCTTACACTTTCCTAAGTAATTTATGCGATGTAAAAGGACGCTTGACTGTAGGGCCTACGTTTGCCAAGGTGTGTTTGGAGGCCGCAGAAGGAGATCGGCCTCCGCTGGGCCTGAACTCACGGTAATAAAGGGGCGGCTGAGGAAATGGCGCCAGTTGTTTTTGAGTCGGTTTTTTTTGGTCATTTTTAACACATCCAAATATTTCCAGGCCATAATTATATATTTGACAACGGGCGGATTTTTTTATTTAAGCACAAAGATGTAATAATGCCAATACACGTTTGCGACGGGGCAACAATTTTATGTCTAAAATGTCAGACTATTGTGTGGCACGTAACGTTATATCAAACGGCCAGTTAGCATGCTGGCTAACAACGGCGCTACACCTCGATACAAATCGGCGTCCGTCTACGATGGTGTCAAAATCAATTTCGAAAATTAATCCGTGCTAATCGCAGTGGAGTGTCTCCAGCGTACAAACAGTAGAAATGTGTTAGTACGAACCGAAATAAACGAATAATCGACAAATGCAGACGTACCATGGCTGTGTCGCTGTGTTTAGTCGGCGTCTGGACAGGAATTGAATGAGCTGTGATGCAGTCCTCCGCTCTCGCACACTTGACTCAACACACGGACGCGCCCTTTAGCGCGCTCCCCATGACGACAGACGGGAGCGAGCGCCTCACGGCCCACCATGTGCTTTTGAGGGGTATGACGGGATATGTAGTCCTATGCGCTACGTCGTGATGCAAGTTTTAAGGCAGAGAAATGCACTAATATCGTCGAACATACACTTAGGTAGTGGACGTACACATACATTGGAGCAAACTTGTAGGCTCTAGAAGTATCTGATAGTTGCGTTTAAAACGTCTAAGCAATTTTATTAACTTTTAGATTCTCTAGTCACTGGCCAACTATTTCACAAGCCAGCCTAACATGTTGTAACATAAGATATAAGGTTGTACTAGCATGGTGTGTTCAAGTACGCTAATAACATTTGTAATAGATACATATTTACGAATAACCAACCCGTTTATTCATGTGATCATTCATATTTATTGTGCACAATAAATATGAATGATCACATCATAAACTGGATTGATCTGATAATGGGCTAGAGTACACCAAGGGTGCTGACACAAATAAAATACGTAAAAGCAATATTGCCCCCGACGACGCTTTTTGCTGACCTATTGAAAGAACGCATTATGTGAAGTGAAACATCTATTCGTCATTGATTCTTAAGGCATAGGGCTGCCTCTGTCTGAACCTTTGTCTGTCTCTGCCCCTTTTTAAGGTTCGCTTAACTCGCTTCCAAATAAGGAAGCAAATGGTGACAGCCGAGAGCGCGCATCAGCCAATACCGCGCACATCAGGCGGTTCGCGACTCCCGATCGCCATATAAGGAAACAAGGACATTTGGTCTATATAGTGTAAATTCTCTCAACATCCGCTAGAGGGAGCGTTATTCAGTGGAAAAGACAGACATTTTAAGGGTGATCGAGGAAGGGGGATGAGAATACAAGGGCATGTATCGTTTCTTAAAGAGGTTTTCTTAATGACTAAATTACAATATGGCACAATTACTAAAAATATAGTTCATGCTTTAAAAAGGTGCACAGGTTGGTGGTCTGCTTAGTCAAGAACGCCTGTGCTTATGTAAATGAAAACATTTAAGCACGGCCGTATTTGAAGTATGCACGAATCAATACTGACACCTAGTGTGCAAAAACGTGACCTAAATTACCGATTCAAAAAATTGTAAACTTACCGTTGTATTTTATTAGCGTGCTCTTAAATAACAAACCAGTCCAAGGATACATAGCATGTTTCTAGTTTTATTAATGGAATGTATAAGGAAATGTAACAGTAAAATGCCAATCATTGGAACAGTTTAAACATAGTTTATGCCATTGACAGAATGAGGAAGGTAGCAAAGTACAATGGTTTTACATAAGTGAAGCCTCCAATAGAGGCTTACATGGCATGGAATGTTTATGAAAAACATCAGAGAAACCAGGACAGGTGACCTGAATGTCACTGATCATATCCTCGTTGTCTTCAATCCAATCTTTTTTTGGTTTTCAGGGAAATGTATGCATGTTATTTCAGGCAAACTAAACCTAATTACTTGCGGACGACAGAAAAAAAGTAAAGAACAAACCGGATCACATTCACCCTCATAAATGCAACCAGCAATGAAGGACGATGTAGAACAATAGATGTGTGGTCCAAGTTTGAGTGACATCGCCTTTCAGCACACGTATGGCAGGCCATTGATGATCTATGAGTGATTGTTAAATTCAGCAAGGCTACCAAAGGACCTCAACACGACTAACTTTTCATATAATGGTGAAGTCAAAAAGGCTGTTCAATGATCAGTGATGGCCAACAAACATCATGTCAATCAAAAGTGATATAAAAAAAAAGCAAACAACAAAAAAACAAATCTTGATCTACTTTTAAATTGTAGAGTGACCTTTCTCAAAATTGAGGAGAATTCCAAGAAGATAAAAACAAACACAGATACATAACACAATACAGTGTTCAGGTTTGTTTGGAAATACTACTGAGAACAGCAGATATTAAAGCATTAAGGAGACACAACCACAACAAATCACATCAATAAAAAAATCAAAGAAAATCAGATTAAGATGGAAAGACTGAATGGTTCTATGCTGACATCAAGATAATGCTTTGCAAATGCATTTTTGTAGTGTATATCTATATGTATATTGTATGTATATTATATACACTATAGGTCACCCCTCAACCACTTGATACCAAGCTCACGTCGTAATATACATGGCAATTTGTGTACAAAGACCATCAGGGGTATATGTGGCTAGTGCAATGCAGTAATGCTTAATGACCCAAATGGCCAAGGAAGGTGTTTGAGTCTAATTTGATAGGGCAGGGTCTTTGGTAATATTAAAATAAGTAAATGTAAACAAGTAATTCCAGCTCCTTTAAGGAGAATAGCCCTTGTGCCAAACCACGCCTGTGCCTGAAAGGCTGGCAGGTGATTTTGAACTTTTTGAGACAATGTTTAATGACAACATGCAAAAATGAAATTTTTTTCTTTCAATGAAAAAGGTATAATCAGTATATTTACATGTGGCATCATGCACACATGCGAATAAACAATTATCTATCAGAAATATTAGTAAAATAGGCCAGCTGTAAAGAATAACCAAGCTTAAACCCAACAGGGTCAATGAACAATTACATATCTTTTCTAAGATCATCAAATGTGGCATTTGCTATCCTGAAACAAACTGATTATACCTTTTTTTTTAATAAGTTTTAAGTGCCATGTTCGGAGAAGTACATTACCAATATTTGGTGTGATATGATTAGTTGAGCTTGTGCTGTTTGCGTCTCATTGTGGAATGTTTGATTTGTCTTAAAAGCTATCTTGATTTCATCTTTTGCTCAATCACTTGGCCTCTTGTTTTGTTCAACATCCCTGTAGCCTAGAAACAAAAATGAACAGTCACATGTCTGGTGTCATGGCAATACTAAAACAAGAATCTAAGAATTAATATATATCTTTATGCAATGAATAAATGATCAATTAGCAGAGGATTGCATAGTTTTGAGGATAAGAAGTTTCCATGTTGGTTCCTGCGTACCTGTTCGAGCATCACGCCTGCAGCCTGGTCTATGGCAGTGCCGACCCCTCGGTACTGGCCGGAGTAGCGAATGAACGCCCAGATCAGCATGGCAACCATAGCGAGGCCGAGCACACAGTCGCAAGCGCAGGACAGCGTGCCCAAGCCGACAAACAGCAGGAGTCCGGAGAGCACGTAGAGGAGGCAAACTAGGACAAAAAGCACGGCTGGCGTGCGGAAAGCACTAAAGATGTTCTTGGACTGAAAAGACGAATAAGAAAAGAAGTCAGGGCATGTCTGGGGAAGAAAAAAAAAAAAAAAACATATAGCGTTTTTAAAGTTTTAAACTTTGCCTGCACTTCCGTTTGGTCACTTACCTCGTTGTGCTTGGCAAAGGATTCCCAGAGCTCGATCAGTTCTGACTCCAGCTGGTCCTGGTAACGGCTGCAGAACTCACGCCCGCCCATCTTCTTAATGCTGGAGAAGTGTTTGAGAGCCTCGTTCATGAAGAAGCCATGCTTCTCTTTCAGACGCTCAGGCGATACGTATGGCAGATCTCCTCCGCAGATCTAGCAGAGGAAAGGAGAAAGGAGATCCATTACTCGACGGCTCGAGGTTTACTCGAGGTTTCGAGTGTTCCTGACACATTTCCTCTTTAAAGGCTAAACGACAGCAAACAGGTCATCTACCTTCAGACCAAACAGTATCATGGATCACAACGTCCATGACAGATGAGGGAAACAAGGTAGCCAGCTGCTAACATGGTTCTTACCGTCGATGGATGTTCATGGTTCGGAAACACAGCTAAATAAATAATATGTCCAAACATGTTTATAAGCCTGTGTGAGTTACTGCTCTCAGCAGTATTCACAGCAGCAATGCATTGTACGTAAAATAAATAAATAAATAAAAAAGCCGCTTAATTAGCAATTTTGGAAAGCCAAAGGTTAGTTGGCAGTGAAGTTTACTGCATTTCTTAGATATTTCCTTCACCATTTATATAATTACTCCACGTTTGTTCCTTAAATGCCAACATCTGTCCTTTATAATTTTTTTCAATGTCTTTGCTAGTAATTATCATGCTGTAAACACCAACAGTTGAAGTTTTAAAAGCGGCTGTTGCTTAGCACTTAGCTTATATAGTTGTTAGCGTATGTATTTGTCTTATGGAGTTCAAAGAGCTTTTTCTCTCTCTTATCCTCAGACTAAAAGAGCTTTGTCATGGAGGAACCTTAATGACACATTGGCCAGTCAACCTCATACCAACCCTCTCCATGTTCTTGTAGTACTGGTCTTTAGCCGATGCCACCGCTGACAAATTGTTAGCTTCTGCTGTAGCCTGAATGAGTCAACATATAATAGTTATAAGTCTTCTGAAGATGTGGTCATAAAACACTCAGAAATGTAACGTGGGTGGACTCTCCCTGAATGAATCTGCAACCACGTGTTGACTCATTCATTCAGGGTGAGTGAGGAGAGGTTATGAGCAAAAAGAGGCCATAACGTTTTAGTGTGTGTGTGTGTACATTTTCATTATATTGCTTCTCAGACAGTTTGCCTATTACATCTGTTTAGATGCATGTGGTCTACTTCACTCAGGAACGAGTTAAAAAATATTTCAAAGGGTCCCAAAATGATGTCTGAACATACCTGCAGCATAGACTTTGGCTGGGGTAGATCTTCTCCTTGGTATATCTTGATGTATGCCTGAAGTCAAAGACGCAATATGAGATCTCCACGACTGTGCCAGTGTCCTCAACATGCCCAGGTGACCTACAGGTGCGCTCACCTTGAAATACTCCAGCAGACCCCTACAGGTCACCTTGTTGCCATTGATCTCTTTGACGGCCAGGTGGTCAGGGTTGAGCAGGTCGGGAATGAGTTCGCCAAGTACAGTTTTAAACTCAGGAGCCACATCTAAGAGACAGAAAGGAGCCTAAAACACAAGTTTGTAGTAAGGTGCGTCACACACACTTCAACATTTAATCTTTCCAGAGTAACGTTTCACCTTTCCTATGAGTTCCGAGATTTGGGAATCAAATGGGGCGCCCCAGTGCTGATGGGGACCTATAGGCTGTCAGAAAATTCCAGGGCAGTTCTACATCCGGATCCTGGCTCTGCTGACCCTCAACCTCACCACATCCCCTCCATTTGCATGTTCCCACAACCCAGCACCATGCCGAAGTGTCATTGAACGTTTAGCAGTGAGGGGTGAGTGGATCATAAAACCTTCTGGAAATCGGAATCGGTAAAAACGCTTGTAAAATCCCAATTCAACTTAGCCCTAAATCCTTTGAGATGCAGCAAAGCAGGGAAAAAAAACAAGTTACTGTCCATCATATCTAACAAGCAATATTTATGTCCTTGTTAAACACTGTACTATTCTTTAAAGCAGGACTAGTTTCTATATGGGCTATTGCGGGTCACATCAACACAGACCACGGAAGCATGCAGTGAACACACATTAAGGCCCTTGCATTGATTCACAATGGTGGGTGGGCAGTAATGGTGCCGTCGGAATGTCAGAAAATGTCCGAAATGCTCCATTTTAAAAAGCAGCCATCCGCAAGGGACGTGGAAATTAAGTGTAAAACTCCACAATACTTGCTGCATAGGCAGCATGAGAAGGGGGATAATGAAGACATTCTGTGTGAATGCAATTACCACTTAAACAGGTAAAAACATTTAACCCAATGCTAATAACATATAATAAAATAACTCAGTGTCGAGCTCAGCAATAAGAAGCTTTATGAAGTCATGCAAACCACTTTTTTTTTTTTTTTTTTTTTTTTTTTTGACAATTTAGTACTTCTGCCTCCAGATCATTTTCCCCCTCTATTCTCCCACCTTGCTGTGTTTCGCTCTTTATTTCCTGCCAAAGCGGGACTACAGGACCTGTGAGCCAAAGCGGGACTACAGGACCTGTGAGCCAAAGCCCCACTGGGTTTAACACTTACATTTACATTTACGGCATTTAGCAGACGCCCTTATCCAGAGCGACTTACAAAAAGTGCTTCATTGTTTTACTCAGAACAAAATCTCTAGCTAGTTAGTTTAGGCTAAACCCAGGAAGAAACTTTAAGCAAAGATATTATTAGATACAGTCAGTATGGATGCCTAGATATACTCAAATATATACTAAAAAAACCCTACTTAAAAGATAAATGCAAGAAAAGTCATTAACTAGTCATTAACACACTTAACTAGTAACACACACACACAACTCAGGCAGGTGTCCAATTTTCAAGGTCTTCATGGATTTCGATCATGAAAATGAGTAAATGAGTGTACGCTGAACAAAGTGGTGTAGTGGGGGAAACCCCCCCCACAAAAGACTACTAAAGGAGACCTGAACCGAGGAAGACAATCCAGACAAAAGTCGATAGAATGGGGCTGCCATCACATGTATGGAAAAAAACATATATGCAACCATAAACAAATATGCATGCAAGAAAAAATCTGAGGAGGACTATGTACCACAGAGCTGGCCCTTGAAGGAAGGGCTCGTGGCAACGTTCAGGCCAGGGTGAGGTAACAGGAAACAGGAAATGGACGTGAAGCAGGAATGAATGTGCTTTCTCACTGTCTGCAGCTCTTCGTGCTGAGTGTCTTTCACCTGAATAACAAGCAGATAAGCAGATAAACGGCTTGCTGTATGTGTGGACATCTATGCAGATTCAATATGCACAGAGTTAAATCCAAGACCTGAATATTACATGTTTCTGATGAGCAGTACTAGTGTCACTCAGAAATAGTGACATTTTTGAAGAGATGCAGTTAAAGTAGTGAAGAACTTTGATTAAATAATATTCATGTCAATTATAAATGAAAACTTACAAATATTGTAAGGCACAAAAAGAACCTATTGAAATCTTTAGGAATTTAAACTGACATTATTTGTGCATAATAAAAATAATAATAACATTTGCATAGCAGTTTCATAAATACAGGTTTATAAAGCACTTTAACGAAAATAAAGAATGCATAGACGGAAGCTCAGGAAGACATTTACCAAAAATAAAAAAACTGAATTCATTAAAATAAAGATAAATAGATGGCAAAAATTAATGTAAAGAATAAAATGAAAAATTAAGATTAATAAAAAAATTTATAGAAATATTCTTTAAATGGCCATGGTAAAGCACAGTTGACACAGAGCATTTTAATTAAAGGCCTTACAAAATGACTTTATAATTATTTCACTATTGTCAAATCCTTTTAGTTTGGAGGCTTTTGTGAACAGGGTCCTAAATTCCACCAACCTGCAGCCGTTTATCCAAGAATTCACTGCCTCCCTTCCATCCATAATTATACTCATAAGGGAAGCTCCAGTCTCTGATGAGAAACATGAGTGACTGTAGGGAAACCATGAGTCATGAGTCATTTGCCGACTTCCTGTTTACATTTTGTTCTATGTGATTCATTTAAATGAAATGTGCCATTTGAAATGCTGAGAAATTAAATAAACATGCCACTCTTAAAACTGTCTTTCTATATGTTCTCAAAACCCTGTGCATTTTGCAAGAAGACAAAGCTTTTCCCTACCTGAAAAGGTTTTAAAAAGATTTCATCCATTGCAAGTCGGCCATATTCTGTGAACAACTGAACAATCAAGAAAAACAATAACAGGATTTAATAAACAATGAAGCTGTCCACATCTTTTGTCACATTCATTTGTCAACAGTACAAAGATTAAAGATAATATGTTACTAGACAAAGTACTACAACATTTATCTCAAGGGAAAACATGAAACAACAGTGTATAATATATTTTTCAGTGAATTATGAATATAATGAGGTAAGATTATGGAAAAACTGGTCAATTTCAAGTGTAGACCTATATATATATATCAGCTTAATCTCATAAATGGCACATAAAACCCACAAACCAATTCAATATCTGCTACAGACCAAGGATTTCAACTATAGTTCAGTTCAACTGAGCATTATTACAGACATTTCCAAAACTAACAAATTGAATAATTGTTTTTGTTTTCAAACTTTATTACTACTCAAACGAAATCTCATCACTGAACATGTAAGAAAACCCAAATATGGATAAGTACTTCTATCACAATTTTCATACTTTAAGTATGAGAAAAACATATTGGGAACAAATATTTACATCAAAGCAGAAAAAATAAATAAATACATTTGAGCATCATTGGTACATAGAAAGCACTGACCTGAAGCTGTTGTAGATCATCTTCTTGGATATTCTGTGACAGATTATAAATCTACAAAAAATATGTATCCATCAGTTAACTGTTCATCCCCAAAACAAATACGTTCAGAACACGTAGGCCAGTATGACAGCTATTCCTGTACCTGCACCGAACTGGTCATGGTGCTGAGGGCAAAGATCGTGGCACAGTCCTTCACAGTGGACTGGTTATCGAACGCCCCCTGCGTGTCCATAAGCAACACTGCCACCTTGAGAAAAAGAGAAAGAGCACAGTGCACATTCAGACTGGTGAAGAAAACGCTTAAGAGTAAAGCTGAAGTTGAGTAACGGATGAAATGTAAATCAAACATCTTAAATGCCATGTAAGCACCAGTTTACACAAACGAGATTAAAACCACAACCCATTTAAACAGAAATCTATTTGACTAATTCAGTATTGCACTAACCCTGCGATCAGAAAATTGCACAATTTAGCAATACTTAACACGGTCACAATTGGCCTGTTAAACATCTGCAGCTGGCTACACAGTACTGAACCAGATATTGGATGAGGCCAGGCTGGGTGGGTCATTCTCCACCCTACCTGTATACAGTACCTCTTTGCCATTGCTCTTCCTCACAATGAACACTTCACTCCACAGCTGAATGCCAGTGGTCTCGGGCTCTGAACCTCCTCTCCAGGAGAACCCTGACAGGGGCTCGTGTTCCTGACCAAGCCAGTTTTCTTCAGACTATGACAAAATACAAACAAACACCACAAGAAATGAGAAAAAGATAGATTAAATATGCTTAAAGTATGAACTGATTATCACAACAGATTGAAACTGTTGCCAGGAACCTGTTATTACTATGCTCATACTTTTAAGGATTATTACTGTTGACCACTTTGGGCCAAATATGTTCTGTGCAGTGTAACAACAGACGGGGACAACTAACCTTCCTGTACATGTATCGAAGCATAAAGTCCAGGAGGAAGCTCTTCCCCTTGCGGAAAGCGCCAGCAACACACACCACCACCACATCCATGTCTCGGACATTAGGGCTTAACAAAATCCGCTCAAGTGCTTTTACGTCCAAGTCAAAGGAGTGGTTCTCCTTATTAACGGTCACAATTTGGACCGGGCCAGGTTCACTACCCATTCTTGATTCTCTGTTGAGGCAGTTTTGCTGTGGACAAAAAAATGCAGAATTTCAACTGATAACTGGCAGGCAGATACAATCAGAGCATAGATAAAAGGGTTATAGAGGGTCATAGAGGGTCATAGAAGGTTCCCCCCATAACTGCACGGGCCTTAAACTGCTTGAGCATGTCAAAATCCTAGATGTTAAGAAATCGAAGAAGCAGCATTTGGAACAAAGTTGAATCTGTTGGTTTCTTTGGAAATGCGTGATGCCAATGTAGCAGCTGAGAGGTTCGAAAAGGCTCTGGTTCTGCACTGGTGAATGAGTCTTTGTTTCTCCATTCTGTACACACTCACCCGTGGGCTAGAAAGTACAATCAACACTGCAATGCAGTAATCTCAGAAAAAAAGTGTCAAAATGTCCTGCAAATGCAACTAAAATGTTCTTGATCAAGCTGACGTCTGCAATGGGAAATGCAGACTAACCAGTAATAATACTTTTTTCAACAGACCCTAAATTAGGAGTGGGGTGTGGTTCTTGAGAATATAAATGGTAACATACCAACATTTCACACTAATCTGAACAGGTGTGGCCTTACGTATGAGCCTGTTTTTTAAATATTACATTAATCCTTAAACATATTCATTTTAAAATTCAGAAGGTCTAGGCATACTTCAAGTCCATTCAGTCAATTTACTTAGTCGGGGTAAACAAACGCCTCTGGACATGGAAACTCAAAAGAAAACTATGCGCAAGCGTGCTGACAAGAGATGTACCACAGCAAAAATAGAAAAACGAATGTCTAACATCACCAAAACAGTGAACAAGTCGGACGTCCGTAGGAACAAAAATGACAGGCATCTATGCGTCACTGACACTACGCCCAAATGCTTTGGGAGAAAAGTAGTAGTCTTCAGGCCTGCAGGCGAGGGAGACACCTTTACACAGGATGCGTGTAGTGTGTAGTGTCTGGTGTGTGGTGACCGCCGTAGCCATTCAAATCATTGCTGCCTAATACGTGTCAAATTTAAGTGCTAGCTGGAGCTAGCTAAGAGAAATGCGGCTAAGCAGCAACAAGTCATGGGAAACAGATACACAGGTAGATTTGCTATCTATCTAACGTTAAGATCGCCAATGACATCCAAAGAAGCGAGCAGGTCCCAACCTATTACCATATGTGGGTAAAGGTGTAGCTAACATGAAGGTAAAAACTTGTCCGCCAGCAGCTGATGAGATGTGATGCATGCATACTCTGGCTGTTCTCCATAGTTTTAAGGTGTAACATTAGCTTAATGCCGTAGACAGAATTTTAACTAAATTTGCCGTTTTAGTATTTGTTAGCTAGTGCAAACTGCATGCAGAACCGACTGGTCTAGGTCTAGGGATTAGTCTAGACCTGCTGATCTAAACCAGCAGCATTAACTAGAGGCTAGCCAGCTACTAGCTAGGCTAGTTAATCTGTATATAAACATTGAGAAAACGCTAGCGAGATACACACAGCCTGGCTGGCCATCATCCTGTGATGAGTACGGTAAAAGTCGCCCGAGTGTGTTCATTTGTAAACCAAGAAGGCGAATCGTATTATATAAAAGTCTAACATTAAAGATAGCAGCATAAATAACCGACATCGATATTATAAGGCAAAATGTACTGCCTTACATTTAGCCTTCTTTGGCTACATTAAACTAACTTACCTGTCTTTTTGTCAAAGTAATGAACTTGCTAGCTACAGGTAGTCGTTCTCAACAGAGGACTCAGCCCTTGTCTGGAAATAACTTTTTTTCAAACACGAAATACAACGTCCTTAAAACGATGAGCTTTATGGGAGTTGTAGTTTATTTGCATGCAACTTTGCTTGCGTAGCCAACAGTTCAAGAACTTCGTAAACCCTTGCTCAGTGTGGAAACGAGGAAAAAACTACAGATCCCAAGTTGCACATTTCACTAAAATTAGATAATCTGTACCCAGTTGAGTGTAGCACAAATGTATCAAATGAAACGTATTAAATCTATTATCAAATTTGACAGAGTACGGTCCGAGTCTGTACGCCGTTTTACATTTCTGTTAGGGAAAACGTGTGTCAGTGATCTGAGTAAATGTGAGTATACTAGCTATGCTGTATTTTTAAATAAAATAACGTTTCCAAGTTTGCCACAGTGAGTCACTCAAGGAACAAATGACTAAAAAGAAACACGTGCACGCACTTATTCGAATCTAGATGAATGTACAGTATTTTGGCACAGCTGTTAAAATACATACTTCCAGTTCAAATATAAGATTGAATTTGTAAAACAAATAAGCTTAACACTTCAGAAATTTATTGCCAAGTGTCTTACGTATAAACAGGAGGTGGGCCATCTGGTCTACACTACTCAAAACATTGTTAAACACTTTATTCAAATAAACAGTTTGGAAGATGGTATACTAGGTCCATCAGAAAACAAAATGTTAGAACATTTCAACAGTGCCATGTTAATAAATCAACAATGAACAAAGATAAGATAGCAGTTTCTATACAAAAGAGTGGAATTACTGGCAGCTTGTCTCTAATATTATGCATCACAAATCATTATGCGCATGACTTATACCATCAAAATATACACACTATTGAGCTAAATATTGGAAGTGCACTGTGTTATCTAACAATAAACAGTGATGTCCACATATGTCTTTATCAACCAGGACAGCTTTATGGGTGAGTAGCCCCAAGTTTACAGCATGGTATAATAGGAATAATACATTGCAAACTGAATCTTAATCTGTTCAATAAAATGTTTCAGTGACAGTACGGACTGCTATGCTACAATTGTTTGGAAGAGTTCCAGACTGTCAGATGCTAGAGTTGTTCCGCAAATGTTTGTATGTCACAGTTAGTAAATACTTTTCTTTAACTTTACAAAATGTATTAAAGCACAGTACTGTTTACACTCCCCCCTTCCTTTAACACATAGCTGACATCAACATTGGTCTATCAGAGGCAGTTTCATCCATGTTTTTCATTTTAAATGAATGCAAATAAGTCAGATCCATGAATTTCTACTGATTCTCTATTGACATCTCATTATTGTTCTGTAAGAGCAGCTAACCCAGTGAATACAACAACCATAATAACATAACATTTCAGGCAGTTTTAAACGTGTCCTTAGAAAACAGTAAATCAAGAGGCCTAAATTGCAGGTGACGGTGGCCATCATCTCTTCATCAGGACGTCTGCTGGCAATCCCAGATCAGTGGCTTCCACCTGCCAAGTCAAGCAGTGATCCTGCAGCCTCTTGGGCCTCTGCATCGAGTTGCAGGATCTCCACTGTTTCCAAGTCCAGCTCGGTGTCCCCTGGGAGGACCAGGTACTGGTACTGGTGGTCCTGATAATAGTGGAACTCGATGTAGCCGCTGTCAGCGAGTGGGTCTTTCTCAGACTCCTCACAGGCCTCTTCTGTTACTATGGCCACCAACTCCTCGTGGTCAGGGATCAAAGAGCACGAGGACATGGGAGGGTTATTCAAATCCAAGTCTGTGATATGGAACAGAGAGGGGATTTATACAAGGGCTTCAAAACCACATCCACTGATCTGGTTTCTAAAAGTTACTCTAACTGACTTTTTTTGTTGTGTATTTTAGATATATGACTACGAAAAGCAACACTTCAAACTGTAACATCAGTCACATCATAGCCAGTTGTTTCTTTAGAATAATGCTTATAGAGGAACACAAACACAGGCACAGGCTTGAAAATCACTTTACATAAAGTCGGCACTAAAAAAGACAGATATAAAGAGGCCAGCCATCACGTTGCTGTGGCTATAGGTTGCTAGGGTAATGCCAGGTTGTTGTCATGACAACAGCACACAAATGCTAGCTTTGCAAGAAGTGGGAAAGGGTAGGACAAGCAAAAGATAAGAAAAAAAACTAGGAACTTAATATAAGACCTACATATAACCAGCCTCCGTTCAGCCAAATGTACTTTAGTACACACAAAAGCAGACTGATCTTAGGAGATTTATTAGTTTCCTTCATTTACAGATTACGCTAGGTTATTACAGTAAAACATATTAGACCATGACAAAGTGCCTAACCTGAAATCACCGTAGCGTCACCCATGAGGGTCTCTCCATAATCAGCTGCCTCCAATCTGTTCAAGCAGGTCAAGCAGACGCATGAGGCAAATACAAAGTACAAATCTGACACAATGTAGGGAAAAAATATCCATTACATCACCATAAACATTTTTTGATGCACTACATCTATTACCAAGTATAATTGAAACATAAAACGTGTACTCACAGCACAGGGTTATTCAGCAAGCTACTGTTGTTAATGTGACAATAATGAGTTTTCTTAAGCACCTCCATAAGAGTGGGTCGATATTCTGGGCAAACACACCACAGCGACCCCTTTCCAACAGACTGTTATTAAGACACACATATTATGGTTAATACTGTTTCAACAACAGAACCACAATATAACACAACAGCAGATGCAGAGAGAGAGAGAGAGAGAGAGAGAGAGAGACCCGCACTTGACTTTTGTCCCTCTGTATCCTCTGAAAGCTCTTGCTCAAGGAGAGGTTGTGTCTGACGGAGTTCCTCCAGCCACTTGGAGCCGTTCTGTAGTAAGGGAAGTTGTTGACGATCCACTCGTAGATACCTTTAACAGGAAGCCTTTTGTCTGGGCAGTCTTCGATTGCCATGAAGATGAGGCTGCTGAAAGAATAGGGAGGTTTGCCTGGGGACAGGGGTAGATTTGGAGTGGGGAGGGGTTCCAGCGACTCTAACTGGGGCAGTGTGGGCATCTTGGGCAGGGGTTGCAAGGGCAAAATGTTCCTCTGATGCAGCCAGTTCAGGCAGGTCAGGTCATCCTGGTCAGATGTAGACGAGGGACTGAGGCAGTGAGAGTTATTAAGCCCACCGGAGAACTGAACGGGGCACGAGGAATCAGAGGGAGAGAGCTGGTGCAGCACGGTGGCAGATGGTTGAGGAAGAGAGGGGGACAGGGAAAGTGCTTTGGATGAATTTGTTGGGGAATGTATAGGGGAAAGGGATCGCAGTGTGTGTGCATCCTTCTCCATCTCTCTCCCAGCTGCAGGGTACAGGTACATACATTCAGTTGCTGGCCTGTTAAGGTGAAAACCAGATCAGCCTTACTGAACAATCATCAAACCCATGCAAAGACAACATATAGGTAATACGTCAAGTACAAATAATTAGGAGGTAGGAGAAGAAACTTGCACTCAAGATAACGTAAGGTGCATCAGTAAAACTAGGTCGAAAGGGTTTGGCAGACCGGGTTAAAAGTTTAATTTTTGATCCTTTAGTGACCGCTAACAATTAGCAAACTAGTAAATGATTGAGCAAACCTAGTCAACCAAGGTCTCACGCACACCTCTAGGCAGGAGGAAAACGGGCAGAGAGTTGAACTCGGAGACTATATCAAATAATGCAAATCTTAGAATTAAATATTAATGGGGGCTCTATTATGGTATTTCTACTTGTTACTCGCAGACGCGAAGCCGCATGGCACACGCAGGGTACCTGAGAAAATGGCGCTAGAATATTAAGTTACATTTAGGACAATTAAGCGGGCACCCCCGAGCTTTTAATGTTAGCGCTGTACATGAACAGCGCCGTACAGGAGAAACTTACCGCTCCCGACGTACCAACTTTGAGTCCGTACCAAAGACAGTCCCACTTTCCGTTAAAACATACAATTATTCAACTAATCAGTATTAAAATTACAGCAAAAGGACCAGGCAGCCACTACTCATCGAAATACCCTCTCACCGTCCTATCCGTGTTCTGTCCTTTCCCACGTTTCCTTGGAAACGAAAAAGACGCTTTGCAGCCGGCGCGCCTCGAGCGCGACCCTTCCTTAAAGAGACCTGCGACCTTATTTCAGACAGGACAAATGCATTCATGGTGCGAGATTTACCTTATGTTACAAGGGTTTTTCCAGGATCCCCCACCCTGAAAAAAATAACCCACATTTTGCTTGCTCTATTAATGTGCCTATAGTGTGTGTGCTTTCATTTGTAGCAAGAAATTGTGTAGTGTGAAGAACAGGGCACAAAATACATGAAAATACAAAAGAAATTCTTCAACAAATGACTGTATTAAAATTCAAATTGACATTCAATTTCACCATAAGAAGAAAACACTACAAATGCACAGATAAATAGAAAAATGGGGAACAACCTCAGCAAACAATGTATTTAGCATTTACCATATACCACACTGATTCACACCCCAGGCATAGGGACAAATTAGCAAACATCCCAAATAACATTTTTTCTGCATTTGTGTTTCACCAACGAAAGATGATGCTTTTCAAAATATCACAAGCATAACTTTATATTAGAATTTCCTTACTGTGACTGATCAGTGACAAATTATTATTATTATTTTTTTTAAATATGGGTATGTACAGTCAGTCATTATTTCAAAAGATGGTATTATACCACATTGACCAATTCAATGAAAGTAGGCCAAAGATTGTAGCGGCATGTCCTCGAAGCCGAGAACAATTTAACAGTAAACATTACCAGCCGCATTTTCAGTTGTAATAGCAAAAAAAGAAAACAAAAATCAGGGACTGCTGTCATACCGACAGCCATTGCTGTTTTACAGGCCATTTTCGAGTTCTTTCTCCCTGCGTGAACCATTCTGGCTGGTCATCTGACCAAATGAGCAGTCAACCAGTAAATGATGATTGGCTGAAAGACAGCGGAGGCGACGGTGATGTACAAGCGGAAGCGGGGCTTGGAGCTTGCACCAGCACTCATGGAATCTGCAGACAGTGACGACAGGATCTTCATTTTGAGAGAGCGGGCCTGAAAACAACCAGAATAAATGATATTTGCACATTTCTGCTACATTGAGAATCAGATTAATTCATTGTACTTCCCCACTATGAACACATTGAATGTTTTAAATTAATATATATTAGCACGAATATAATAAAAAAAGGCATTTTTAGCACAAGAAATTATAGAAATTGGTGTAATGTCAATGACATGGCAGAGTGGAGAAACCATACTGGACAGTAACTCCCACCCACTGCACACTATACTGGTTAATCAGAGAAGCACATCCAGTGGTACAGCTGCACTGTGTTAAAGATGTCATATGAGATCTTTCCTACACACTGCAATTAGACTCTGAACTAACATACTGTTTTGAAACTTTCACTATGCACTTTAAACTATGAATTCTGTAGCTACTCCCAGTAATTTTCTCTATAACTTAAATGACCTCTTGGTACTTGACTAAGTCACACATTTTCTGATTGTATATACATAATGTAGGTATATACTTGTTCTTCTCCTACTTCACATAGACACTCCTGGAACTTCACTCAACTCTTTTGTCCTAATTTATGCACATTTATGTGTTGCTACTGTGATAATTTTCTTCAGATCAATACAGATTAAACGATTTATTGATCAGCCAAATTATGATATGCATTTGTCCATAATAGCCAACCTTTATTTTCATTATCCAAGTAATCATTTTTATACTCATTTACTACTAAACAATGTAAATTACTTAATAATGTAGATAGAACAGATAGAACAGACTCACAATGAAAAACATGAGGGCACAAGAGGACCAGGCAAGAGCAACAAAGTAGCTATCACTCCCAAAGAGCAGCCCGCAGAGGATAGTGAAGATCATCCTAGAAACGAATATTAAAAATAATTTTACTCAGAAACAATGTCTTCAGGAAAATTTAAACAGGATAATCACATTGTTATAAAATTAGAAGACTGGAAACTCCACTGAAATGGATCATTATCAGAGTCAGTAATCCCCCCCAAAAAAAAGTACATACCCAACATATTTATATCCACTGTAGGCAATGAGGTCAAAGGTCGAGAGATCCGTGTGCACTGTCAGAAGGTAGAGACTCAGCAACATGACCAGAACTTCAATGATGACCCAAACCAGAGCAGTGCTTGCACACAATCCTAGCACTTCTGGACTGAACCTACCAATGAAACAGATCAAGAAGAATTACAATAGGTTTCCCACACTACGCGTGTGAACCTTAAAAACCTGCAAAATTAGAAAATCTACAAACATAATAAGACAAGAATTATTTTTTCAAGAAATGTATATTTGGAATGCAGTGTTGTGAGACTGCTACACATTGCAGGCAGTGTATTCTCCAAACAAGTTTGTTTTAGCTCTTTATATTGCCTCTGAGGCTGAGGCCGCATCACTTACCTTTTCTGTATTCCTAAAGCCATTCCTGCCAGCAAAATATATGTGATGAAAGCCATTGCTGCAAGAAAACAACAGAACACCATTTTGGTGAGCAAAACTGTTGTAAAAATTGTGCTTCCTAGAAATCATGCAAAAACAAATCTACCATCATTTAATTCCCTGCATATTAGCCTAAAATGGTGTATAACATGGAACATATGATACAAATGTATCATATAGAGATTTAAAAAGTTGGATATGATATTAACTGAAAAACCACATGGCACCAAACAGCATGTATTACACAGTGTTATTCCAGGGCACATCACAGATTTCAGAGGCACCAGATAAAATGGTTAATGTAATATTTTTGATTTGGTAAAACCATAAAGCAGTTTGTATACTGAAGCTTTTTAAAATCATGTTAATCAAGAATGTTCTGTTCTGGTCCTTCAATCTTAGCTCAAACTCAAGTGGTATTAAAGCCACCTTGTTTAGGGTGGTTTGATATTTAATGACTTAGCTTACATTTGTACTTTAGAATAAACACGCTATTTACTGGGTATGTAGAGATCTGGAGCATTGACATCATGCCGAGGTGTGAGTGGAGTGTCTCTGTGGTAGCGAACCTCCCAGTCCTAATGACACCAGAGCAGATTACAGAAGACACAGGGTTATGGAACCACCTTGTATCTGTCATTTATCAAGTCAACATATGTCCTTTATAGAGATAAATATAAGTGCAAGGATAAATCCCTTAAATGTGTATACACAATAGATTAGGTCAAACTGTATGAACCAACGAGATATAGACATTTATACAGACAGCAAACAAAATATTAAGATTGTGCGAATGAATAACATCTCTTGCATCTAAAATTAATTACATCATTGTCATAGATGAGTCTGCATCTGGAAGCAACTCTCTGGAATGTTAAATTGGTTTCAATTGAGCAACTTCAGTTTTTACCTGATGTGTATATGGGAACATAAGAAGCATCAGCTTCTTTATGACGTATCTGGTGTCGACTGCAAAGAAATACTTCAGCTTGTTCACGGACATGAATCGACTGATCTGTAGAACACAGCAAAAATTCATCACTGCTTCAACCAGTAATGAGAGCTCAGAGAGACAACAATGTCTGGACAAGCACAGCACTGGAATATAGTGCAGTAACAGCTACAGCAGTGTTGGGCGAGTTCCATAATTAATTCTGTGAACTTGAATTAGTATTTTGAAGATGATTTTCAAAAGGTCATAATGAAAGCAAGCTGCAATTCGCAGACACAACAAGGAAAGATGGAAATATGCACTTTAGTGTTGTTATGGAGTGAGGTGAGGCAGGATGCACAAACAGTGATCAGTGATGTTTATTTATGACATTCTCATTAACATTAATACAACCTATAGTTAGATAACCAGCAGACAAAGAAGGATAGCCAGAAAATCTAGTAAAACAAAGCGAAACATGGAGATAATTACAACAGTGACCAACAACAAAAGGTATTAAGACAAGACATGCAAGTAGACAGGTAGATTAGATTGGGTGGGAAAGAGACACGGGTGGAAACAGTGAAGGACAGGGATTTACAAAACAAGGGTGGAGACAGAAACGAGACCAAGATAGAAATTCGTGTGTACAAGGTTGTCTGGTAAAAGACAGTGATTAACTGGTTCATTTTCTAGTACTTTTCCATATGACATGAACTTCCAGATGAAAGAAATGACTGATGTAGTGGCATTTTGCATGTAAAAAGCAATTCTTAAATGTATATAGCTAAAAATAAATAAAAAGCTCATTGCTTAGCTTTTATTTTAATTTTGAGTCTGTTAACAATATTTATTTTACTACTTGACTGCTACAGATTTTGCACATTCTAAAGTCCATTCTAATTAAAAACAAAAACAAGGTTTGGGTAAAATTGTAGTTTTCCAATCCCATTATGTAAGGATTAAAAATGTAAATAGTAATTGAGAATCATCCATGAGTCTGGAATAGAAACGAGATAAGATTTGTTTTGCAGTATCACCCAGCCCTAAAGTACAGCAATCATCACATCGCTCACCTCTTTGTTTACCATGTCCTTGCCTTGGTTGGCAAGTGAGGAGCCGTACATCATAGCCACATTAGTCATTGGATCTGCGAAAAGGTTGTTCACTCCTCCAGGTCCTGGACCTCCTACAGATCCACTCCCGAGGCTATAACCCGATTCATAGTAATTTTGGCTGTTCATGTCTGGCACCCCAGAACTGGTATCTTCAAAAAGAAGGGGGTCTCCAGTCTGCGCCGAACGAGCTCTGGGCTTTGCTTTATAAAATAAATAAATTACAAAGATGAATTGCTTATTAGTCAGAAAAAAAGAGAACTGTCTGTCACCGTGCTTATAAATATCACGCCTCTTGCTTAGAAAACTGCAATATCACCTGATACCGCGATACAAACAGCATTCAAACAGTCAATCTACCTGATCTTCAGAGAGTGCTTCATATTCTAAGCAAAGTGCTAGATGGATTGCAAAGTTCTCATACTTACTAGCCCGGTGACCGTGGTGTGGAAGGGCCATCGTTTCTTCTCCTTATAAGACAATATGGTGAGCCAACGTTAATGTATGGGGAAACAAATGTACACACGCTTATCAAACAGATGCCAAACGTGATCTAAAGGTGTTGTTGTAGAAATCTACCCCCTAGTTGCCTAGCCGATGTTCACGTCAGGTCTGCTCTAACCCAGCAGATGTTGTGCTTGCAAGCTAACTGGTATCTTAGGCAGCTTTCTACGGTGTGCAGCTGGCTAGCATGCTAGCTACCTAGCAAAGCGAGTGGACAAGTCGTGTACTCGCTTGCAGGGATTTTATGTTCTGTGATAACACTGACTAGACATTACTGGTCAATGTGAGAACTACACGGTCTCAATACGTCAGAGCAAATACTTTAAAGATGTCTTGCTGTTAACATAAAGAAAATAATTAAAATAAATGCTAAGTTCGGGGTTAACTTCTACTTACAACTACGTAGAGTCCCGTAAAACCGCCTCACGTGTTTCTCATTGGCTCGTAGAAATGTGCCTGCGTGGCAGGGATTTACCATCCGCTGATCGTATTGGTCAAAACTGGGTTTTGTGGAATTTAATTCTAAACGTTGATTGGCTGTAATGCGTGCCAGTTAAAGTTGTCACGAAGCGTTTTCAGACGCATGCACCTCCCATATTATTAAACACAAACCTTAAACTAACCACTTTAACAGATAGCAATAACGTACGTGCAAATTTTATGCTTGTACAGTTGCAGACCGGAGTCTGTCTGTTGCCATGCACAATTTCTCAGCGACCCAGTGCCTTACTTAAAAAGTCCAGGTGATTTTTTTAACCTCAGAAACTGTCGACATACTAAGTGGATGAGCAAACACGCATGTCAAAAGTGTTAATGATATGGTAGTAGTGGGATTACCATGGGTGTCGTACTGGTATCAGTGTATCGGGCACATAAACTACTTAATCTTTCAAACTAAATAAATGTTTTAAATAAAGTGCATATTGTTGGTACTGCGACATTATCTCTGGACCTAGCTAAACTTATCTCTTTTCACAGTGCTATCACTGTCATTGGCGTGCCCTCATAATCAGAAGGTTTGTTCTGTGCCTCTCTGTGCCGTAACATGCTCTTTGTTTTGTTTCTCTTCTGTATTTCTGTTAGTTCCTAAATGCTATGCCTGGTTGTATGAACTAACACATGTACATCATTGAACCTGAGAAAGGCACAACATAAATAAAATGTATGTCTTTTTTACTGTGCAAATCCATGGTTCTACATGATTCTACGTTCTGTGGGAGGGCGTTACAGGAAGTTTACGTAGAATCACGTGTAGAATCGGAGTAGCATTACATTGTAATCTGTTAATGGTTTGATATTTTGTAATTTGGGTGTGTTTATAAAGGGGGTGTGTCTTTTCGCAATGGCAAAAATGTTTTGCTACGTCAGTCGCTTTCATCAGTATTCCATCCTGAGGCAAAAAGGCATATCCAACATCACTGAAAAACACAAGACAAGACATGTATCCGCGGACTTGGCAAGTGGTGAAAGGTGTGTCATTATTTTTTCCTGGGGCCAAGACTGCCTCGTTCTGGTCTCAGGCAGACGTTTTACAAGGATTACGTCATATTCACCTGTTACCTAGTTTCTCACAGACAACACACTGAGCGGCTGCTGAACTGGTGTCAATAGGCTAAGTACGCTATATAAATTTTAGTAGCCTATAAAATCGATTCCATAACCCAAACTGCAAATTGTGGAGCAAACGATACAGAAATAACGACCATGTCATTTTAATAAAAAAATCTAACGATTTTGTCATACTAATAAAATACATACGAACAACATTCATTCGTTTTGGCACAAAAAACAATGGCAAATTTTACTTTCTAAACAGTAGTGCAAGTATATAAAGTTGTCACGTTAGCCAGTTTGCCACCCGTCTTAAAGACCCTACTGATGAGTCACAGGGATTTCGGGAAAGAGTTCAACCAATGAATGGCAGAAATACGCAGCTGTCCATTATCATTTCCTGACCACAACGACACGCCACTCATAACAGCGAACGAGAAAATAATGTAGAGAGATGAATTAACAATGACTATATACATATAATAGTAGCCTACATATATACATTTTAATATGGTTTAGTGATTACGAAAACGTAGCCTGTACACGTGTGGAATTAATTAACCCAAGGGTCGCCGAATATAAAAAACCGGATAATAATAAACTTAACTGAACCATAGCATCTTTATGTTTCTAATCTAGCACTTTCTGTTTCTACGTTGCGGTTCCCTCCTGTTAAACTCGTTTCAGTCAGCTTGTTTCCATTCATCTGCACAAGGTCAGGCTGAGGCCACTAATACGATTCAAGGATTATTATTACAGCTTTCCTCTGCGTTAGGATTTCAAGTACGTTTCTACTAGAAAGTTTCTATTTGATACAGCCAAAGTGTGAGCCCCACCAATTGTATAGAAAAAAAATCAAAAGAGGGATTCCCGGAAAAATCTAAACATGGGCATATACGTCATCTAACATGTGATCGCTCGTCACACAAATTGTCGATACCACTATTTCCCGTAAATTGGGAGGGGCGTAAACAATACGATATGTAAACTAGTGCTAATAATCATAAGAGCATTCTGACAAAGTCGTCTAGCTGAATACCTAGATTGCTAGTTGGATGTATACTAACGCGTTCGTTTCTTTTTATTTGAACACAAGAAATAGTTTGAACAGTACTATCGTGAAGTATTACTTCATCACACCCCTAGGAAGACACCATTGGATTCTACCATTTTCCCGCAACAAGACTGACATTCAACTTACTTTTGAACTGTCGTGGTGATGTATAAGTAAGTGCAGCTAGACGAGCGTAACCATTTGGACCGATCACTGAGTAGCAGATTTGTTTGCTCAGTTCTCTTTCTTGGACTATTAGAAAGTAGACGGCATACATGTATCGAAACTACGCAAGTCTTGGTAGAGGAACCGACCAGAACTTCTCGGATACTAGTTCTGGATCTGGATCGAGTTCTGCTAACGTTACTGTTACTACTACCGCTGTCACTACCCAGATCCAAGAGGTAAGGCACTATGTTAACTAACTAACTGGTTTTATTTAACGGCTCTTGATAATCATACACGTACTTTCACACATTTTACATTCGAATTTAGGAACATTTCGATGGGGCAATTTTACTAATCACAACGATGGTATAGTGTCCCGTACTCATAATTTGGACAGTGTCAAGAATTTTAAAGAATAGATTACCAAAATATTAAACACTGATTGAAACCTTATTTATGAGTGCCGTGTTATTAGGTATATACTGCATATACTGAGGGCTGTATCATTCAGGCTATACAGTAAACATTTCAGTGTAATGTTTACTTATCTAGCTACCTGCTTGATTATTATGGTACTTCAAACCTGGTTAAGGAGTCTGAAAGTGTTAAGTTATAATGTACTTAGATATTTCATATGAATTTATGTAATATATGATTGAACTTTACTTTTGTCCCTCCACCATCTAGCAGAAGTATTCAGTGGCAGGATCCAGTCAGTTTGTTCCTACCCTCAATGCCATTACTACAAACCAAGATCTACAGTGGCTGGTCCAGCCTTCCCTGTTACCCACGCCAGGTCCTTTCATGGCAGGTCCTTGTCGGCCTTACCCATTGCCAGCAAGACCTGTATCAATGAACCCTCAGCCACCACACTCAAACCTCCGACCAGGAGTCATCAGAGCAGTAACAGCATCTGGAAGCTCTGCAAGACGACGAAATGATGAATATGTAAGTTGTATTTATGTCCCAGTTATATTAAAAATACAAAGGAAGTTATAGACCGCATGGATAAATGATATATCCATGTGTCGATTTTCAAGGCATGGCACACTATTCCTGATTTTCATTACCCATCATGCCCCTCCCATTTTCACTTCTGAAGAAGAAAAAAATTCTGGTGGTTGTAGAATCAGACGATGTGTAATATCCTGTAGTGTGTATGATGGGCGTGTGTGTTTCATGGCTCTACAGAAACTATTCACTGATACACACAAGGTAAGAGAAGGGTGTGACAAATTAAAATGGTCTTCCTTGAGAGTGTGAAAGTCTTTGGTTCAAAATGTTCAGTTGTATATCCTTGGTTCTTTGTTTTTTTTAATGAGTCCAAACACTCTTCATTTCATGGTCATTACTGTAGATGGCAAAATCTATTTGGTATTAATTTGAATTCGATAGCATCCATTTTAAATCTATATTTAATACTATTTATGGCAACCTGATTGGTTCATGCCCCAAGTCTTGATCTCGAATAAGATGGTGTGGCACAAGTCAAATAACAAGACAGGAAGTCACGTGACTCATTGGAGCAGAATCATATGACTAACACCTGAATCACTGAGGGGTCTAAAGATGACTCATCAAAATAAGGGATAGGATATATAGAATAATAAAGACAGTGTAATCTCTAGTGAACAATGAAATTAGTAGTGTAACTGCTGAAAAGAGAGATGGCAGACTCCAATGCTGCTGATGTAGAGTAGTGGCCATTTTTAAGCATCTCTTAAGGGGTACCTATTGATGCCCTGACCCTGTCCCCTAGATGGCAGTATTGCTGTGGCCAACAGTTGACAACTCCCTATATGTGATGTGTTTAAACATTTTTGCACTACCTTTGTCTAAATTACAATCCTGATTGTTCTTATAAAAGCTTTGAAAGCTGTTGGAGTTTGATAATTTGCTAGTTCTTTGGGTATATCACGTCTTCCTCAGAATGAAAAGTTGATTTTGCCTTAATAATAAGGCATGTCGTTATGTTCTACCCTGTCCTTTAATTCTGCTAATTGAGCAAAGAAAATGGCAAAATCAAAATAGCCAAACAGGTATGTTATAGCAATACATTACATTTATTTTCTGACGCTTGTTTTTACTCCCTAGCTCTCTCCAGAAGAGTTTGAAAGACGCAGGGTCAGAAGGGAACGGAACAAGGTGGCAGCTGCTAAATGTAGGAATCGGCGGCGAGAACTCACAGACACGCTGCAAACCGTAAGCTCTTCGTATATCTCAAGTTTACTTTGTGTTTATGAAATTGGTTGCATCAAAATGAAATGAAAATTTCTTTTAACAGGAGACGGACCAGTTGGAAGATGAGAAGTCTTGTCTGCAGAAAGAGATTGCTGAGCTGCAGAAGGAGAAAGAGAAACTCGAACTGGTTCTCGAGGCCCACCGACCTATCTGCAAAGTGCAGGACTCTGATTCGGACTCTGATTCTAATACCCTCATTCCTCCCCTGTGTGGAATCAAAATTGAGCCAGTGGATTCCGAGCGCCCTGGACCTTCCAGAGAAGGCAAGATTCAAACCAGACTAGTGAAACCAAAACCTAAAATAACTATTCCACCTCCACCTTCAATCTCAGCTGCTGGTGGAAGTGGAATAATCAATATGGAGTCCGAGTCTCTCCATACTCCTGTCCTCATCTCCACTCCTTCTCTGACTCCATTCACTGCTAGCATGGTTTTTACCTATCCCTCTACATCTCTTGATACGAGTGCTTCTGCCACATCTCAAGCACTCTGCCTTCCCGCCTCTCAGCATGGTACGGCCCAGTTCTCCCGAAATCTGGAACCATGTGGTATTGCCCATCGTCGTAGTAGCAGCAGCGGAGACCAGTCAGATCAATCTCTTAACTCACCAACAATCCTAACCCTTTGATTTAGATTTCCTTCCATGGGGAACAAGTGCTTGAACTTTCACGGGTGTCTTTAATGCTACTGTAGGTCAGACTAGAACAAGTCCATTCTAAGTACACTGTAGATACAAACCAGTACCTGTAGTGCCTTCATGTAGCTGCTATTAATACCATCTATTCATGCTTAGTTTGAGAACAATGCATAATTACTTTGAAACAGAACACTAAGAATATACTTAAACATATATTATGAAAATTGTATCTATGCACAATAGTTCTATAATGTAATAATTTTTATTTTATTTTTCAGTGACTGATAGATAACTAGATAAAAAATATGGATGGCCTGATGTATAACACTTTTTAAAAATATAATTTCGGATGTTATCTTTTAACATAAAAAATAACCACATAACCATTCATCTATGATTTTCTGATTCATGCAGGCCTATGACTGTGCCAGGATGCACACTACTTTATTATTAGTATTCATGCATTATTGATGGAGATTAAAGCTATGCGATTGGTAGTGTTTTCTTAAATAGTACAGTGTATTAAGCTACTTTTTGATGGGGTTTATTATAGCATATTTTATGCTTAAATTTTATCCTATGTCTTCAGTCCTTGAGAGCCAGAGAAATCATGCATTTCAATAAGTTACACTGGTTAAAATTATTTGAATTTACCTGCAGATTCTCAACTGATGTAGTCAGATGTGCACTTAAAAGTGTTTTTATTAGATGGTAATTATGTATATTTTTAAAGTGTCCAGTAGTAATTAATATATTGAAATCTGCAATTTAAGCATTACTATAATGTATGAGATGCACTGTTAGGGCTGGACCATAGAATTTACCAGATTTGTATTTATTTTTGAGAATAAACTATATTTTTAAAACTTTCAGTTTTTCATTGACTACAGACCTTAGTTGTGAGGAGCTACACACTATACAACATGGTAGTAATAGTAAAATGATTTAAGTAACAAAATATATTGCTTTTGGGAATCATTTGTAAAAATAATAATAAAACCCTATTGTTTGTTGATGTCTGAAAATGAATCCAGTTTGTGCCCTGAAACATGTTTACATATTTGTAACCTATTAATTTCCTTAAGAAAACTGCTGTTAATTGAAAACAGAAGTGGAGTTCAGTTAAATTGAGACTGGAAGTCCGTGGATGATTGGTTAAGAGGAAAGGAGGAGTCAACACTGCTTCCTCTGAGGATGTTCTCATTACCAGCAACGAGAAATTCCTGGAATCGCACTCACAGTGAAACTGCACTTTAAAACTATTAAAGAGTCCTTTAAATCTATTCCCACAATATCCTAAACTATGCAAGATATAAAATTTAGTAAAATAAATTTAAAAGCACATAAAATTAATTATTCAAGTAATGAGTTAGAGAAAGTTATGTTTTACTGCTGCGAGATTTTTTGGGTTATCGGAGAGCTGCCGTGAGTCATGTCTGTTTTAGGATTAAGATGTGCAGGGCTTAGTCTTAGACTACACTGCACTGTCAGTGGTATATCACTACTGGAAATTTCTTCTTAGTCTACTCATAGTCTTAATCTGGGTCTGAGAACCTGGTCCACAGAGTAAAGGGGACATAGATGAACAGAAAGCAAAAAACTGCAAATGGGATAAATAACACAGGAGTGGAATAGTAATAAATAGTAACACATGTGCAAAGGACAAAAATGAGTGTCAAAACAACATTTACGAGCACAGAGCAAATACTTGGTCATCATGCTTCAAACACACATTTTTCTGTTAGCATTCTAATCTGGAGAGAGCCCTGAAGAGAGCTTGGCGAGTGCACGGGTGCTAGTAAAGTGGGAGTTTGTGCTGAGAGAGCCAATGTGTGCATGCGCTGATAAAAGAACCTCTGTATACTCTAGTTAGGCTATTGCTGAGCTGACCTTGTTGCTATGCAAACATTAAGCCAAAAATATAACACAGGACACTTATGTCTTTGGTCCTCAAACATGACCAGAGAAATTTTATACATGTCAGTCAACACTCTTCACTTGGCTTAAAGGAAAGCAAATCAATAAACATTCGCCCTGTAAGCAATACACGTGCCCACGTGGCTTCCAACACAGAAAAAGGACCATTACAGAAATGAGTGGCTCAATCAACTCGAAGTTCTCTCACTCATAATGAATATGGCCCCAAGATTCCAGCCATCAAAACAAAGCCATTAATTAAGAGTTTGATGCTAGAAACGAAAAAGTCCAGTCATTAAAGTAATACTGATTATAATTAGTAAGTAAAGCTTAGGTCTAACCCAAAACATTTATATGTATGAATTATATTCCTTATAGGAAAATCATAGGAACAATATACAGAACAATATTTCAAACTCACGTCATTGTATTATTCTCCACCAGTCGCCAGTATGTAAACGCAGCATGTGTCCTAGTAAAATCCAATTAAAGCAACAAATGAACAAAAAAAAGAAAGCTTGTTAAAGCAGACATGGGCAGATAAATCATAAAGTGGGGTCAATGCAAGAAAATTTAGGATCCAGTGCAGTATTCAATAAGATGGTTTAGCGTAATAAATTTGACTAAACTGACCGGTACATAATAATGTTGAGAAAGTATTCTGAATGTGCAGTTTCAGCAAAGCACTGCAAGGCCTCCAGCCATACAGTAAAATCATGAGAAATCCAATCATTTGAAACTGGAAGCCTCCAAACGTTTTATACGGTTTGTCTCGAGTCATCCTTGAAAATGATTCAGTGCTATTTGTGCATGATCTTGAACAGATCATTTTATGGCTCTATGCAGTTTAAAAATGTGAATCTTTTTGAGATTCATTTCAGCCCTGTCTAGTGCATCATTAAAACATCAGCCCACTTGAAATTAAGTTCAGTGCACAGTAAAACCTGGTGTGAGTCAGCAGTTAGATTGGTTCTTCTTCTTTTTGTTTCAAACCACCTCCCTTTACACTCTCTAATCTCCTATATACAACCCCTGTTAGAGACGAGAGAGGAAACATCCCAGTGATCTTAATACTTACATTTAAATAAAGGAACAAATACGATACGATAAATAACTTTAAAGCTTAAAACTATTTCAATCAGGTCTGATATCGAAAGCAAATTAACATAATTCACATTTAGAAATTCATTGTAAATGATGGGAAGAGGGGTAAAAATAGCCTACAGAGAAAAAAATAACAAATGTGCCTAATAGCCACTGTACATGCCAGAATAAACAAACTACTTCGCATCTGTCGTTAAGTAGTTGAGATATAATGACAAAACTGTAAACTGCTTTGTTCCTCGTAGATCAATTCAGACCACTTTCCGACATTCTCTGAGAGGAATAAAGTGATATGGCTCGTCTTTTCTCTCAGTCATCTGGTGAGCACACCAAGTGGAGCTGATCCGGACTCCCCACACTCCCCGTGCTCGAGCTTCCATCACCAAGGTCCCGGGCCACCATACACGGAAGGTTGAGCTCCGTCGACCCCCCTGGGCTGGAATCACTCCGGCTCACACACTCCTCCTCAAGCACCAGACACAGTTCCTTTAAATCCAAGTTCTCCTTCACCAAACCGTCTTGCATCCGCTCGAGGTCGGCAAGTTTCTTCAGGTAGCCACCCAGGTCTTCGCGCATAACTTTAGCAGCATGATGCCCGAACAACTGCCATTCTCTCGCGAGCTTCTTTACTTTTAGCCGGTCGTCGTCTAGAAAGCAGCATAAATCACGCAGTTCTTGGTTCTCCTCTTGAAGCCGCTGGTTAATGACTTTAAGCTCCCTGATTTCAAGCAGATGTCCCTGAAGTTGTTTATTTACTTCTTTAATTAGGCGACCACGTTGTATTAGGGCTGACATCTTCTCCGATTCCTCTTTGCGCAGCCGATTAACCAGTTCTTCTTTAGAACAAGACAGTAAATCCTCGTCAGACATTTTTGCTAACTCTCGGTTTAAGACTTCACCGTCGCTCCCCATCTTGTTTCAACTTTTAATTGGTAGCTTGTAAAAATACAAATTTGATTGTCGAAATAAAAATGTTGCACTGAATTAACCAAAAAAGTACGTTGCATATTATGGTGGACACGAGAGAGCACCTAGAAATTCATGCCGTTTTCGCCGTTATCCGATCACATTTAACAGGCACATGTAATGTCAGGCTATTCCAATATGGACCTCTCTCAGCACACCTCGTTTCCAGGCCTCAAATAAACGAACCATTTCTTTCACGTTCCTCAAATGCCCGCGTATAATGTCAGTAGAGCATCCATATATTTGAGACTGCTCTAACTGAAACCTGAACAAAGGACAATGTGCCCGGTCGGAATTTTCTGGACGTCGGCCTATTTACAATTCAACGGGTTAGGCTACTAACGTTCTAACCTAAGCGTTTCTAATTATGGTGAACAGCAATATGCCAAGGTGATACAATGCAACATACTCTGCCGACGTCCTGAGTCGTCCTGAGTGTCGAGAAATCAAATCGAAGGTTTGGATTAAGCGCGATTATGCATCCTTTATCTTCATGCATCCAAGTCTGTTGTCAAGGATCACAATGTCCGTGTTTCTGTCGTTTCTTTGCTCCCTCAGACGCATCCGTCTCTCCCCGCCCTGGGTCCACACCTCATTCCATTGCTCTGTCGGAATTATTCTCCTAGCAAAATATTTTCTACGTTTTTGAATGAAAAACGCATCCGACCATAGATATCTCAACGAGGCACTGTAAACACGACAGAAAAATAAAATTGAGTAAAAAAGTAGGACAGTCTTGATCTGGAGCTTGCGATTCAACAGCATGAAAGATGTCTGATAATCCGCGGTTTTCGTGATGCTTGCTTTTCAGTGCAATTTCAAGTTTATTTCATCCGCGAGGCAATGTGAAATATTATATATGTATATTTTTAGGGATAAACTGCTCTTTCTCCACATGCAACCATGATTGTAGAGGCAGCTGATGTATTACCCCTCTCTCCTTTTCCTCCCCCCTTCTCTTCACCCTTCCTTCCTTTTGGTTTTTCCTTATCGTAAGAATGAGGCTACCCCGTGGTAAAAATGACATCATTCCACGAGAGTCCCAGTCAGATGCCAGTTGTCTATTGATATGCTCTGGGCTGAAAACTCAGGAAAGTTACTCAGCTAACTATAATATTAAATCAAAACACAGCTCGCTGTTATTATGGGTCACCCAGTTCGGCCCCAATAAGAACTCTCCTGCCTTTATGGTTTTCATTCATTCCCTCTAACAAACCAGCATGGGCAAAACGAGCCCGAATGCACACATTGATGGAGAGAGTTACAATAGCCTTTTCTGTACTTTAATCCGTGGTATTTGGCCATATCCTTCCGCTTTACTCTCCAACACTATTGTTATCCGAGACCATAACAATGTGGGGTGTTAACAAGTGTGAGCGAGGGGCTGCAGGCAGAGGCGGGAATGGAAACAGACCACAATGAGGTGAAATAAGTGGGCGGGGCGAGCAGAATGCAGGACATCGAGGTGCTAGACAAAAAGGCTGCTGATTTTGACACCGAAAGTTGGGAGGGGACAGAGATTTTGAAAGATTCTATCTTCAGCATCAAATATGCATAACATCTACATACCTACACACCATACAAGACCCTCCATCTCCCAGGTTCCCAGGTCTCTGGTAGAGGACCACTGAAGGAAAAATGGGGAATTTTATATACATAAAATGTAGACACACATACAGAGGATAAGCTGTGGAATATCCTAATATCTATTCAGAGCTCCAAGCACAGCATATGAAGGACATATATCTATCTATATATCTATCTACTTTACAATCTTACTGTATTAGGAGAGGTAAACAGGGTAAGCAGGGAATTAGTCTGAGACTATAGTTTGAAAACGAGGCATTACTTCTACACTGCCCAGATTAGGGAATAGTTAAAACATGAAAGCCACAGTTAGATAAAAGTAGGGCAGCACAATATGGCCAAAGCAATACTGTGATTATATTGCTGCATATGGCTTTTCAGATATGTTTTTCAGTATGTAAAAATGTAAAACACACGAGCCGAACTGAACCCTTGGTGTTTGCTAAATCAGATGAATACTGTGATTCATCAGAAACGCACGAGAGTGGTCAGGATAAAATCGTGTAATTTGTTGGAGGGCGTATTTGCATACTGCAGCCATTTACGGCAGCAGCAGGCTACTGCAAAGGCGCAGACTGTGGTAGCAGTTCACAAACGACATTTAGCGCAACCTCGGGATGCTGTAATGTGTGTGATATTAGAGCTCAAGTATCGTAGCTACAGTTTCTGCAAGTGCAAGATCAGTTCTCTTATTATGAATTTAAAATAATGCCTTAGTCAGTGTTTTTTACAGAGATGAAAAACAGAAAATTTAAACAAAACATTGTTGCTTTTACTTGACGATATTTGGGATGTTTTCGGCGGTTTGCAATACGAGCCATGTCAAGAGTATTGCTATCAATGTTCACAAATCAAAATAGTCTCAGCTCTGCGAAAAAAAGCTCCCACCCGTATTAAGGATGCGTTTGAGAAATGCGGACTTTGTACAGATTGTGTGACCTACATGTCATGTTTTAAAGAATGTTTTGTAACGCATGATTGTAAGATCGTGTATTGATTTTGTATTGACTTGGTTTGCGTTAAAGTCGCGCTATTTGCACGCGCCTGAAATAATGAACGTGACGTTAAAAGAAGGCGCGTGAGTTTGTTATGGAACGGAAGTGCACGCTCGGGTTTAGCAAGTGCTAGTGAAAGGGTTTGTTTTGACATGATGTAATGTCACGTGGCAAATGTGGAATTTGATTAGAATTGATCATTTGTTTATTACCTAGCGTTATATTTAGTGCTCAGGCGAATGGTGTCACTTCAACCTTTGCTGGTGGCAGCTAGCGTCCTACCTAATCACGGACGTTTGACAGCTAGCTAGCTAGCTAACCTAGATATCTTGGATTTTGTGATTACAGACCTAGGTAGGTTAGCTACCTACATGTAACCATAACAGTCGTACAACCATAGTAATACATTCACTCTTGTTAGGTGAGTGCACATTAATTCAATTTGTGTTCTTTTTCTCGCTATAACATTTAAACGTACAACGTTTAACCTGTTTGTTATGCTTAAATTGGTAGCTAACAGCTACAGTGGTGAAGTCAAGATGTCAGTAGAGCTGGACGTGTTTGTGGGAAACACCACCATCATGGACAAGGAAGTGTATCAGTTATGGCTGAATGGATATACAGGTAAATCTGCTGCTTGGAGAAATATGTAAACCTATATGTGAGCCTGAAATGTTGCAAAAAGACATAACAAGGATGGTTTCCTGTAGTGAGCGATGCAGTAAAAGTGCGGATGGAGGGAGGTGTGATGGAGGAGTGTGAAGCTAGTGCTGATGTCTTGCTGAGCGACACTATGGATCAGTTCCGAACCTTCCAGATGTGCGAGAGGCTTCTGCAAAATCCAGCAAAGCTTGCTAACCAGCTCCTGTTCCAGATCCCACCAGATCGACAAGCAATGCTGATCGAAAGGTTTGCACTGTCAAGATTGTCAAGATAGCTATTTTGGTCGTGATTTTCCAACACATCACATCTGGATCTTCTCATGATCACGTGTGCAGATATTATGCTTTTGACGATGCCTTTGTTCGTGAGGTCCTTGGAAAGAAACTATCCAAAGGGACAAAAAAGGATCTTGATGATGTTAGTGCAAAGACTGGCATCACTCTGAAGAGTTGCAGAAGGCAGGTAGGTAGAACTCTCAAACATAAATAACTTTGAAGACGGGCCTTTTCCAATAAATTAAAAACTATATATTAATTTCGACATAGTTTGACAACTTCAAGCGTGTTTTCAAAGTGGTGGAGGAACTCAAGGGCCCCCTGGTGGAAAACATAAAGCAACACTTCCTGCTCCCTGACCCGCTAGCAAGGTAAGAGAGAAGATCGCTAGCAAATGTTCCTTCCACAGCTGTTTTGCTTCAGTTGCTTGTAGAGAAATCCTGGTAGCAATGCTTACAACTGGTACATGGAAGTTTCTAAACCTTTGCATGCAGGTTTAATCTACTTTTAACAGTACCAGCCAGAGCTGTACCTGCCCCAGAACTCATTTCAGTACAATTATTTATGTAGATTCATCAATGGCTGTGATATGACATTCAGAGGTTTCAGCTATACCGAGTATCTGTACAGTGCTAAACAGAGATATGTTTTCCAGCTTTCCTCTATTTTCCATGGTTATTGCAATAATGTTTAACATTTTTTTTTTACAGGGATTATGCTGCCATAGTGTTCTTTGCCAATAATCGCTTTGAGACAGGGAAAAAGAAGCTTCAGTATCTCACCTTCCAAGACTTTGCCTTCTGTGCTGGACAGCTCATCAACAATTGGACAGTTGGAGCTCTGGGTAAGAATGTACTTATTTATTTTTTTCAGACATTTTCTTTGGCTTGCATCAGTTTCACTACAATTAGCTGTGGATCAGACCTTTCTTTTGGAATTGTACCACCTTTGTATTTGGCTGTTCTTGTTTTTAGCACACTGCATTTCTCTTTCTCTTTCAACCCATGCAATCTGACTCCCATAGATAACATGGTGGAAGACATGGATGTGGATCTCGACAAAGAGTTCCTTCAAGACCTCAAAGATCTCAAAATTTTAATTGCTGATAAGGATCTTTTGGATCAGCACAAAAGGTACAAGACTGCAACAGTTTTGGGTTCGGTTGAGGAATATGGATGGAATGGAATTTTCTCCCTCTGACTCACGGTTTTGAGTAATGAAAACAATTTCCATATCTTCAGTCTAGTATGCGTAGCTCTGCGGGGGAAAACCAAAGTTTTCAATGAAATGGAAGCCAATTTTAAGGTGGGAGAATACATATGTCTTCAATGTCACATGTCACCTGGATTGTATATGTTATTCTGCATTAAAATTTTGAGTATTTTATCTGAAATATTTGACAATTCCTTCCCCTGTAGAATCTTTCCAGAGGCCTTGTCAATATTGCTGCCAAATTAACAAATCCAAAAGATGTCCGCGATTTCTTCATAGATCTTATAGAAAAGGTGGTCTTCAAACAATAATTTAGTGATTTTTTTTTTTAATTTACACTGCTTATGATCTTGACGTAAGTTCTTGTGTCTCCTTTGCAGTTCGTTGAGCCTTGCAGGTCAGACAGATGGACAGCTACAGACGTCCACCTCTACCTCACCCACTACACAAACTCAGCCCACATATTGGACAGCTTCAAGTGAGTGCATTACTGTCAGTTTCTTCACGGACGTTTATGTACCCTTTATGTACCCTCACAGAGATTCACAGAGATACCGTATATTTTATGGTTGTCTCTCTATGGTTTTGGGGAAATGTATTACACAGGAGGTCACAATGTTTCATATGCTTCATTGCTGTGAATATGCTGTAGTAAGCTTAGCCCTTTACTGCCCCTCTTTTTTAAATTATATAACCCAGCAAGTCTAGTCTTACCAAATAGCATTAATGAAAAGAGTCTCTTTGCTGCACATTTATAAACCCAAACCATTAATGAACGCGGGTTTTTGTCTGCAAATCCCAGTTTTTAAAACACCACACAATGATGCTCCAAATGTTCTTTTATATTTTCTGTACCAGAAAACATAACTTCTACTCTACCTTGTTTTCTCAGGCACCAGACTGTCTGGACAAGGTACATGGGAGTTATCAAAACCTGCATCCTCAGAATGTATCACGAGTAACGAATGGCATTTATCTGCATTCTCTTCATCAAAGCTGCTTTGTGGATCCGCCCTGTCTGCTCACCTTTTTGGCCCCCCTCTGTATTTAAATCCCCTGTTTTATCATTTCCCTCCTCTAATCCTTAGCCAGATGTCTCCCTCCAACAGCTGCCCGGCTCCACCCCCCTTTCCCATGATCCTGTTCTCCTCCCCGCTACCCTCCCCTCCTCCCTCCATCTTCTAGCTGCTGTCAATCAAAATAATGACTTGTAAATAAACAGAGCATGCTTTTCTACAGATAGTCTACATTTATTTTCTCATCAGCTTTCCTGGAAATGCTTTAAGCATTGCCATAATTAGGCATGGATATATCTAGTATGCGTTTTGAGTTGTAATTTTAAGCAGAGCTCACATACACGTTGTCAGACTCGGGGCAATGTGTGGGACTTTTTAAAGTGTTCTAACTTAATGTTTCAAATGCATTTAAAACAAATGCTGCTAAAAATAACAAAATAAGATATTTGGAAGTTTATATGTCCTGAGTTGTGGTTGCTGAGCAAATTATCAGTGATGGTGAAATATATACTCAGGGGCGGGGGTGGCGGGGCACAGGTTGCGGCGTAACGTGTGGGCCTAATTACAAATTTACGGTCTACAGCGGATGAGGATATTTATCCCCAAGGCATGTGGCTTGTCATTTGAACAGTTGAATCAATAAGTGTGGGTGTCAGAAACCCAATGTGTGTGATTGGTGTCTGTGTGTGGCCATGTGGGAGTGTGTACAAGCAGTAAGGGCCTACAATCTGTCCAGCGTTTTGGTGGGTAAACAGGGTCTGTGGGTGTTCTGCCAATTACAGAGTTGTTATGCACCTCAGACACTGGCTAATATTGAATATTCTTGGTTTCCGAAATGGATTTGAGGAAAAATGCACCCCAGTAACTCCAAAACTGCAATAAAAAATGTATAATAATAATACTAATAATGTTATCAACAATAATTACGCATAGTATCATGTTATGCAGTGATTTGCACATAGAACGCACCATAGAATTATAATAATAATAATAATAATCTTTATTTGTATAGCACCTTTCATGCATACATGCAACTCAAAGTGCTTTGAGTTCATATTCCAAGAAGGAAGTAGATTTAATGAAAAGGGGAGGGCAGAATGAATATGCTGTAGTAGCTACAGAAATACAGGTGTAATCGGCATCATTCTCTACACAGCCTGATAGCTAAACATGTCTGCCTTTATATCATCCAGTGAGGACCTCCAGTTTAAATATTTGGACAAGGTATTAAAAAAAAAAAGTTCAACCTTTCCGTGCAGACGTGTCTTTTCCTCCCTCTTCGCTCTCCTTCACTCTGTCCCTGTTTTCCTCCTGCTAATTTTTGTCGACATTCTGCCAGTTTTTCTTCCAAGCTAAAAATATCTGGCCATGTCTGTATGAGAGTCAGAGAGAGTTTGGGTGAATAGCACCCTCTGAAATAGATGAGTGAGATGAAGGGTGATTTGACTTGGGGGGGGGGGGGACAGGGAGAGAAAGTTACAAGCTGTGGGGGGTGAGTTTAAATGAAACCAGGTGCGTTGCAGTCCTTGTGTGTGTGTGAGCATGTAGGGTCTGCTGGTGGTGGAGAGAGGGGGCTGGTCGAAAGTGTGTGTGTGTGTGTGTGTGTGTGTGTGTGACTGTGAATCTGTGCACTGTTGTTCTGTCAGCGAACCGGACAGATTTGGAATTTTGGAATTTGGGCCACAGACCAGGAATTTTCATCCTGGGGGGTGAGGCGCATGGGGGTGTCGTTGGGGGGCGGAGGACTGCAGTGCAGGGGGCCGCGTGGGGGGGTCGGAATGGGCCGTCCTCTTCTGTCTCGCCCTCCTCTGAATACATTCATACTCCAGCTGTACGTCTCCACACTCAGTCTGAGCAGGCACAACAAGGAAGAAGGGGAAGAAGAAGGAGGAAGAAGAAGAAGAAGAAGAAAGGTCACTTAAGCGCGAGAGAGAGAGAGGGAGAGAGGGCAAGAGAGATACAATAAGGGCAGTTTCTACTCACTGACTTCTACCGGAAGAGAAGAGTGCAGAGGAAGAGAGAGACAGACTCTGAAAGAGGATTTCAAGGCCCCAAGGAGTAAAAAAAAAAAGATCCAAGAAGAGAGACCTGTGAGTATAGCATGTTTCAAATCTCAAACTGTGTGTGCAGTAATGAATCGATGCGGCCACAAATGTTAGATTCTGGCTTAGTTATTATATCAGTGTAGAATGTGAGAGGAAGGTCTACAGCTGATGTGTTCATGAGACAACAGCCACACAATGAAGTGAAGGCCATGAGAAGAGAAGGAGAAAGCAGTACAGAGAAGCATGTGTGTGTGTGTGTGTGTGTGTGGGAGAGGGAAAGGGCCGAATCATTCCCAGGCCCTTTGAAGGGCGCTGCGTTTCATGCTGAGTCTGCTTCTCCCCGGCAAACGGCCACGGTCCCGGCGGACTGGTGCTACTTCACTTTAATCTCAGACCATAAATGAACCTTCCTTCCTACAACATCTCTCGGAGTCGGTCGGCAGAGAAGGCCTAGACACTCGTGAGCTCGTTCCTTCGCTGTTTGTTACACAACCACCGGGATGCCATTACACATCACAGTTTGCATATGCTGCAGTATTGCACAACTTCAGTCTTGTTTCACAACTGGTCTAAATGTCAACTAGACCACTTTTGGTTTGACCCCCTCAAGTATTGGGTCAGTTTTGTTATAACATTTTCAATCCTTAAAGTGAATTTCTACATGCCAGGCAATGTACTTGTGTGTCGGGCCTTTTATTCCAGAGTTTTGTCAGAAGGATTATTTAAAATGGACAAGACAGGGATTCTCTGGAGTTCTGAGAACACACAAAATGTGGTACTTAGCGCCAAAAATTCAGGCCCACTGAAGAAACACAGGTGGCATAACATGGAGAGCAAACACTCACACACTCACACACACACACACACACACACACACAATTAAATCTCCACATGACGTCACAGCGGAGAACAGGAGCCCACTATACTAATACAGACCACTTTTATACCGAAGGGAGTTTCATCGCTTTTGTTTGTATATTTTTACAGCGACTGAAGCTGGCCTGCATTATTTTATAACTTTTGCTAGACTTGACTTGAGCATTCAAAGCAGAGGGAGCATGTTGGGGGCCACTCTGTGTAGCGCCTGTGCTCTGCATCACAGCGCCTTTTGACAACACACCAGTCATTCATTTTTTACCACGTCTTTCGTGTAGATGAATTTATGCTCTCTATTATTTTACCTGCAACGGCCACGAAACAAGCGTTCTTGGGCAGAGGTACATATTTATATCGGACGTTATGGCAGGCCACACGAATGTTGCGGAGTGCTGAGTCATGCGGTGGTGGACTGTGAGGGCACTACTGTAGGGGGACCGGACGCTCGTATTAAGGCCGAACTGCTTCGCGTTTGGGTCTGCTCGTCCAGCGGGTCTGATGGAGTTGCACATGGCACGACTGGTTTGACCACCACGAGAGAAAGTCAGCTTCATGCCCAGCTGAGCACAACCCAACAGAACGAGCGCGTCACAGGACACACCCGTGTGGGCGCGTGTGTGTGTCTGTCTGTGAGAAAAGGGGGAGAGAGGTGGGAAGAAACCATTTGTCCCTATACGTGTGTGGTCCTCTCCCAGTGTGCCCATGTGGGAGAATCTTTATGACCTGCCTGAGTGGTTGTATAATCACCAAGCAGTAGATTGCGAGGGAGAATGACTTTAGAAAAGTGTGGGGGGTGACAACATGGCGCTGACTGCTTCATCAGACTTCATCAGACATAGATAGTGTTGCAGTGAACCAAGAGTCCCTGATATCTGCTTGAGAAATAAGTGTGAAACGGTGTATATAGAGTGTGTATATAAAGATTTAAAAGTGGCTAGGAAAGGCTCCATGGTCGTGGTTGAGGCCATTCCAGGTAGCCATGACTTCCCCTTTCAGTGAACTTTGAGGGAATTCGATACTCTGGGAAATACAGCCACGTTCTGGTTGTGCCATCTGCGGAGCGGTGCCCACATCCTCACCACCAGCATTCCAGCCAGCCTCATGGCCACTCCGCTGTGGAGGCCAAAATTACCCTCGCCCCCATGCTGCCCATACTCCAGCCACCCTGCCCCGCCCGCTCACCCCCTGCCTTCGCCCCGCCCGTTGTGGCCTTACCCCACCCCACCGTCCGTCTCCATTCGGGTCCTCCCCGAGGCCACGTGTGTCTCCAGCACCGGCCGGCGGATGAAGGGACGAGGCGGCGGACATGTCCTCGGTCATGTTCAGACACACGTCGTGGATTCCAGCGAGCAGTGGTGACGTTTGGCAGCTGCTGCGCGGTAAGAACAGTCCACAGTCTTTCGGTGGCTTCCATTTTGAGCGGCAGGAAAAGCAGAAACGCTTCAATGACTTTCCAAAGGTTTCTGTGAGAGAAAGAGCAGGACCGATGCTCTTCACACACAATACTTCTGGGACTATTCATACGGAAATAGTACCAGAACTTTCATTCTTTCGCTCTCGTCAGCCATAGAATGGAATGTGTTTGCATAGTTAGATGTGACTAAAACTTTCATTTACATTGTGTGCATCACAAAAGACCTATCAGATAGAAAGTGGGGTGCAGTAATTCAATGACAATGTTAGTTATTTGTTAGACCTTAAATAAGATTTGAATGCATTTGCATTTGAGGTGGTGTAGGTTTTCTTACGTGTACTCCAAGTCATGATGAACAATCTCTTGTGGTTTGGGCTAAAAAAAAACAACAATTACATACAGAGGCTGATGTAACAGCAGCAGAATGTATGTGTGTGTGTGTGTGTGTGTGTGTGTGTGTGTGTGTAGATATGCACGTCGCCCTGTGGCTTGCTCTTTGTCAATTTAAGTCAACACGACAATAGCACTGGACAGGGCAGAGCTTTCCACACTAGCCCTGAGGTTTGGCTGGAGGTTCACAGAACAGAAAACGTGTACGCACACGTGTTGTTGGAGCTGAGATAACTCCTACTTCTTTTGTACACTGTGTGCATGAGTGTTTGTGCGTGTGTTTTATGTCAAAAGGTCAGTGGTTACAACCTTCTCTCCACACTGTTTCCCCTGAAGTACAAACCAGCTAACGGCTGTTGTGCACTGCCCAGGCTAGAGGCAGAAATGTTTTATAAGTGTTGCGTTTGGCTGGTTTTCTGTTTGTTCTTCAGCTGAGAGACTTATTCAAGCTGAAATCTCGGTTTTCTCTTTCTAAGAGCATCAACCGAGACACTGTCTAAAAGAAGACTTTCAGACAGGCTTGCTTTACGTTTTCCATGAAAGAAATGACCGATGGTAAGAAAGTCAGGCTATGAGACTTACAGTCTAGTCAGGTTTTAATAACTGTGGTTTATGTAAACTAACTGTAAGCCATGTTGATATTATGCAATTGTCCAAAAAGTGACTAATTGTGTGCAATTCTAGTTCAGCCACAAGGGGGCGTAAGGTTGCCATATAGTTTTACTGGCAGGGCATTGAAGCTCCAAGCATTATTTTAATTGTCAGCTAATGTCCAAACAAATTTATGCCTGTCATTCACCAATCAATATGCAGTGAAATCTGCTCTGTTAGCAGATCTTCCTCCTACTAACAAATTGGTATAGACACTTTAGCACAAGCCACTTAAAATGAATGAATGCTGATGCTATCAGTCTATATCAAGTAACTCTGCGTGACAAGAAGCTTTAAGTTGATATAGTCTACAAGATTTAAGGTGTGTAAAGTGTAACTAGATACCCTCAACGCTTGCCTAACCATAACCATAACCCTGACCCTGACCCTGACCCTGACCCTGACCCTAACCCTGACCCTAACCCTTTCTTTCTTACAGGCCCTGCAGTGTTATTTCAAATCCCAGTGCAAACCAGCAACTGCTCTCTCTCCACTCATTCCTGAGGCTGAGCTGCGTGTGTGCCAGCGTGTGTGTGTGTAATTGTGCACATTTTGTTTGTGTGTGTGTGTGTGTGTTTGTGTGTGTGTGTATTGCTGACTCCCTGCCCGAGAGTATTCTCTCTGCTCCTGAGAGCCAGGTGAAAGCGTCTGTGTGTGAGGATGCGGTCCGTGTGTGTTTCGCTGTGGTGTGTGTGTGTTTGTGTGTTCCTTCACCGTGCTATTTCACAACCGCCCACAGAAAGTGACACCTACACGGTAAGGAGGGAGGAAATGTTTTCCAAGTCTCTCTCTCTCTCTCTCTCTCCATCTTTTGTATACAAATGTGTCTGCAAATGTAGAGTATTTAAGCATATGCATTCATGCTGAAATGTCTTGCTGGACATTCTTTTGCAGGAATGCACAGATGGGTATCACTGGGATCCTCAGACTCAACACTGCAAAGGTAAAAAAAACACAGTTCTTCTCCATCACGGTGGCCATCCTAGTGATCCAAGGCCATGGCACACCTTCTTCATGAGCCCTAACGGCAAAGGAGATATTAAGACAAAAAGCCCCCAACTGTCTCAACACTTTCCCATCCCTCTGCAGACATAAATGAATGTGAAACCATCCCGGAGGCGTGTAAGGGGGAGATGAAGTGCTTCAACCATTATGGCGGCTACCTGTGCCTCCCCCGATCGGCCTCGGTGATCCCTGCTCCTGAACCCCCCAACCAAATCCCCCCTGGTCTGGACGAGACAGCCCGCGAACCCTACAACCCCTGCCCCGGCGGCTACGAGCCGCAGGGCGACAGCTGCGTGGGTGAGTGCCCCCCTCGTGGGACGGGGTGTCTCGGGGGTGGGGAACAGGTGGCCGTTGACTGGGGGTGACTAAGTGTGTATGGCTCAGGCCCTCATGGAAGCAAGTGTTGACAAACTGTTGAGTCAAGGGCCTTCAGGGCGGAGCTTCCATCCAAGGCAGGAAGTGAGAAAACACGGGTGGGTTTTTAATCCAGGCTTTTTGGGTTCCACGCCTGGTTGAGCGCTTACGGACTGGCTGTACAGGCGCCTGGATGATTCAGATGGAAACAGGTGGTATGTGGGACAGGGCTCGTTTAGTTTTTGGTGCACGATGGTGGGAGTATTTGCGGGGGGCTGTCCTGGGGGGTGGGGGATGGGGGATGGGGGGTGGGGGATGGTCCGGAGGAGGCAAAGGGGATTTGGAGGGCTAAGATTCGCCAGCTGCTATCGGCAGTCAAGAGCTCATTAACACACACTCTGGTTGTATTACTCAGCACTAGTTGGCATCAATTCCCCCAGCTCGCATTCGTTTAGTCCCATTCTTCAAGCTGTTAGGCATAAATCAGTAAATGTAGCCACTGCTGCAAAAACATAATACCAATGCAGCTGCAAATGTGAGCAAAAAGAGAGATGAACACAAACAAGTCATGCTGACTCTCTCTCTCTCTCTCTCTCTCTCTCTCTCACACACACACACACACAGATGTGGATGAGTGTGAGCGGGACGAGCATGACTGCCAGCCCAGTCAGGAGTGTTTCAACACAGAGGGCTCATTCACCTGCCAGTGCCCTGGTGGATACCGCAAAGTGGGAACAGAGTGCATCGGTGAGCCCTTCTCTCCCAAACACTTAGCATATATGCAAATGTTCGTGTATACTACTGAACAACGTATACTAGGATGAAGCTTGAAGGAACATTCAAAGAGCACCCACAAGGACTGTATTGCATAACATCTAACCAATAACCAACGAACTTAAGAAGGTCACCGTGGACCTTGGGCCACAGTCGTAAATAAGAGAAAATCAAATTGAATTCTTGAATTGTAAGTTGATGGAGTGCAAAACAATATGCAACTCAAAGGGCAACTCAAAGTGCAACTCAAAGTGCAACTCAAAGTGCAATAACATGTTGATCAGAATCTACAAATCAGTCTGCAGCAGCAAACACACCAGGCAGAGAAGCTGCTGGTTTTAGCCCTGCTGCTGAGGGGAAGGCTGGTGCCAGATGGTGTTGTTTTTGTTATCAGACATCGACGAGTGTCGGTACCGCTACTGTCAGCACCGCTGCGTCAACGTGCCCGGGTCTTTCTCCTGCCAGTGTGAGCCGGGCTTCCAGCTGGCTGGCAACAATCGCTCCTGCATCGGTGAGTTGTGCTGCCTCGTGGCCGCCCCCTGGTGGCCGCACCCCGCACGTGACCGTCGGTGGTGCACCCTGACTCATAGGCCCGTAACCCCAACCCAACCATATGCACCCGCAGTCATACCAAAAGCGGAACCCACACTTTCTTGCACAATATCTTCCTACACATCAGCTCCTCTGGATGGGGGCCAAAATCAAAATGGAGTACTGCAGTACCTTCCAATTAGGTGAATGGGGATAGGCCATGGTGGCATAAGGGAGTGATTACTGCGCTCTTATGAAATACGGGGGCGAATCTCTCTCTAGTCTCTCTCTCTAGTCTCTCTCTCTAGTTCGTTTATCGCGTAACGGCATTCTGGGGTCACACAAGCGATGGTCAAGTAATCCAGATGAGACATTTATGTCTAATACCATGACACACAAACACTAGCATTCTTTGACACATTTGTCTCCTAAATTAGAATAAGTAGTGCATCTATGTCAGCGCAGTAGGGTGAATTATTTAGTCAGTGATGTTTTTTGCTCAAATACTGGGCCACACTGGGACTTACTAAATTCAGCACAACTGCATTGTTCCTGTAAAAAATATGGTGTGGTCCACATACCTATAATCTGTGTCTGCGGCTTCAGATGTGGATGAGTGTGACATGGGCGCCCCCTGCAGTCAGCGGTGCTATAACACCTACGGCACTTTCCTTTGCCGCTGTGAGCAGGGGTATGAACTGGGACCAGATGGATTCGCCTGCAAAGGTGAGAGATATAAATCCACACATTAAATAAATAAATATACACATGACACTGTACACACACACTGGATACACTCATTATGTGCGCACACACACACACACACACAAACACACACACACCTAAGCTAGTTGCTTTGTTATTGAATTTCTTGGCCTCGCTGTCACTTATTAGCGCCTCTGTCCCTGTCTGTAGACATAGATGAGTGCAGCTACTCCAGTTACCTGTGCCAGTACCAGTGTGTGAATGAGCCTGGGAAATTCTCCTGCGTGTGCCCAGAGGGCTACCAGCTCCTGGGGACTCGACTGTGTCAAGGTGGGCCTCTCTCCTCGACCTTCTTCTCAGCCCTCTCTCTCTCTCCACAAACGCACAACCTTGCTTCTCTGCCCAATGGCCTGACCTCCGGCCCCTCCCCATGTTCCGTGTGCGCAGATATCAACGAATGTGAGACGGGCACGCACCAGTGTGCCGACGGCCAGACCTGCGTGAACGTCCACGGAGGTCACCAGTGCGTCGACGCCAACCGCTGTCAGGAGCCCTACGTCCAAGTATCGGACAAGTGAGTGAGCAACTGACCGCTGGGGGCTCTGATGATGATGACCTCTGGTGGTTCCGACCTGTTTATTCTCCCATGTCTCCCAGCGTGCGTCTCCCCCCGTCATCGAGCACGCTTTAGTGTAATCAGCGGAGTTCCAGAGGAAAAAAGTCTGAAATTGGTAACAGGTGGCCAGGCAGGTTTGCATTTTGCAGAAATGTCTGGAGAGAAACGCAGGGCGTCCAACATTTTATGTTCATTTGTCTGGCATGTGGCACACGCTGACTTTCTGGGGCTTAAGTGGCTTAAACGATCATTAATCATACAGCAGATGAGAGGAATACGGTGACTGTGAGCCAGCTTATTTTCTGGCAAAAGATATGAGCAAAGGCGCATCGCAATCACTGCCGAACTCATGGAGTCATTTCAGTTCAACCTCCTTCTACTGTGCTTGCCCTTTTAAGGCAAAGTATGCTCTCTTGAACTATTTATGTTATGTGTGGAACCGAGCTGACTCTGGCCCGTGACCTTTAACCCCCCGCTGCAGCCGCTGCGTGTGTCCGGTGGCGAAGGTGGGCTGCCAAGACCTGCCCTTCTCTATCGTCCACCGGTACATGAGCATCACGTCGGAGCGCTCCGTCCCCTCTGACATCTTCCAGATTCAGGCGACCAGCGTCTATCCCGGAGCCTACAACACCTTCCGCATCCGCTCGGGAGATGACAACGGGGACTTCTACATAAGGGTGAGATGAAACTGCGATGACTTTCATCGACCGTGAACTTCCCAGGAGGCTAGACTTCCATAGGCGTTTCATTCAGACATTCAGATTTTGGATCAGATTATTGGCTGCAATCTGGGTAATTCCATCGACTAGTTTAGGGATTTACTGCTGTCCAGAAGTTGAAGATGATTGGGTCATTTATGAAAAATTTATTTTCTTGGTTGGGGGGTCATATTAAAACTCTAAGGCGGTGAAGATTGTATGTGCCAAAGCAGAAGGATTGCCTCTGTGCAGCCTCTCATAAGTACGTTATTGTCACTGGAGTACAGATTATTCTATGCTCATAACATATCAGTATTTCCCATTAAACATATTGAGAAGATTGAAGTGAATTCTTTGATCTCTTCCCTCAGCAAATCAACAACATCAGTGCCATGTTGGTGCTGGCCCGTGCTGTGAATGGACCCAAAGAGTATGTTCTGGACTTGGAGATGGTCTCTGTCAACCCACTCATGAGCTACCAGACCAGTTCGGCTCTTCGCTTAAAGGTCAACGTGGGGCCCTATGCCTTCTAAAACGGAGTTCCGCTTAGAATTTCGGTGTGTGTGTGTGTGTGTGTGTATGTGTGTGTGGCAAAAGGAAAAGTGGTAAAGGTGAGGACGAAGAGGGAGACCAACATGTCCAGTGAGGACGAGAGGGTTTGAGCTGGACATGCTTGCCTAATCACGTGATCTTCTCCCGAAGTTTGTTATGAGAGCAATGCTGTATATCACGAGAAACTGAACAAATAACACAACTACTATTGTTACTTAAGGACGGCCTCGAAGATCCACAGACACAGTTGTGCCACGTTTAAATTGTGTTGTGTATGAACTAGCAAAGGCTGCAAATGCACTAAGATTTCAAAATCTGCTGTGAGGCCTAGACTTCATGTTGCTTTCATCTGGCTGTTCCCCCGTCCCTGCCATGTCACCCACAGTAATGTTTCGGATGACTACCTCTTTTTCTGCTTTCACCTAAAAAACAGATGTGAGTCCACAGCCCTTCCTGCTGATGATCCAGCACGATCACACCCCCCCCCCCCCAACCCTTTCAGATGTAGCGACTGTGCTAACGCCCAGGTGCTGTCTGCGACCCAGCATACTAGCGTGATGGCGATCACCATGGCGATCACCCTACCCTAAGGTTATTGCGCATTTGGAATAGCAGTCATTATTCAATAACCACTCAGCGCTACATCTCTACACCCTCTGCCCTGCAAAACCATCACTAATACTCATATTCCGCTTCTCCTTGTTTTGTGTGTGTTTTTTAGTTTTTCATACCATGCTGCCAATGTTGTACTTTTCTATCCTGGAATTATTACTGTAATAAATATGATAATACCACGTCAATTTGACTACAGACCCATATGTACGTTCCATGATCCGATTTGCATCAGGGTCTATATTTAACGCTGATGCTAATCCTGGTCCTTTCTTCACCTGGGCACACGCTCTCTGCACGTGTTCCTTTTTAATCTTTCCGACTCGTCTCTTCTGAGTCATCCAACTACACAATGGACCGGATTCCTGCTGAGGAAGCGTCTGACTGTCTTCAGTAGTGAAACCGGCACACTGCACCCTTCACCATTGCTTGGCGGGTTTCGCTGTTCATACGCAGCCGAGAAGGAAGGAAGGAAAGAAAGAAAGAAAGAGGCACATTCACATATAGCACACATAAGCAGACATATGTACACGCAGACACGCAAGCAGTTTTCGTCCGGCTTCTTTTCAACGTGGGATTGTGGGAATGCTGAATGTTGTGTTCAGTGTCTCGTCTGTGCCGACTCCCCAAAGCTGCCGGTACGACTCTGCAAACTTCCTTTGGTCAGATGCTGTAGGGGAACTGAAAAGAGCAGCTCCCTCGAGCCCAGCAGATTAGCGCCCTCCGGGGGATCCCACCGGGGTAGCAGGGAATCTCCTCTTTTGCTTGACAATACATGGCTGGGTTTTGAATACATACAAAAGTGACAGGGAGAGCCCAGTGCATCATGGGATCACTGCAGTGGGAAATCAGTGGCATAATGGGAGTAATCTCATAAGATTGTGTGTGATGGTGTGTAAGACTAATCCCCGGACTGTGTCCTAATAGTCAACAGAATAAACGTGCAGTTAGCATTCTTATTCCGTAATTGTATGAATAGAGGAATGTTTTGTCATGTTTGTCCCCATAGAAGGAGCGTTCGAAGAAAGAATGGGAATCCAATGTATGGCGTTGCTTTTGAGTTAAAGCTAAATATGAACACACTTCTAGAAGTTTCCATACAGAAGAACAGTGGTAGTGGTGTCTAAAGCCTCCATCCCTCCTTCCTTCCCTCCTTTTAGAGGCAGGAGCTGTGCTGTGCCAGAGTGTAGCCCACCTCTGTCCTGAGGGAAAAAAAAAGCTCACCGGAAAATCCCCGACTTCACGCTTCATCACCCTACCAGCACCACACACTGTTCCCAGCGTCCTCCCAGTATACGCCAACACAGTCCCTTTGTCTCTGTCTCTCTCTCTCTCTCTCTCTCTCACACACACACACACACATTCCCTGTTCTCATCGTTGATGACTCATTCTCTGCAAAATCTTACATAATTATATAAAGGAGGTTTGACACTCATCTGCCACAAGGGGGCGGTGTTGCACACAGATTCGAAGCCCATGCCAGGACAGGAACGACGTGAAGTGATGGAATCTTGCTGCTGGTTTTGTAACGTAATTGACCAGTGAAGCTCCCTTCTCCCCTCACTTTCTTCTTTGCATAAGCCACAGGGATGGACTGGTAGCCAGTAGACGGATAGACGCATAAACACGTTGGCCACGTTCAAATGGGTCAAATGGGTTAGACCAAGAGACGGGAAACACACTTACCCTTAGGAATCATTAACCCCATATGATTATCCTTATAGTAGATAATCGTAGTACTCTCTTAGTAGTTCTCCTTCACTCACACATGGCACACACACACACACACTCACACACACACTCACACACACTACCACAGATGGCACCAGCAGGTCAGGCAGACCAGTGACTCTTAACGGAGATCATGACAAAGATGTGGAATTGCGAGGGAGGACGAGTGGTGTCTGGACAGGACGGGATGTTCTCGTGCTGCATCCTGAGCCCCACGCCTGCCCGTCAGCAGGGCGGCAGGAGCGAGGCTTGCCGTGCCCGGGCGGCGTGGCGCCCGCCTAGCGGGTGTTTGGAGGGGTGGGCCGGATGAGCCCCCGCGTGTGGAGGAGGCTTCGAGTGGTTTCGCTGTGTGGAGACTCGGTTTAAGAGGAGTGTAGGAATTTGTGCGAGTGCGTGTGAGCGAGAAAGGGGGAGAAAGGGAGAGACAGCAGGTAGAGGGACAGGGAGAGAGACACAGAGAGAGACTGAGAGAGAGAGAGAGAGAGAGAAAGAGAGAGGAAAAAATATTTGTGCCAGGTATGATTTCATCGTTTGGACCAGTCCACGGCAGACTGTGCCTGCTGTGTGTGTGGGTGAGTGTGTGTGTGAGGGCCAGAGAGGACTGAAGTCCTGGGGAACACCACTTTTCCATGGAGCCACAGTCTAGCAGTAGGAACAGAACAGAACCAATTAATATGCTTCCCCACCCTATTATTCCTTAGTATTCCTAGTATTCCTAGCCATTGTGTACCTATTCTGAGCTAAATGCAACAGGACAGATTGCTGAAACTGCTTTTGAAATGTACAATGAAAAAACTAAGTCGAGCTCTTTAATAATCCAATAACCACAAAAAATAATCCATGCTACGCATCTTTTCACATGCATACCTGAAAGTGCAAGTAGCGGAACACAGAAAGACTTCCACGCGGGCAGAAAAAAGAAACGTACATCATTAATCTTTGACTTTAACAGTAGAATCAACGTTTCTTCCCACTAGCAGCTGCTGACCTCTAGCGTGACCTCGGCTGTCACGGGCGGAACCAGAGCTGTTCTTCTCGGCCTGGGCCGCTCGGACCGCAGGGCCAAGATGATGTATGCGCTGCGAAAACAGGACATGCTGAAAGGAAGGTTTGATCGCTGTTCCACACTTGCCTTCAGGTGCGCAGGGCTGATAACGGGTACAAAATGCTTTAATAAGCAAAGTTGTTTCAGTTCCTTCATATACAAATGGCACAGTTTCCTCCAGGCTTGAGTCATCATTATATTAACTGACACGCAAAAACGTAACAGCATAGAGGAGGTCCATGCTTCCTTTGGTAACAGTAACCATGCCAATTACCGCTGCAGCATTATTAACATGTTTAAATGGCTCGACATGGATTTATATGTTTACATAAATAAATAAACAAACACTCTTTCTGCCTGGAAAAAATATGCTGGTGCTCTCCTTCTCCTTCATGTCGCTAGAACGATAAATTAAAAAAGAACGGTGACATGAGCAGGTCGAATTACATCACAGCAGACAGGAAGACACGACGATCATGAACATTTCGTCAATTTGCATTTTGGGGAAGGGGAGGTCGCACAGATCAGCGGGTAGGAAACGTTGTTGTCTATTTCTGTCTTATAAATGTGACCCCCAATTTGAATGGCAGGTAAACTGGCAATAATAAAACAAGGCTAATGGGAGATCGGAAATAGCTATTCCGAATATAGGCGCTTGTCTGGTCATTTTATGGCACGACACAGGGTTGGTCACACCCGTGCGGAGATAGCGCTCGTCCCAGTAGACCATTGGAAGATCACAGTGTTTACTCCAGTTAATGTGACTAATTAGCCCTGCGTCTTCATTACCACTCAACCACCCAGCAATCAGGGGAACAGAGAGGCATCTCCACAGGCCCAGATCAACTGGGGACCCACACTGGTCAGGAGTGCTGGAGTCGTTCTGGTAGAACAAATTGCACTGACCTATGACTGTTGTGGGAGGGGCCTTGATTAAAGCATTGTCTAAATCACAGTGACTGACAGCAAGAGTCTCTTGCCTTGTTCATTACTGATTAGCCTTTGATATGCACTCGACAATGGAGCTGATGCTTCATAAGGCTCATCTACTATATTTGGATTGAAAAGTTATTTGGGGAAAATATAGTTTCCAATAAATTTCACTGATTCGACAGGGAGACGTTTTTTCTCTCATATGTAACCCAGCAAGCATCGGTATTCAATGACCAACACGATCACTGATAGAACACAAAGTGCAGCTTAAGAGCTCCACCTGTTCTTGGGTTAATAGGCTGCAAACTGTGAGGTACGTTGTTTATTACAGGGACGTCATTATTTTCCAGTGTCCGTGCTGCTGTATTAGCGCGCTAAAGCCCTGTGGTCCAGTGTCTGTGCTGCTGTATTAGTGCGCTAAAGCCCTGTGGTCCAGTGTCCGTGCTGCTGTATTAGCGAGCTAAAGCCCTGTGGTCCAGTGTCCGTGCTGCTGTATTAGCGAGCTAAAGCCCTGTGGTCCAGTGTCCGTGCTGCTGTATTAGCGAGCTAAAGCCCTGTGGTCCAGTGTCTGTGCTGCTGTATTAGCGAGCTAAAGCCCTGTGGTCCAGTGTCTGTGCTGCTGTATTAGTGCGCTAAAGCCCTGTGGTCCAGTGTCCGTGCTGCTGTATTAGCGAGCTAAAGCCCTGTGGTCCAGTGTCCGTGCTGCTGTATTAGCGCGCTAAAGCCCTGTGGTCCAGTGTCCGTGCTGCTGTATTAGCGCGCTAAGGCCCTGTGGTCCAGTGTCCGTGCTGCTGTATTAGCGCGCTAAAGCCCTGTGGTCCAGTGTCCGTGCTGCTGTATTAGCGCGCTAAGGCCCTGTGGTCCAGTGTCCGTGCTGCTGTATTAGCGAGCTAAAGCCCTGTGGTCCAGTGTCCGTGCTGCTGTATTAGCGAGCTAAAGCCCTGTGGTCCAGTGTCTGTGCTGCTGTATTAGCGAGCTAAAGCCCTGTGGTCCAGTGTCCGTGCTGCTGTATTAGCGCGCTAAAGCCCTGTGGTCCAGTGTCCTACTGGTGCAGTGGATCTTTGTAATTCCACCCCACACTACAAAATATAGCTGTAAATCTTTTTAGTTACTACATGCATATATGACATAAATATACGAAGCTCCTTAAGTTTCTTCCCCCTGCATAAATGTGGTTACCATGGCACAGCAGCATGTTGCTATGGACGAGTAGGCAGATGAGGAGAGGGGCTTGGAATGTGAGCCGCTCGACTGGGAGGAAGTGCGGACTGCAGGCAGATCAGCATATGGCAGCACTGAACACAGTGCTGAACACAGCACTGCACGAAACACATCCCTACAATAAACACATCCCTGAACTCATCCCTGCACTAAATACATCCGTGAACTCGTCCCCGCACTGGACACATCCGTGAACTCGTCCCCGCACTGGACACATCCGTGAACTCGTCCCCGCACTGGACACATCCGTGAACTAGTCCCTGCACTGGACACATCCGTGAACTTGTCCCCGCACTGGACACATCCGTGAACTCGTCCCCGCACTGGACACATCCGTGAACTCGTCCCCGCACTGGACACATCCATGAGCATGTCCCCACACTGGACACATCCGTGAACTTGTCCCCACACTGGACACATCCGTGAACATGTCCCCGCACTGGACACATCCGTGAACATGTCCCCGCACTGGACACATCCATGAACATGTCCCCGCACTGGACACATCCCTGAACCACTTTCATTGTTGTGTGTTCTGCTGTGTCCACTTGTGTCCAGTTGTTTCCCATTGCGTCCAGTGTCCCAGGCCAACCTCAGTCTTGGCCAGCAGGACATATACGATGCTGTAATGGGTTGTTAAATGGAAACCAAATGTATATGTGTACTAAACAATATTTGTGGCCATGACGTAAATTAGGATCATTAGAACTGAATTCACAATTGACTGTAAGGAAAACTGCACATAAATGATAAACAAGCTGTAACAACAATGAACGCTAATCAGTGGCAGTTAGCATTAGCACATTAGATGAGGCTAACCGGACCCCAACGCTTACCTGTATCCCCATTCAATATTAGCTTTGGACTGCTAGCGAAACAAAACCCATCTGTGTTAATCATGCATGCAAAACAGGGGTGAGAGATGACCAAACGCCCTGATGGTGAGTAAACGAGCAAGACGTGTCATGGACTGTCACCACGGCCGAGACTTTCTGCGAACATCACTTGTCTGTGAACATAAGGTGTCAGAGAGCCGTTCATCTGACCAGACTTCTTCAGCACTTCACTGGCATTGGTACCCTTCAGCCATGTGAACGCCCACCCAGGCCAGACGACCTGCTAAGGCACTTTCTCTCTTTGCCACACTGAATGTGCCACCACATTCAACGCGCCACCTCGACCCAGTAATCAGTGTGTCCACTCGACGTGCCCTCTCCATCTCCTCTGACACAGCTCTCAGTGTCTGCAGTTGTATTAACACTGTTAATTTCATGAGTGGAGATTGCAGATATCCAGTAGTATACAGAGTAAGGAGGGACTGTCAGTCAGGGAATCAACTCTCTATTCATACATTCTTATCAATTTCATTTTAATTTCTTTTCTCTTATGCACTTAGACACCTCAATACATTCTTCTTATTCATTTTCCTTCTAGTCCCTACTTTGGGACTCAAACTTTCTCAAATAAGTACACAATTATGTAGTGAAATCTGTAGCAAACAACATCAACTCCAACAGGGGTTGTTGTGACACGTACACCTGCAACACTCCAGAAATGTCACCATTGTTGAATTGGTTTGGTTGCTGAAATGATCACAGATCAATACGAAATGTTGGTACCTGGGGGAAAAGAATCTTTGTTTCCAAAGAGAGGGAACCAGGGGGGAATTGAGGAAGATAAAAGCTGTAATCATAAACCAGCCTCCAGCTAAAAGAGGCACTGAAGTACCTGTTTCTTTTCTTTCTCTCTCTCTCTCCCTCTCTCTCTCTCCCTCTCTCTCTCTCTCTCTCTCTCTCTCTCTCTCTCTCTGCTCGTCTGAGAGTTATGCACCCCTCCCCTAACCCTCTACTGAGGTTTGTTTGTCTGTTGATCATTTTTCTGCTAATTTAAGAATTGTAAGCATATTATAGATCAATGGTGACAGAATAAATATAGAGACAGAGACAAAAATATTCCAGTCTCTCTCCCAGTGTCAAATGTCAAACTCGCACCCCACGATTTAGTACTATAGACTATTCTTCATATGTTATTGACTATTTGATGCAGACCTCGTCTGACTGCACAGTTTTCTAATTTACACAACAAAACACAAATGTTATGGCTAAAAATAGCAACGGGCTGATTTAAAAAAGTTTAAGCAAAAATATGGATTGAGGACAATATCATATATGTAGAGGGTGACAGGATTAAAAAGTTGGTAATATGGTATGCATCACGCTCTCAAAGCTCAAATTTACGTGAACAAATTATAGTCTAAATAATATGATCTATAGAGACAGGACACATGACATATTGAGTCTGAAGGACATATCGACACATTGAATACTCGATAATCACTGGGGCTTTGCGGCATCTCCTGAGTCAGAGTGGGGAAAAAAATTAAGAATATGGCAAATGATTAGAGTCCAAAAGAACTGCAGACTGAGCTGAGGCAGAACATCGGTCATAAATGTCTACAGTCATTTCACTTCACAGGTGTTTTGCCTTGCGGTGCCTTTGGTATTAAAGCAGATTAGAGCAGAGAGAGTGACAGACAGTGAGGGGAAAAAAAACCCTCTGCTGCTAGGAGGTCTGTTGTGATGTCACATATCTACATCACATCACCATGGCAACCTTGCATCAGCACCAACTTACCGAGAGAGAGAGAGAGAGAAAGAGAGAGAGAGAGAGTGAGAGAAAGAGAGTGAGAGAGAGCACGGTGTTCTTCTGGCATGCACTGCTACAATTGTAAGGCTATCTTAATAAAAGAAAAAGGAAAAGAAATAGACTAGGAAATCTGCAATGACTAGAGTGATGATCACTGACAATATTATCATTCATATACACTATAGGTGCATAAGTCACACTCCAGGTGACCTATAGATACACTAAACAACCTTTCATAACTGTGTTATGATTAAAGATAGACATATGCTAACATTTCTCAATGAAAATACCTGGCGGACTTATGAATGGGTATTCACCATTCAGTCCTCTGAGTCAGACTCTACTTTAAAATCATCTTCTGTGAGTTCATGTGGAAAGCTTGAAAGCCTTAGGGAGAACATGGAGACAAAGAGAAAGAGAGACAAGGGGAGAGAGAGGGGAGGGGAGAGGGGGGGACTGACACTGGTATCAAAAGTCCAACTATTCCCACTGTTCTGTGCCCCAAGTTCTAAAAATAGATCGTACATGGGGAAAAAAAAGAAAAACGGGAAAAAAAAAGAAAAAGCACAAGGCTACAGGCTGGAGAAGCATCATTGGTGGAGAGAGAGAGAGAGAGAGAGAGAGAGAGAGAGAGAGAGAGGGAGAGAGGGAGAGCGAGAGGCAGTGTGTGGGTGTGTGTGGGCTTTTGCTCACTTATATCAGTATATATTTTTGTGAACCCACAGCACATATGCCTGGACAGTGCACTACAAATTAGATACACACAAATTAGTGAATGATCCACTCATCAATCCACTCACTGAATAAATACATTTTAAATATATATGCATATGTGTCCTCAGGCATGTTTACAAATCATAAATGCTCATCATTTTAGTACATCCTGGTGGAAAGCAAGACCACACAACACACCAGCTACACTGATTCAAATCTCCATTCCATCCTTCCATAATCACAGTGTCCTGCATTTTCATTAACCCCAACAGCCCTTTGGCTTTGCCATAGACTTCCTCTCTCTTCTTTTCCATAGACCCCATCTTTACTTTCCTCCTCTTCTCTCACTCCAGCTTCAGCAGGAGTGGGAGGTGTTGCTAGGCGACAGATTAGCTCTTTTCTTTCAAGAAGTGGAGTGAAGACCTTGATTCTCTCTGGGTAAAAATAAACACCAGCCAAAAAGGAAGGATCTGGAGATGGAGGACAAGTATGCTTCAAGTGCAGAAGAGGCTGTAAACACCTCACATCTCAGTGGAGCTTTTTCAGAGGCCTTTTCTCCATCCTAATGTGCTCCCCATCCGGAGCAGGGTGCCACACGTGCTTCATTGGTACAGTAGTTCTTCATGCACAGAAGTAGTGTTAGTTTAGCACACAACTCTTCCACAACATGCTGATTAGCTGTTGATAAGTCGACTGCTGGTGATTGAAACAAATGCACAATAAGCTATTTCATTTAATCGCACTCTCTTTGAAAACATATGTTTATGACAACAGTGATAAAATGAATACCCAAGCATGCAATATTGTCACGTGTGAGGCTAAAAGGCTAATGGACTCCTACAGTGTGAATGAAAACTGTCAGTTGAACAACTTGGGTCCCAAGGGGCATTGACATATTTTTTTATCAACTTATTTCTATATGGGTACCCTTACATGCATACAATATTATCATTCAGATACAACACGTAAACCCTAACCATTAAAGCAGGTGATATGTTCTTATTCTGGAATATTGTAAATACAGATTTACACATTTCTGGAAAATGTTTCGAAATCTCACACTTATCTATTTTTGTCATTTTATGGAAAAAGTAGACCTTTTGAAGCATAATGCTGTACTAAAAAAGGTCTCCCCATTCGCACCGCAACGTACTCCACGACTCCATGCCTAACCTTTGTCCAGGGAAATAACATCCGGACATGTTCTTTTTGCTGTGGCCTTCCTGTCAGCAGGGATGGCCAGGTCAGGCGTCCTGTGAGCCGTCCTGTGACGGTAGACCCCCCCGGAGTGTCCAATGCTCACCGAACACTCGTGTCCCTCCGCCACTGTTTGCTCACATCCGCCACTCCAGCGCTGCACCCTATTTTGAGGACACCTGCTGTGGCCACATGGGCCAGCACCACAATGGCTGCCATTGTCACAAGACCCCCAACCAAAGAGGGGCGTGACTGCAGAATCTGCCACTCTATATCTATGCCATGTTATATATGGCAGGAGACATATATAAATATAGATAGATATAGATAGATAGACATTAAGATATATATTAAGATATCCGTAAGATAATGTGTGTCCTTACACACAATATAATATAATCCATGAACAACGCTGCCGTAGACATGTATCCATGCAAAAACAACAACAACAAAAAAACATATGATTCCCTAGTTTTCTATTCTTCACAACAAAATGTTATGTCTAAAAATAGTGATAACCTATTGTTGTTGAGGCTGTAGATTTTTTTTTCCACTGCAGTTTGTCAGTCTCAGGTACCCTGGTGGCTATTTTTGGAAAAGCGGCGCGCACGCTCCGCCACGCTCCGATCGCAAGAGGTTCAAATACGTCTTGATCATGCACGTGCTTTCGACGCAGGTGATCTTCGAAGAAATTAACCGTTACAAATGTGTGGAACATAGAATTTCCCGCAAAATAAGTGTCACAATACTTCGCTAAACATTTAAACACAGAACAGAACAGCTCAAAACTTCTGAATGAGTGTTAGGGAGATTAAATAGTAACCTGGCGTCTTGATGCGACACTTTACTTTCTCGTGTCACACGCAATTCTGCACCGCACAAGGCTGTCAAGAAGCAGTTTAACTGCCAGTGAGTCTAGTGAGTCACTTTATGTTGCCAAATATAGATCGCTTAAATGGTACCTGATGCTCGGTTTGAAATATATTCATGTCGGTTTGTGTTTGCGCTCTTTACACGACTGATGTTTACTTACATGATGGCATATCTGGTATTCTGGGCAACAATGACTATGCAGGGCAGAGATAACGAAACATGCTAAAAAGAGACGTCTATGAAGTCCATGCACGAACATAATTAACTATCGTTGGATGACTAGGAAGTATTCCCTGAGGGACCGGCATCGGCCAGAGAAGCACCATGACATAGCGTTGCAGCGAGCATCCAACGGCCTAATTTGACTTCTGCATACTGACTACTACTGTGATGAGGAACGTCTCAAGTTCACCGTCAAGTAACCAATCATGCTCTACACTATTAACTGCTTACGTTGCCACGTTTAGAGGGAGCCATTGGCTACTTCCCACAGCGTCGCTTTGCGCGCACATTCTAATTGGACAGAGCTTAGTGCAACTATTCCCCTCAGTTCGTCGCTCTTTTTTTTGCCTTATAAGGATAGAGCAAGATTTTGTGTAAAAAAAAATAAGAGAGATGTTTTTAATCTTACCAACATCGTCTGATTCAATTTGCCGTTCGCTTTTCGCATCAAGGGCAGTTTAATGTTTTTAACATTCACGGGTCCACTTCTAGGACTATGAGCAGTTTCTGATTGTTGCCCCAAATGCACTGCTCCTAATTTACAGCGAGTATACCACGTAAATGGATTTGCTTAGGTGGAAAATATACGTGCATAAATACATAGATAGCACGAAATGATATTTGCATTTATGAGGTAGATGGCTGCGAATAGATCAAAACATGCAATGAAGAAAAAAATGCAATCATGTTCTCAGTCATGTGTGAGCGTCGCTGTTACGGAGCAGAGATACATGAAAATCAAATGGCTGAAGTCGTAGATTCGGAAACAGCAAGACATATGTAGCCCATCTCGTTCGTATGCAGCTCAGTTACAGGACCCCCCTTCTCCCTCCCCGTACACCGGAGCCCGGTGACTCCGTCTACGTTTTACACGCTGACTCCGCCCATTGCTCGGTTTTGTCCAAATCGGGCTTTTTGCGTCGCCGGAGCTCCCGATTTCTAGCCCACGTCATCACAGGGGAGAGGGGATGCTGACGTCACAGCAGAGTCAGAGTCAGTGTAGAAAGGTTGGGAGGGGTGAGAGGAGTGAGTTTCAGCGTTGGGAACATTGATACGAGACACATAAAATCACCAAGCCCCCCCGCGTCCTACTCCCCCCTCCTATCTCTCCTTTTTTTACGTCGGTGTTGGCGCGTTGGGGGCCCCCCTACACCAGCGGAGTCCCAGCCTATATAAGTTACCCGCGAGCAGAGTAACTCCACCAGATTTACGGGCTGCAGACATCTGGGTGAGAGACGGCTCCAACAACAGCCGACAGACTAACACTCCGACCCGGAGGAGAAATCCATCCAGCCTTCGGTCCGCAACCGAGCCAGGCGCTGTGGCGGAACCGAAGAGGAAAACCCGGGAGAGGCAGGAGAAAGGAGTGAAGCCGGAGTGCGGACATGTGCGGAGATGACACTTCAATGAACATACCGTGACAGAGTTCGACTCTCGGGTCCACATCCAAGGAAAGAGATCTACGCTTTCCTTAATCACGCCGCAGTGAGCCCAACTTTACTGTTACTGTTTTAGCTTCCCCACAAATAGCGACTACAATGTACCGTTCAACTAAAGGAGCTTCGAAAGCTCGCAGGGACCAGATAAATGCAGAGATAAGGAACCTGAGGGACTTGTTGCCCATCTCAGACGCGGACAAAGCTCGCCTTTCCTATCTACACATCATGTCCCTTGCGTGCATGTACACGAGAAAATCTGTCTTCTTCTGTCAAGGTAAGCAATTATTTATGTTGCTGGATGCATTATATATCAGTTATGCGGTTGCTGTTATCTAAAGTTGTTTAGTCGTTATGCAGTTTGAAGAAAAGCTAGAAATTTGTAGCGTTTTGAGATATGATACCCATGTTTCGGCACGAGCTGTACTCTAGGCGAGTTATGGCAACAGGTGGATCTCGTTACACGGCTTTTTATTTGTGAACTGAAAAAGATGATTACATTTAAGGTAAATACAGCACTTTATGACAGATTTATATTTGATAAAAGTGTTATGCAGTATAGCGTTTCAAAACTTACGAGCTGCTCTCCGCAGTGCTGAAACACATATATGCTGTCCATGGTGCTGAAAACGACCCGTGCCACAACGCGTGAACAGATTACATTTAAAATGCGCTTGCGTTATGCCAGAAGAAATGCTTCATGTTTTTTCATGTCCGGTCATCAATTCTTTCAGATGTACCAGCAGCTAGCGGCGCTGAGGAAAGCGCGAGATTCCTCTCATTTCACGAGCTCTCGGAGGTGGTGCAAGCGATGCCAGGTTTCCTGATGCTGCTGACTGCGGAGGGAAAGCTTCTGTACCTTTCGGACAGCGTCTCCGAGCACCTCGGACACTCAATGGTGAGTGAGACAGCAGTGTCCTCATTACTCTGTTTCCTCGTCTATTCTATTATACCAATTATAACAGAAAATCTATAAGATGGATTGATAAGCCTTCTTCACATTCTGGTCAAATTTTCAGGTAGATTTGGTTGCCCAAGGGGACAGTGTGTATGACATAATAGACCCTACAGACCACTTTATCATGAGGAGTAACCTGGTGCCTCCTACTTCACCTGACACAGGTAAGATGTTCGCACATTCATCAGTGTCTGAGCACGACTCGGTCATCCATGCCCAGTGCACAGGTGTTCATTTTTTTTTTCTCCTCCCAAACCATCTTTTTAGATCGGTTGTTTCGCTGCCGCTTCAACACTTCCAAGTCAGTGCGGAGGCAGAGTGCGGGCAATAAGCTTGTTCTTATCCGGGCTTGCTGCCTGTCACCACCGCCTGGCTCCGTCTCTCCAGGATCCTACTGGACTTCCAACCCGGTGTGGGTTTGCTTCTGTGTGCCTCTCGAGCCACACCCGCCCCGACCTGGCGCTGCCGCCGAACGACCTTTGCCCCCGTCCCTGGAAAGCGGTTTTCTCCTCGCGTCTTTCCGCTCCCAGCACGGTCGGGACATGAGGCTGCAGGAAGCGCAGGACAGGTGAGGCCAGCGTTCTTCTCCGTTAAACCTGCCAGGTACCGTTGCGACCCACGTGTGATAGATCACAGTGTCTAAGTGCTGGTATGTTGTTCTCTTGCAGTGTGAGCGTTTACCTCGGTATGGACGTGGCAACTCTACGCTCTCGCTCCTGGTATAGCATCCTGCATCCACAGGACCTTACACACGCTTCAACTCAGCACTGCAGCCTGCGTGAGTGTCGCTTCTCCTGAATAACTGAAAAAATCTCACTCAAGTACACTAGCTCAGCTCAGCACTATGTAGGTGACATCTTTCACAGAGCTATCCCCATCACTGCCCTCACACTCCCCACAAACAGCTCCACACCACCTATCCGTGTAGCAGCTGAGTACTTCAGAACACCTACGGAGATGATGCGTGACTCAATACCACATGCTGGGTGGAATATGTCTTGAGTTCTTCCTTGTTTTCCCACGCAGTGAGAGAGGGAGGAGAAGGCAGGGCTGAGATGGTGGTTCGCGTGGAGGCTATGGATCACTCGTGGGTTTGGCTGTACATGGTCTTGCAGCTGGAGACTGGCGAGAATCCTATCAGCAGTACCAATTACATCATCAGGTAAAATCACAAATCAGATAAAGCAACAAGCACGTCGTTCTGCAAGTGTGATGACGGAATTCAAGAAAGGTGGGGGAAAAAAAAAAATCATCATTAACCTCTGACTTTCTTTTTCCGTGCTGCAGTGAGCCAGAGGCCTGGTCAGTGCGGCAGCAGCTAAGCTCAGAAGAGACCCAGCTGTCTGGGGTGTTGAGCACCGGCGCCGCCCAACAGGAGACTCTGAGCTTGCAGAGTCCTGAAACTCTCTCTAGCCCCGACCAAGTGTTCACGCCCGGCAGCAGTGGCCTCTCGGGACAGTCGTTCGACTTCAGCACGGCCGTCTGCAGTTCTGGCTCCACGGAGGAGCAAGCCGGCAGCTCCTCCATGGATCCCCTACCAGTGGAGGGTGGTCCGCGCTCCAGCCTCTCCTCTTTGGAGGAGGAGACCTTCTTCCAGCAGCCACCAAGTGAGCCATTGGACAGGCCTTCAGCTGCTTCTTCCCCTGATACAGTTGCAACTGTGTCCGACTTGGACTTCCTCACCCAGAACATTCTACTGCCCCCTGCTTTCCAGGTAGACCCCCCACTACCTGCACTGCCCCTTCCATTACCACCCATACCTACTTCCCAGGCCCAGCAGACCAAGGAGTTTGTGTGCACCCCTCCATATACACCACAGCTGGGCGGCAGCAGCTTTCCATTCGGGGAGCCACTCTTCAGCTTCGACCCCACTGGTGCCACCACCCCACCGCTACTTGCCTCTACAGCGACAGTGACGACGACAGTAGCTCCCTCTCTTTCTCCATCTGCCCCGTCAAACCCACAAGGCAGCCCCACTCCACCTACCACCACGCTGTCCACTATGCTGCCCCTCACCCTGCCAGCGCCATCCACGGAGCTTCTCTTCCCCGTAGAGCCTTGCAGTGGTTCACTGTACGAGAAGCTCCCTCCGACTCCAGACAGTCCTGGTGATGGAGACTGCACCGTCATGACTCTGCCGGAGGTTCGTGGTCCACTCTATGTCGACGTCCCCCACGGGCCACTCCCTTATCCACCCGAAGGCTTGCTCACACCCGAAGCCTCACCTGGAAAACAGTCCAACATGTCTTTCTTTAACCTAGAGCAGGAGAGAGAAAAAGACACAACAGAGATCTCCCTTTTAGCGCAGCACATAAGCATGCTGGCTGAAGGGTTCTACCTGGACCCTCTCCTCTCCAAGCTCTTTCCTTCTTCCATTTCTCCCCAGCCTCCCTCTCCTTCCTTGGACTCAGATGGAATGGAGGCGGTCCCACTTCTGGGCGAATTCTACCCAGTTAAATCCTGGAGAGGCCTGGACCTGCCCATCTTCCCAGACGACGACTCTCTGTTTGAAGAGAGTGTCTTAGAGTCCCTCCTTCAGGACCTGTCCTCTCCCTCGCTCTCTCCCAGCCCATCTACTCCCTCCAGCACTCCCTCTTCCCCACTGACTCCCGAGTGCTGGCGCCCGACCCTGCACTTTGACGGGGTTTCTGTCGTGAGTGCCGGCCACTTCTGTAGCGTCCAATCGGCGCACTGTAACCACGCGGCCGGGTGCGGGGCCACGACGTCGCCGGGCGACGCGGCGGACGTCAAGTCGGCAGGCGAGGTTGCCATGGAGACGGAGGCGGCGCCATCGCCAGCATCCACCGGCATTCCAGCATCTCCGCTGCAGCCGACTGCCTCGCTGGTCTCGTCGGCGCCTGCCTCCACGCCCGCCAGTTCCGCATCGTCTGGCCTGCCTTGCGCCCAGTCCCTCCTCGAGGAGCTGGCCGCCCTGGAACCCATGTTTGGGGCAGGTGCCTCGATCGCCCCCGGCCTGGGGCAACAACCTGAGTTGTATCAACTCCAAAGTCACCAGCCGCAACAGTGCTTCCGCAAAGGTAAAGATAATTTATTTCTGGTCAGCTTCTAACTTAAGCATCTTCTTGAACTTGTATAGCATAACATGCTAGAATACTGGGGAATATTCGCTAACTGTGTTTTCCTCTCGTTCTTTCAGATGGGAGTGGAAGTGATCCTCCGTTCTAAAATAAGTCTGTGACTTACTTCATTAAGTATGGCATATTGTCATATTTCATGGAGCTACTTTTACTGAAAAGTGAAGATTATCTAATTGTATAAATATATACATAATGTATATAAAGCCAAAAACACTTTAAAACTTCCTCATATCCACTGAGAAAAGAATTCTTCATATTTTGTTCATGTATCTATCCATAAATTTTTATGTCAATAATGGTGCAACATCTCAACAACAATGCAATATAACAGCTATGTGCGGACCAAGTTGTGACGACTTGGCGATGACTTTTATTCTCTGCTTTACTGTTACATGAGCTTTTACTGGAGACTAAGATCTCTGACTTTGTAAGCGCAACTCGACTTACAGACTTGCATTTGTATTCACTCGTAGTGAAAATAACTCTGTTGTAAACTTTTGACATGAAGGGAAAAAAAAGAACCCTACCTTCATATCTCAATAAGATAATCAGCCAGCTTACAGGTCAATGCTTGCGATGGCACAGCCACACACACAAAGCCCAGTGTATGGAGAAGACACCCATCTGTGCAGTAATAAAACTGGACATTCCTACAGGTGGAAAGAGCTTAGCAGTACCCGATTCCTTCTAAGATCTCCTTAGCTGTATTAAATGCGTTTTAAACAGTGTATCTATCGATTTGGAAACAGTAATATCAACAGCTCTGCTAAATATTGCAAATCCAGAACACATTGAGCTTTGGGTCTATGGCTGCCATTTCTAGAGTTCTGTTTTTTTCCAAATCTGTGTATCAATGTGCTGTGCAAATGTTTCTTTAATCTGTGAACAAAAATCCCAGTTTGTGTGCAAGACAAGTCGAGGTTTCCGACGCTCTTCAACTGGTCCAGTACATGCAGGAGACGGAGAAGAAACGATCGGCTCACAATGAGAAGAACAGGAGCAGAAGAGCAGAAGACTGTGGCGTTGCACGTGACCATGACTGGACTGCCACTACTGCCAGCCAGGGTGAAATGGCTCCTCCCATCAGGCTTTGCGAAGCCAGACACAAACACAACGGACTTCTTTGCAGCATCGATATTTGCAGTGCCTGTGATCTGCTGTTCCTCTGGTGAGCTTGCCTGAGCTGAAACGTGCTCAACCCAGCCGGGCGCTATTTATTTATTTATTTATTTATTTATTTATTTATTTTTACAGCAAATACCACGATGACATCGTAACTTCACTCTGTGCGGTGTGGAGTGGTGAACACAACTGTGTGAATGTCCAATTCTTCTTTTTTGAGAGGGGTTAAAAATCCACACACACACACACAAAAACGGACAAGTGAAGTTTTGTTTTAAAAAAATGAAACGGGCAATAGGGATGGGCTACTATTTCTATTCAGTTACCAGTCGACACGGGTTGAGAATGGTTCCATTCCCATGGTGTTGACATGCTAACGTAGAGTTGTCTACGGTCAAGTAAAGGATTGATTCCTACATTCTAACTATTTACATGCTAAGTTAAAAAAAAACAAACAAAAGTATTATATTGTATGCGTGCTGTTATACAGAATGGATGATTGGTGCACATGCCTCTAGATAGGCAGGGGCAAAAGGTCCAGTATGGTAATAGGATGTACGCATTTGTACATTTGTATGAACAGAGCAGATATCTGTACATATCAAGAGACATTTTTATGGTATATGACAAAAAAAACATATTTGACATAATGCTATCTATGAAGAATGGACATTGTGGATCAGTGTTCTTTTGTGTCGCTGATAAGTGTATTTGGATGTCAAAAACAAATGCATTTATATTAAAGTGCACTTAAGCTGCTCGTGCCTCTTGCGTCATCGTTTTCTGTCTCTGCTTCTCCGAGCTCCCTGCCCCGCCCCCTCCCCCCCGTCATCCACTTATCGCTCCGGTTCCCTCTGTCACTCCAGCGCTCGAGTCCCTCCTTTCTGCGCGCTTCCCTCTTACCTCTTCCCCTGTTGCACAGACTGCTCAGCAACAGCACTGACGCACGCTCATGATGAGACGCTGTCTGACTCAGACTGACGCACACGCTCGACACGGAGGCGCGCGCGCGCACACACACACACGGCCGCGTCCCACTGTGACGCACACGTGCACCGGATGCCGCGTGCGTGTGCGTGTGCACATGCACGCGCACAAGCCCCTCCCGACCCCCTCCCCAGCAGCCCACACTCAACGTACCTGCTATTCGGACGTCACACGTCGACAGTACCGTTGATCTCCATATATGGGCTTTCCTGCTTAGGGGTACCAATTTTAGCCCTCTCCTCTCCTCTCCTTCCTTACAGCATCCTTTCCCAATAAGGAGAGAGTGAGAAAGAGAGAGGGAGGCAGAGAAAGACAGCAGTGTGTTCCTATGCTAACAGTCATCATGCACAAGGACACCAGTAAGGCATTTTAACAGACCTCAATAACTGATCTCAGTATCCCAGTGAAAGGCCCTAGTCTCATCAAGCCTACCATGAAACTACCTTTTCCACAGCATAGTTTGTTCTCCCCCTGTTCTGTCTTTCTCTCTCACCTGAATGTGTCTTGGAGAGTTGAACATGAACCAGGATCTAGCTAAGCACCTGAGACAAAGGAACTGGACATTTTGTTCCCGCCTCAGTTGTACATGAGGACATATGCTGGTGAGAAACCAAGCATAATGCCACAGAAACCTAGTTTAGCTCTCTGGCGCCACCCTATGGCACAGAAAGTAAAGTTCTCGTGCGTCACGTAAAATAAATAAATAAATAAATAAATAAATCCCTGATGTAATTTACATGTATATAGACGTTAGTACAATTAGTTTACTATTAGTTACAATCAATTTATATTACAGTGTAACACACAAATTTCAGTCAAATACTAAAAACGGTGTGAATGTCTGCCAATCTTAAAATTAACACAACATAACTGACGGTGTTTCAAACACTAGTGTTTAAAAAGGACAGAAGTGCTGTGTCCAGAGGTCTAAGTCAAACTCAAAATGACTCGGAACTGCATGTTCTCTCAGTATTACAGCAACCTTACCACGACAAATAAATATCTGCGCTTTTGATGTATTTCTTTTGTGAGTACCATCTGAAGGGAATGGCTGCCCCCTGGTGGAAGCACGCAAATACATGCGTGGAACGGTCGTCACCAAAACAAATTCGAACAGATCCATATGCAGGAATGTGTTGTTTAGCATCAATCATTCAGAACAAAATTGATTAAATCTACATAATACGTTTGGTTATTTATCAATTGAATCAACTTAGAAAAATTGCCTTGTTTGTCATTTAACGGTAACTTGAAAACCAAAATAATCTCTTGTCTAAAGTACGCCAAAGTATCTTTTGAAGTGGTCGTTTGGCATAGGTTGGCACACATCAATGTAAAGGAACTCTCAGTGGCGGGAGAATGGCCAGCCCAATAGCCAGAGGCAGAAATGACGGACATTATGGGAAAACCTTAGTCCGAATTCTACATATAGCTGATATTTCGTTTTCACGCACCATTTGTTAAAGACACGAGCCAAAATAAACAACAAAAACCCTTTAAGCTGCCACTCTTTCATAGACAGTTCGAACACTTTCAGTTGGAATCCGAATAAAATCCAAAACCTGATTTAATAGTAAATTGTTTTTTAGGTAATATTTTATATAAATCTAGTGATGGCTTCTAATCAATGACCTATAATATAATGTCATGTCACACTCACATGGGTGTTGCATGTTTCAGACAAAATATTTGCAGACGCTATATTCGTTGGGTAGGTAACGGGGATGGCTGTTAGAATGCTTCTTATATTGACACGATAAACTTGTGGATTCGGTGCATCAAATGCATACACACAAACTTACAAATTATACAGTTACACATTTGAAACGTTCAAAAACGAGTCATTGTTACAAATGTTTTGCAAAATCCTATAGGCCTACTTCAATATGTGTAAAAGGCACAGTCGTTTTTTGCATGTTTGCTAAATTCCTTCTGGTAAGTAATGCCGCATTGAGGATGTCCATGTGGATACTCGTAATCAAAACCGCTACAGTATTCACACTGGACATGTTTCAGATTTGAGCCTTGGCCTAAAACCTAAACGCTACGGCTCACAGCAATACTGTAATGAAACGCACCCGACGTGTGTTCACCATACTGATAACCTACGCTAAACAGCTAGAGTGCGTGTTAGTGGTATGATGAGACGCAGCTCCATAAATATCATATGACATTAATATGTTTATTTTATTCACAGCTTGTGTCAATGAAAGGAGTTGCGCGTTGGTATTATTTACAGCAGTCGTTTTAAATAAATAATATTTAGCGGATCAAATGGATTACTGAAATTAAAGCGTCGACTTATTTATGACATTTCCGACACCAACTATCCAACGTGATCATGATTCAGTTGTATAGCATGGTGAAAAATAATACTCGTCACATTTTACATATTCATTTACTAGCGAATGTCATCACATCACACTTAAATCCGACAACTTGTCACTTATTTACGTAGTTAGCCGTGTGCATGATGAATGAATACAACACTGAACTAATTAACTTTTTGTACATAATGACTTACTATACGTAGAGTTGTACCTTAATATTTCATCAGCATATAGATTATCCAACTGTTCGCTTGTGCAGTGCCACCTCGTGGCCGTTTCACATTTTTACACGTGTCCATACGTCTGCGATGATTCTGAATTCGCCTCTGCTTAGGAAGGGACATGCTGGAAACCTGTCCTGTACGATTCATCTTCCATTCCCCTATACGCCAGCGCCATGGTATCGGTATCGTGGTGGCTCACTGCGGAGTAGTCTATCCAAAAAGATCAACCCAGCAGAAGTGTTGTAATCATAAAGCTTTGATTAATGAAAGGTTTGAGGATGACTAGTATAAACAATGCCATCAGACAGAAAACTGACATATCTGGAATCCTAAAGGAAGCAACTAGCAAGCAAAGTAAAATGTGCATAAAATATTCTGCATTTTACTGAGGGAATCACCTTAAAGGGATGGAATCCAACATATTTCCCCAAGGAACATATTTCCTGCCTATACCGTGGTGATTTAAAATGGTGTCCGTGTTATTCATTTTATTTCGTCTTGTTTTACTTTGGCCATTTCGCAAACCTTCAGGTTTGCAGACGCTGCAAGCTTTCGAGACACAAAGCCTTCCCAAAGGGAAAACAGAAGCCCACAGGAGGCAGGGTAATGCATGTCAATGAGACAGCTCTGTTCAGCAACTCTGCCTCATAGGATGGCCATCAACAGTCATGAATCTCATGCTAATATTTATCTGGCCAGTCATACCAGTCTTCTTCCCCATCACATCCACAGGGAGGCGGACAAAAAAAAAAACATGACACCAGCCAACCAGAGTCGCTGGCGTCAAGGTTCTTTGAAACGGCCAGGGATGACTGATCGCCCCCGTATCAATTTCAAGGGATTTGAGTAAGCGTCTGCTTGCTCAGGGGCTTCAGACGCTGATATTGTAGGTATTCATGCTGTCAGTCAACAGAGGTGGAGCGGTGGAGATTCGCTGAATGCATCTACCTCTATCTCTCTTGTTATCAAGCAGAAAAAAAGTAGTTCCTTTGTGCTACTCAGGCGAAGGGAAAAAAAAAAAACCTTTCTGACCTTCCCTTCTGACAGACACCTGCAATGCAGACGTAGTCTGTTGTGGCCTTTGGAAAGTGATTTGACAGATTTTCCTGAACTTTTTGATCCTTGGGTCAGTGACTAGGTTCTCGCTCACAGACAGACCCATTAAGTCCAGGCCAAGTTTTTCTGTGACTGATGTCTCTATTTTCTCTTGACTCTACGTACTGTTTAAAAGAGTCAGAGAGTTAAAATGGGATTTAGCCATCACGTGCGTGCTAGCTACAAAGGATTTCTAGAAAGTAAATCTCTTTCAGATTCAAGCTTTCAAATGAAATTCAAATGAAATTCAAATGAATTCAAATGAAACGACAAGGGAAGCGTGAGACAACCAGGGGGCGGAGCCGGGAAGGAAAGGAGGGATGAGGGATTGCTTGAGTGAACAACAGAGAGAACGAGAGAGAAACAATGAAAGAGAATTCAGAAAAAAACGAGGCTCCATAACCACCAGGAAATCAGCTGAGGGTGTAAAACAAGTTTATTTTATAACCAAAGACAGACAGTGTGTAATTCAAGTCTTCCAGAAATAAGCGGTTCCGGCAGACTGCAGGGCTGACAGGTACCGCCGCAGGTGCAGGGAAGGTGGCATTTCCGGGGCTGCTTTTTTTTTTGCCCTTTCACGTCGCCTTCTCAGAGGCCTCCTCTGTGTTTAAGGCGGCTTCCTCCTTCAGCCTCTCCTCGCGAAGTCGGAGGAACTCCTCGTACTCCTGTGGCGACAGGCTGGCAGAACAGTGACAGGAGAGGAGAGGGGAGGAACGGTAACGACACGCCGCCAGAAGAGAGGAGGGGACAGACAGACAGACAGAGAGACAGTGTGTTACATTAGAATTTCACTATTCTTTTCGCTTCATTGAGATGCAGGACGAGTGTTCTTTTATGCACGCATGATCAACTGACGGCCAGTGCTCTAGTGACATGGTTCATTCAACACAGATCATCATCATCATCTCTGAGAGGGACTCAAGGCCTCATATCGCCAGTGTAATGAGGTCCTGTCCTTGTAACCTGCCCAAATGCTGATAAATCACACTGACACCATAACACTGTCAAGATGTTTGTAAGCAAAGCATTTTTAAACCAGGTGTGCAAGTCTCAGCTGCATATATTGTAGAGAAAACCAAAGGCATTCAAGTTACTCTGGATAAACGGTACTGCAATTTATGCACATTCATTATCAGGCTTTTGATGACTGCAGACGAGTGGTGTGGAGTACTGGGGGAACAGCAGACGCGTGAGTATGCATTGAGCAAATGTGATTTTAATTTTAATGGAAATATTAAGGGTGTGTTGCATGTCTGCCCATGACAGTATTACTTGGTTTAAAGCTCAGACTAGGAACATTTCCCATTTTTATGTTTACCTGAGAATAACCCAGGATGAGCCGAATTGTTAATTCAACGGTAAAAAAAAAAAAAAATGGTCAGTCACTCATGACAAGTATTATTTTTCATTCATTTTGCAATGAGTTAAACAACAGAACTCAAGCATTTAAAACAATCTTGAAGAAGTGAACCCCCCCCCTCCCCCATACATACACCCACCCACTCACCCACACACACCCAATCAGCAGCAAGGCTTATAATTGCATGGCGTTCCTGTTTACCAATGGCGTACGCCTGAGGAGTGAGTTGACATCAGGTTAGTAGCACCTAATGAGCTGGTGGGCTGAGTGCAGTGCCACCCAAGCACAGCGGCGTAGCGTTGGAGGGCGGATATCAAACAGCATGACAGCGCATCATTAATAACAACCTAATAGAGAAGGTGGTAAATGTACATAAAGGGCTTCTTGAACAGCCTCTCATGAATCTCACATTATAAAAGGACAACTGAGGAATCATTTCGCACACCTGTACTCTCATCTACAGTTTATTTATTGGCTTTTTTGTGCAATGGTGGATCTTTTAACGCTAATCTTTAATCCTTTTTCCTCTTAATGCCTTGCTTGAAGAGGACCACTTGAGAAGCCTCGGGGCTTTATTCCGGTTTTAATCCTGTATTTTTTAGCCTTTGTGCGAGTACTACTGCAGCTTCCTTAAATGGGTGTTATGAAATATTAAAAAATTAAACGAAATCATATTTGCATATTTTGCAATATGAAGTCTCGTATGTCTCCTATGCGCTGCATATGCTGTATTCAATGTCTCGCATGTCCTGTATGTCCTGTTTATGGTGCGGGATCAGTGGCTGGAGTTGCGAGATGCAGTGGTGCGTCCTCACTCGTTGACGATTTTGATGCCGAGCGACTTGGCTGAGCCGATGATGCACTTCACCATCGTCTGCAGGGAGGTGTCCTGCACCTTGAAGCACTTGTCCTGCACCTTGACCAGTGCTATCTCGTACACCGCCCGCACAGTCACCATCCCGGCTATCTCGTGCCCTGCGAAACAGGTCGAAGAGGTGCGGCTGGTGAGAAGAGTTTGGAAAGGCGGAGACGCAGGGAGAGCCAACACGGGTGTGTGTGCCGGACGTAAAATGTGTGTGTGTGGGGGGGGGGGGGGTGGAGGTTGGGTTGATTGTGGAGCACCTCTGCGCTCTGAGAACGGCGCATAAGAGGAGCTTCATTCTTTCGTTCAGAGAGCAGAGGCGCGGGGTGTGTGTGTGTGTGTGTGTGTGTGTGTGTGTGTCTGTATGTGACAGAACGAGAGACTGTGAGCAGGAACTGAGCAAGTGTGGCTGCAGGAAACCTTCAGAAGCAAGGAAGGGAAGGAGGTGTGAAGAGTGGGTGATAAAGGTGGGTAAAACCGAGGAGGACCAGGACGTGCAGAAAACAAGGCAAAGTCCGCCATTCCGTACGTGCCTTACGCCACCACTTACCTCAAAGGAATTTCCCCGCCGCTTTCCAGCGGTCCATGAATATATCATCAATCCGAAACCAAACAGCCTATGTGGGCAAGTGCCCAGTGCTAAAAGCCCCACCTAGGGGGCAAGTGGGTTGCGGGGTGAGGAGCAGGCCTGCCTTACCCGTCCGGCTCGCGCCCTTCTCGATGCCCGCGGCCTGTTTCAGGAAGTAGGACACAGTGGGCTTTCCGATCTCCAAGTCATACGTCCTATCCGGCTGCAGGCAGAAGAGAGACACTGACTCAACATGATTTCATACTTTAAGGGAGCCCATTTTAAGTGAAGGGAAATGCAGTAAGAAATATATCCATCACATCTTTGAAAAACATGGTCAAAAGGCAGAGTCATCAAAAGCAGTGGTCTCCTAGTGGTCTCTGTTGTACATTTTCAGAAATAAAAACAGGTCTGTATTAAAAGGCTTCACACTCACAAGGAAGGCTTGTTATCTTGCCCTAAAAACAAAGCTTCTGTCTCTCCATGGAGACCTCCAGCTATTAGTGACACTGGCTTCTGCAGGAAGATGAGCTAACATTTCTACGCCTCCAACAGTGCTATGAACCCTGCAAGAATCCAATTGCCATCCACAGCCCTTGACAGCCTTTCACAGACTCTGTGTCTGATAAACCCGAGGTGCACACACCCACTCACTGGCCCACTCGCTACGCCCCCCCCCCCTCCCTCCCTCCGTCTGGCCTGCTACAACACGAGCTTTACGGCGCGGATTAAGCGCCACACCGAGGATCAAAGACAATGAGAACGCAGCAGACAGCTTAATGGGTCCAGCGGGGACTTCACAGGGAGTCTGACGTGGAGACGCAAGCCCGCTAAAATACACCGTGGGCGTCCGGCTAAACCCCGAAGCCGGTATTGTCCTGCACTGTCACCCAGGCACTCGCTTTCCCAGAAGAGCGTCCGCCACTTAAGCGTCCACCACTTAAGCGTCCGCCAGTTAAGCGGGGGCTAGCAGGGCGATTCCTCTGCTCCTCACAGGGGGCAAAAGGCACTCGTTTCAAGCTCAGCTTTGCAATGCAGGCTGATGATCGTTAAGGATTCTTCCTCCTTTGCAATGTTTGGAGTGGCACCAGATTTCTGCACAGTCATTGCGAAGGCACCAACAAGGTGAAATGACTAAATTAGAGAATTCAAGAAATTAGATGTTTTGCTGTGCTGAGAAATTAAAAGTCCTATAAAGTACTTTAAAGTCACGCTATTTGAGGAGTCTACAGAGATCAGAGAAACTCAGTATAGCGAAATATTTGCCCCATGTTTGCACATCACATTAACTTTGTCGAGTCTATTTCTTTTATGAGCATCTGTTGCAATTAAAGCCATTATTTGCAACGCTGTGGCAACCCTTCAGATGAGCTTAAGACCAGCCTAGCCAACATAAAACAAAATGACTAACTTTGGCCCCAATCAACAGAGTAAAGTTGGCATCTTAGCACTGCTGGAAGCATAATGCAAAAACATTTTTGTTGGACCTCTCGGAAATATTCTTTATGACTGTCAGGATGCACCATAAACTCCCCAGGTTCTGGGGGGGGGGGTCTCCCGAACCGGCCGCACTGCCCAAAGGGAACACATCTGGTCCAGCAGCAAACATTCTCAGCACAGGGTGTTCTGCCAAAGTCCCTCAGACCAGCAAGGTGTGAAATGGGCAATGCAGACAAAACCCCACAACAACAACAACAAAACCCACAACAACAAAACCCTGGAGGAATTTCCTGTATTCCAGAGGCTCCCTGCTTTGTCTAATTTTAGCATTCATGACTGCACCCTAAGAAACACCCCAGGGAGTGTGTGTGTGTGTGTGGGGGGGGGATGACTATGACAACCCAGAATTAAATTCACAGCTGATGAGCAAGACAGAAGCCCCATGTGACTAATACTGAGCATCCTGAGAGCCAGGTTTGCCCAGGAGAACTCGAGGTTCTATATTAAAGAGGTGGAACCTGGTTGGGAGTGACCAGCCCTCGCCGAGTCCTTAAGGAACAGTCACATGGCCAGATGGTGAAGCAACGCTGGCTCCTGCAGTAGAGCTGTTCTCTTCATCCAGGTACTCATTACTGGGTTTTGCATTTGACAGCATTTATACAGTCACCAAATTAAACTCAGGACATTCAAGGACTTTCTCAGGCTGAGTTTAAAGACCCAAAGTGTAAGAAGTCCTTTTAACTGGTTAGCTGTAAAAGCTCAAATAATTTAAGCAATGAAAACATGATGAGAAGTCAAGATTCGTGAGCTGGATACATAATCTGAAAACGCTGGCCTAGTTTTCAACTCTCTTAGAGGAGTAGAAAAATAATCCCATATATTTTTTGTCAACAAAATATGCATCATAACTGAACAGCAGACTCTCAAGTGCATTTAAGTATGATGGTCACGTCAAAAACAGAAAAAAAAATTATGTTTGATGTTTGTTACAATATTTAATTAACTCCCTTTTAACAGGGACAGATGGAAATGGAAGGCTTTGAACTGAGAACAGGGAGAGAAACTATGGAGGTTACAGAGAAGATGAGGGTTATGACCAAAAACCTCCAGTGATAGCAGGACTGAAATAACCCAATAGTTAACATGTACATTTTAACCAGGTTTTGAACCAATTTCATATACCCCCCTCATTAGAAACCCCTACCCTGCACCTACAGACACTATGGATCAGTTTGCCACAATCCGTGAGCCTTTACTGTGCTCATCATAGGAAAGATCTGTGACCACGGAACCAGTGCTGACCAGATGTTTGTAGTGTGCATGGGTCTCTGCCCATTCTTACAGACGTGATCATGTGTGCTTGAACTGGTATTAGTGTATTACTGTATTGATGTGTTGATGGGGTTTGCATGTGTTCCACTGAAACTGCTGGGCTGAGTGCCATCTGTCTTGCAAATGTAGCCACCAGTGGTCCTGGATAACACAGCATGTTAAGAAGCGGCTGACCAATATGGATTTTTCAATACCCGATGACAATATATAAACAGTAGAGCAGCTAATGGCTGTCTTACCAATCAGTTGTTTAATTCATTAATTCAATTTATTACATTATTTATTTATTTAAGCATTAATTAATCTATCATTTATTTACATTTTTGCTAAATTACAATTTAAATAATAAATGAGCCAAATTGCCAATGCTGTTCATCTCAAAATGGAATTTCGTTGGCCGATGGTGATCGTACAGTGACCTGGTGAAGGAAGAATCATGGCCTCTACACACCCACAAGGTGTTTCCATAAGCAAACGCTTCCAACACAGCAGGAGGTCAGTATATTTTGGCTGTATAGTGCACTAGGGAGAAGTGGTCAGGTCTCAGCTTTCTAAAGACCGCCGTTTTTGCACACCTTTTCTGTTCCTTTTTTTTTAAATGCTTGTTTATTTTTTGCACATCCCTTTTTGTAATGTTTCATTTTTAGTATATCTGTGTGAATAATAAGTATGACATTTCTGGGAAAGTAATGAACATGACATTTTCCAAGTTGGAAACTGGAACCCGGGCTGGTTCTAGAAGTTTCTAAAGCACACAACTGTATTCTTCGGGTCCGCAAATTGAACTGCAGTGCTGTAAAAAAAAAAAAAAAAAAAAAAAAAGTGTACCTTTAAATCTAGTGCAATGCAGCTGAATACATAACGGCAGGAAATTGACTGTTCTTACTCGGCCCCTTTGAAAACGTCTCCCAGCTAGGTCAGGGAGCAGCGCTACGGCAACACGAGCACTGCAGAGACAGCAGAGTGGGACACGTTCGGCCTCCGGGCTTTCACCGTTGCCACGGCTGACAGGTTGAGGGGATTTGGCCTGAAGTTGACAGTGCTGCTGCAAAGGTCTGACTGTAGCTGTAGCCAGCAGACCCCAGCTGCAGTAGAACACCATCAACAACACATATATTTTTAAATATAGCAGTTTTTTTTTGCTATATACCGAGTTTCAGACGCGTGCTTGCTGGACTAGGTGGCTCCGTTGTGGCGACATAAACTCTGCTTCGAGTGAACTTGATCATAACGCGAGGGGTTCGCTTTTAAAATATGCCTCATGTTGATTTAGGAGGACAGAAGGTTACAGCGCAAGTGTGTCCACTGATAAATACGCGAGCACTTAAGACCAGTCACTTACGCCAAACACTGCAACGCGGAAGAAATGGAGTGGAGACCTGCACGCTGGACCAACGTAACGTTGTCATGCAAAAGCCTTTAGAATCCATCATCAACGACTCCATATAATGGAAAAACATTCTTCACAAATTCTGTATTGGGTCTTTCAGCCTTCCGCACCGGCATTGATTCTGCAAGCAGTACTAATGTTTATGGATCCATCTTTATTTAAAAGATTGAGGCAGGCTACACCCTGACTCATTTTGTTTTACCTGGTGGGAAAGAAATTAGGGGAGGAGAGGAGATGGAATGACTGCACAGGGAGGGAGAGAGAAATTGAAGGTGTCAGGCAAAACTCTTCTAATGTGCCCTAGAGACAAATCTTTCAGTTCCTCCAATACCCCACAAATCACTACGCTGAGTTCACTGGCAGTTGGGGCCTCCAGGAGATGAAATGATAACAGTGTCTTTGGCAAACGTGTAGACAATAAACAACATTGGGACGAGTTGACGGCCGCTAAAACATCAGCGCCCTGCGCCACTGCGGTGGCCGAATTTCGAAAGTCAGACGCAGCTCCGTCGTCGCGCCCGTTCAGCCATCAGCACCGCGGCAGGACCCAATTTATACTCGGTCCATTCAGACCGCTTAAGTGGATGCCGAACCGAGGCTAAGGCAGAATCCTACACAAGCGTCGCGAAGGACCCGTTTAAACTGCATAATCAAAGACAGTTCACACAGATCAATAGTGATAATCTAGCCCAACAGCGGGCAGGGGTGGGTTTAGTGATTTTGGGGGCCTATGTGAACGACATGACTGGGAGCCTGTTGGGTTTAGATTCAAATCTCGCAATAACGCTCCAACATGTCCATAACTCTAGCGTTACAATTAGGCCTGCCTGCAACGTAAATTAATATCAGCCACTTTTAATAATATGATTTACTAAGAGTAAGAATATCTTAGAATAGCTAATCTATCCGAGCATTAGCGCTAGAATTATGTACGATCTGTGAACCGCACAGCAGCCTCCTTCTGACCGAAAGGCTGCAACGTAGGGTGTGCGGTGATGACCGCGCCCTCCTCCGTCTTCCTACTCTTCTCTGCTCTGCTCTACTCAGATAACTTTGATTTTTATTTTATCTCAGCGCTCAGGAAATCACTTTGAAGTACACCCTGTCCACACAGCAGCTATCGCTCGGCTCCGGCCTGCATTCACACGGTGCCGTCATTACATAAAAATACAGAACGGATCGTCACTACCATGACCTGTGGTGCTGCTGCAAGATTGCTGATCAGAATTGCAACAGCAGCAGATAACGGTCATTTTGAAAATATATTCGTACGTATTTAACTTGTAACTTATTTAACATCGACACGCATATCTATGGTCTGGTGCCATTTTTAAAACGAGTGCTCGTATTACCTTGACGTGGATCTTGATGGGAAGAGGGATGCCTTCTTTGAGCTCTTTTGTTTTGTCGTTGAAGTCTTTACAAAACGCACCAATCGGGATTCCCCTCTAGAAGCACAAACAGACACAAACAAACAAGTAAGTAGAAACCTGTGTGAGCGCATTTATCCGGCTGCCACTCATGCCGCCATTTCTTTCGATGAATACCACTGACTATTTAGTAGCGTCAATCATTCAATAACTCACTGGTGCGCTGCAAGAGCCTCTGCACGCTCGGCTGCATGTGTGTGTGTGTGTGTGTGTGTGTGTGTGTGCGGGGCTAGCGTTCAGTTGGCACTGTGTGCCATGTCTCTTGTGGTCCTGGAGCTGGTCTTCTCTGCTTCAGATGGCAGGAACCTCCTAATCAGGAATTTAATTACAGCAAAGAGAGTTCCATTGACCTTTTGCAGAGTTCCATTGACCTTTTGCTTGGAAACCTGGCTGGAGGCACCATCTCGACCCAAACCCACATATCACCGCGCTGCTGCAAAGGGTATTTGCCTTTAAAGTAGGTTCTGAATTTCTGACCCAAACTGCTGACCATGCCTATAACAGGTCGCCACCCGTCCCAGACACTCGCCGGAGTGAATTCTTCTCTGGAATGTGTTGGCAAAAATAAATGAATAAAAAGAAATGCAGACACATTCTTAAAAGTAGCCCTAGTGCCACTGTTTTTAAACAAAGCAAATCTCTAAATATCCTACATCTTCAGAACGTGTCCATAGGAAATGACTACTTTAGTATTAAAATATGCTGGTATATAGTATGGCTGGAGTGTAAAGGTTTAGGGCGATGCTCCTCAGAGCAAGCCCCTCAGGTAATTACCCAGCTCCTGATTCAGGATTTCTAGCAGGGTTGTTAGAGCAAGAAAAAATAATACATTATGTATAAATAACAATGCAGTACCAGGACCCAGGAGGGCAGGAGTTTTAAAGCAGGGTTTATTTATAAAAACTTTTCGTTGTAAGCACCTTAGAGCTTAACGTAGGGGCACAGATAGTAAAACTGAGGTGTCTGCATGCAGTGACAGCTGTAGAAATGATACAAAGTGGTTTGGTTTAAAAAGAAATGCTGAATTCGTACTTCAAAACTGCAGGAAAATAATTTCATTATTGGAAGAGGTCACAATCAACACAGCCTAGTGGACTACAGTAACGCACTTAAGGAGAAATGTATTCAAGGGAAGATAATGAGAGTCGTCAAAGCAAGAAATGCTACTGGATGGGTCAAATATTTGGGTGCAGGCACTAAATTATCTTCCCCACAGCAGATGGTCTGTATTGTGTTGGCATGTTGCATCATTTTAATTAGAAAACACAAACAAACAAACAACTAGACAGACACACAAACACAGAGCAAACAATCAAAAACTTCAATAATGAAAAGAGAAAGCAGAACTTTCTGAACCTAGTTTTAGCTATTAACTATTAATCATAAATTCATGTCATGTCAAGCTTGCAGGCATCTCGTAGCCATCAATTAGTTGAAAACAACGGAGTGGAGTAAAACTGAAGTCGGGGGCGGCGTAACTCCTGATTAAATATGGATCAGCATTAGCGGCTACTGAGAGAGCGTCGTCAGAGTAACCCCTCCCGCAGGAGGGTCTGTGGCTCAGTGCACGGGCTTTGGAGCTCCACCCCGGGGCTAGACATGGTGGGTGGAAGGGACTTCTAACGAGGAAACCTGCTGTGCGTGCCAGACGGCAGACACATCCATAAGAGAGGCCGTGACTCAGCTGGGGGGGGGGGGGTGCTGTAATGGGAGATGGTGGAAGAGTGTTCCAGGCCCAGTACTGACCACACAGGACACCAGGGCAGCGCGTGTCACGCCGGGCCAAGCAGGAGCCGGAGGCAACGCTCTTCGTCTCCGTGTTTCATTATCGTAAGTGAGGCCACCGTGGGATTGGACGAGGTCCTGCGAGCAGAAGGACAATCCTTTAAGAGTCGCAACGCTCTGGCACTGCGGTGAACGTCAGCCTCGCCACGACGCCGTGTGTTTAATAAAAGGGGCACCGGCGTTCTCTTTGATACGCCGGCCAAAATGACAGCACAGTGCACTACAGCTCATAGATCTAATCGCCCCGAAGTCATGTAGTCCAATTAAATACTTTCTTTTTCCCTACGGAGACTGATAAAGAGTGGTGAGGAACCAAATGGCTGCTCTTCATCACGTCGATGGAGGCAACGTCGTGGACAAGACAACTTGCTCCATACTTGCACGGAATATTAAAGCTCTTAATCACGCCGATTCTCTCTTAAGAGTAGAATGGTTTTCACAAATGTGAAACAAATGTGCCTGGTCCCATTTGAAAAACCAGACATGCCACTACAACAGAATGGTGATGCACTACTACATGCACTACATGGTCTACGATGTGTTTGAAATGACGTCAAAGAAACATAGCAGTGTCCTTACAAAAACAGCAAGGTCTCTGCAGGCCACGAAGGCACATATTAATAGCTCTAATTTACACACCAATTTCATAATCAGATGAGAATTTCATCATTTTAAACAATCTACCCCCGGCTCACTGGTTAAAAGCTCAGCAGTTAACAATAGACCTTGTCCTCCAGGATCCAAATGCTTTGTGTGGGGGGGGGGAAAAAATGGGCTGAAATGCCAGTTAAATAAGATGGAGCCATTCCAAAAAGAGCTTTATAAACAAAAAGCAATTTAAAATCTACAAGGAACTCTATGAAAGCCAACGAAGCATCGAGCAAGTCACGGTTATTGGGCTCACTATCCCATGAGCACCTGGGAAAACCCCTGCGGCTTTTATGAACAAACGGAGGGCTGCGTGCTCCGCCTGTCCGTGTCGTTTTAAGAAAGCAAAGGGCTCTTTTTCTCTCCGCTACAGATCGGAGGCTGTGCAGTCATAAGCCGCGTGAGCGCAGAGACAAAATGTTGGCCAATCAAACTGCTCGTACATCTGTCACAACTCCGATGTGCTCTACAGTGGTGCAAACGTGGTCAGCAGTTGTGGAAGGCTTAAAAAAAAATGTATGTATTATATGGGTGAGAAGCAAGTTCTACACTCTCCCCCATGACAGGTACTTTGCAGTCTGCTCCAAAAAAAAATACATCTGACAGATAAAATAGCACTTGTATGATGACCAATTACCGTGAACTGTTAAGTGAATTTATCACAGAAACTGCTTTGATCTTCTAGTCTAAGCATTGTGGCGATATTCCCTAATTTTCACACTCTGTTTAAAACTGAAATGATGGGTTTTTTCCATCTACTGGAATGCACAAGGAAGATTTTTGTCACGACTGAGTTTGTCATATGGAATCAGAATCCAAGTCACACAAAGAGCTTCCAGTCCTTTAACGCCGAGTCTTTAGCAAGTAAGAGGTCATTTTCTTTAACTAGTTTTATTTATTGCCCGACAATAAATGACAACACTGTGCCATGAATACTTTGTATAACTGAAATAAAATCTTCTAGAAACAGTTTAGGGAATGTGAGGGGAGCTGAGAGGAGCGTATTAACTACACTGGATCTTACTGGCTATTGTTCGTATTTCATTACGATTCACACAAGACTGCCCCCCCCCACTCCTCGCCCCCACCCTCCTCCTTTTTTCTCTCTTTCGCTTCACTAACACCGCTGGCCTTTCAGCTCCAATAATTCTTTTTAACGAGATGAAGCTCTGAGGTGGATGAGAGACATGTGAGAGAACGGGCTGGAAAAGCAATGGGGGTCAGCTTGATGGACCTTGTGTGTGTGTGTGTGTGTGCGCGTGTGTCAACTCCACTGGCTCTGGTCTGAGAAGAATGATGTTCTGTGGTTGAAGCATGTCCCCTATGAGGACCATAACGAGGATCAATACCAACACTAAAGGAAGCACGTTTGACAAAGGCAGGTGAAGGGGCTATTGAGGACTGGTCTGTGGAGGGACTATAGAGAACTATGCATGAATAAAGCATGCGGGGAAGGATTACAAGTTCATTCCATTACAGAGATGGAGAGGACGGAGAGAGCAAGAGATGTTCAAAAGGTTCAAAGGGTTTAATATCACTTTAGAATGCCGCTTCCCAAGGATCGCTTCTGAAGGACAATGCAACTTGTCTGTCTGCATGAAAGAATGTGCAATTAAGTGTTTGAATAAGGTCGTCCGTGTATTCAGTTAGTATTTGAAACACTCTGAAGCACACAGCATTGTATGAAAAGTTTAAAAGGGCAAATCTTAAGGGAGGAAAGGATGGCATTTAACGGACAAAGGAGCCAGCGCTGGAAATATAGGTGGCGATTAAATTGTAGAAGCACAGGAGTGAGGAGGGGAGGTGAGGTGAGGGAGGAAAGTGATATGGTTCTTTTTTTTTTTTTTTTTTTTTAAAGTAAACTTTCACAGGGGGAAAATTTAGAGGATGCAAGGCAGCATGTTCTGCCTCCTGGAGCAGCCATGTGTAACAGTGAGTGGAACGGAACGCAGTCTGTGTACAGGACAGAGCGCACGGGTGTGTGTGTGTGTGTGTGTGCGCGAGTATGACCGAGGACACGGCCTTGGGGCAGGAAGGAGGATTAATTGCCCCCTGGCACGCTTAGATGGGCAATTCATCGCCCTGGCAGAGGGCAGCAAGGTGCGGGCACAGGCGGGCGGGGACGTGGGGTTAATTAAACTCTGCAGCGTGAGACACTCTCATTAATTACCCCCCTATTCCCCCTTTCCTAATTTAATCTGCTGCCATCTTCCTTGTTTTATCACATTCCTCTCCATCAGGGCATCACGCAGCTGATTAACTTCAGCCTTTTGGCTTCGGCGAATACAAACCTTCCATGCTGGGCAGAGCTTCAAAAGCACAAAGGGGGCAGCAGGGGTGAGGAAGATGTTCTGCGGTGTGTGATGTAAGAACCAGGGGTGCCTCGCTCCAGAGTGAGGGATGAGGGAGGAATGGCTGTAGGGCTGTGTGGAATGCCACAGGAGGACTTCCTCTTCTTAATGGCATAATCTATTCTGGTACTAACATCTCCACTGGCCTGAGTCCAATTCATAGAGTCTCCCCCCCCACACCCCACCCCACACACACGTACACAGCACGCACATGCACACACACGCAAATCCCACACCCTCACACACACACACACACTCACAGCTATATAGAAGGTTATTTTTACATGTGCTAATGCTGTATGGTAAAGCGTGGTATTTAGGACATATTCATCTGTCACTTTAATTTTACTGGTGTCTTTTCAAAGCTGAGCTAGGACTAAAATCTGCTTTAGCAGAAAGAGTCTGCTTCAGCCTGAAAGGGCTCTGAACCTCTTAGTGGTTACATAATCAATCACACTGGATCTGACACAAGAGTCTCAGGCTGATGTAGAGAAACCAAAGGGCACCTGGACATCTGGATTGATGATGTTTACCATATTCAAAGAGGAAACACCACAACAAAATTATTACTTGAAAACCATTGAACATTCTGCTTTCTTGCCTAGTGCCACATTTCTCTGTCCAATTCTTATTTGTATCAAAAACAACCAGATGAGAAGAGGTGGGCGTGGACCTAGGAACCGCTCATTTATGGAATCAGGCGCTTTCGACAGCAGTCCTGGCCAGAAATTCTTTATTTTCAGTGCTGGCCTGTCTGTCTGTGAACGAGGTGTGTGTGTGGTGACAGTTCCCAGCTCGTGTGTGACAGATGGCCGTGGGGGGTGTGGAGCAGAAGCACTATGCTGGATTGAGACTTGGTTCTGCCAAGGGGGACATTTGGGCAACAATCAGGCCCTCAGCACGCCAGGAGTGTCCTTCACGTCCTTCCAAACTTTGGCCCCTTATGGCGTGTGACGTGCGCGTGTAGGCATGTGCGGTAGCCGGGCACTGCTGGATGTTTCTGAATCATCTCCTTCGCTTGTCTCCACACACCGATTTGCTCATTCCTTCCTCAATGCTGAGGGAAATCCAGGAAACCAAGTGACCTTCAACCACACCCACTGGGACTGAAGTCAGAGGGGGAGACGGAAGAGACAGCGACCGAAAAAAGAAGAAAAAAAAATGGGAAAAGTCAAGGAATGGAAAATATCTCTGGAAACCAGCGGAGCAACACAGATGATTGTGACAAGACGGATGACTCTGCTTCCCATCTCTGTTCTTCTCTCTCCCTCTCTCATGGGTCTGACTTAACCGCGTAAAGATGACCCCCTGCTAGGACGGCAGGAGGTGGAGGGGGTGGGTTATAAAAGGAACCCAGACAAGAAGAGAAAGACGAGACGAGTGTGACTGGGTCCCTTTTTAATTTTCATGTCGTGCGAAGATGATGAAGACTGGCATGCAAAAGAGAAATCATGAGACTATCCTCAGCACCCTCTTTCTCCTGCCATGACTGCATACACACCACCACCGCTCCACAAGCTGAAACACCTCTGCTCGTGAAGGCAACAACATTACAATATTTTGATAGCGTTTTGCTGCTATCAGTCTTTCATAGCTACAGGAAACATGTAAAGAAAACAGTACAAGGGCAAAGACTGAGCCAAATACTGTTCAGGAAACAGAGAAAGAAGAAATATGGTGGTGAACAGAGAGACTGTGCACATGACACAGGATTACTAGGAGTCAGAAAGGGGAAGGATGAAGGTTATAGATAAGAGAAAGATAAGGTGGCGTCTTAGCATGATCAAAACCACAAAACACCACCCCCTTTCATCTGGACATACAATCATTCATTACTAATGGAAAAGTAATCTGGGATTTAGTAGCCTTTTACGGAATACAATTAAAACTGTAATTGAACAAGTATCATAGTAATTATACGACCGGGTGCGATAATAGACCATTAAAAAACGCACAGGCGGTCTGAAGTGGTATAGCTAACAGTAAAAATATATACCTATATATATATATTTATATAATAAGGGGGTGACAAAAGAAAACTAAATGGGAGAATTGGTGCTGTAGCGGGAGGAGGAGGAGGAGGGCACGTACGCTGCCTACAAATTACACACTGCAATCATAAACTCCGTCTGGCGATGTGCTCGTCTGGGTTCCGCACGTTCTCGTCGACCAAGTATTAACGGACCCTTGTCTTATTATGTAAATCAACTTAGAGAAAAGGAGGCGTCGCAGAACACAATCCCTCGGCACTTCCGACAGACTTCGGCTCCTCAGCCCCGCAAAGCTCCTTCGCGCGAGCAGCAGAGACAGCCCTCGCGAGCAGGGAGCAGAACCTGGGAAAGACCCGCACGGGACGAACAGGCTACCTGAGCGCCTCCGAGAAGCGTTTTAATATCATCCCCTGGCGTTCTCGCAAGACTTTAACCAAACATTTTTAAGGAGTCCGTAAACAGGGAGGGGAAAAAAGACAAATTCGTCAGTTTCTTCCATCCCGAATGGAATAGCGGGGCGGTTTTTTTGGACAATGTAGCTATTGAGCTTCACGGAGCCTAAATGGCTTCTTTGGATTTACAAATATCTGGTAAGGTTGAGGTGCAGAAACCGCATCGATTTATCGAAACCACTGAAGGATTTTGGACGAATGCGACTAAAAGCTCTGGATCTGGTCAGATCAACTTGAGGTAACGAAAACATATTGTTGTGCAGTTTTGCACTGGTCAGTCCTGAAGCGGTTGAGACTGCTTGCTTAGGTCGAGCGATAACTGCATGCTTTTGGGTGCTATATACAGGCAGACTATTCACACCATTGTTACATAAACTTAGTTTTCCAACTGCGTGGATTGCTCTTTCTTTACAACCTACAGGTCTTTATATGCGTAAAACTTGCATAAAGTCACTTTGGTGTGAACTCCTAATTTCGAAACCATGTACTAAAAGTTCCGAAGCAAGCTAGTGTGGAATTCACAGGTTAAACATTTAAATGCGTTCGGAAAAGTGCGTATTCTAATATGACCTGTAAGAAATAGCCCCCGTCGAGACGTGGTTCACTGCGTCTAACTTCTGCCTTTTAACAGTGATGATTTTAACATGCAAGGTCATCTAGAAGCCTAAAACGTGAACTGTTTACGTATAACCGCATATAACAACTTAGGGCATGGTAGACTGCTCATGCAGATGCATGAGAACTGAAACAAACAGTATTCCTTTATCAATAAAAAACCCATTAAATTCCTTCTAGGTCAATAAATAGTAGCAGATCCTTAATATTCAGCAGTCTGTTTGTGGCAACCCTCTTTGTTGGTATAGAGGTGAAGGCCATCAAGATATTTGTGCTTGAATAATGCATGTGAGCTGCCTCACTCTCTCTCACTCACACACACACCACGTTGCATCTTTCTGTACCATTACTCTCACTTATGCTAAAACAGGATGCAATGTATGATGGCAGTGACACTTGATAGTCACTGGATGATAAAATCTAGTCATTATTAATATGCCTCGAGGACAGGCACCCTCGATCCATCCAGCCGTCTTCACATATTCAAATGAATTATAGATTGACACGTCAGACAGATGAGCTCTGGCCCAACAAGGTGAGTTAAGAGAAATGCCAGCTTTCAGCTGGATAACAATAATTATCAGCAGTGTCGCGAAGGAGAACGTGCCGGTCCCAGTGCTACAGCATTTCACGTTAGATAAGATATGCCACTTTAACTCCAATCTTCACAGATGGCAGCTTTGGATCCCATTTCATTTCAGCACTGGAAATTGGTTGTGGTTTAAGAAAAAAAAAATAAAAAGAAGCAGAAGAAAAAAAGTTGTTTGGTTTTAATCAGATATTAGGAACCCATAGTCCCCGACACTTTTTTCACACCACTGAGCTCAGAGAAGATTAATCATTCTAGGTCATTTACCAAACACATTCCTTCATTTCCTCTTCACTATGTATTAATGCATTTAATTTCTCCAGCTCCCCAGCTGTGCATGTGTTCTAATCTATTCCCATCTGGTGCTGTGGAGTTTCACAGCACTGTCCCCTCCAGCGAGCCTCCTGTATTCTCACTCAACCCTCATCACATCATGATTGCACCCCTCCCCATTTCCCTGGGTTTATTTACTAACTAGCACCATCGTGTACTAATATTTTATTACCTCTGTAAAAAGTCAAGGTAATGGATCATTCTCCCTGTCTGTCGGTTTCCCCCGCCCCATTTCAATCTCACGTGGTTCCCTCACTTTCCAGCACACACGCACACGCACCCCTACGCAGTACTCTTCCTCGACCCGCGCATTCGACCTGCACAAGCATCTGAGGTGGCGTTTGATGCGATCCTTAACACTAGCCATCGGTATCGCGGGGGTTTAATTAATACCTCAGCTGTACCATTTTCCGGTCATGATCACGGATTTAAAATGTTGCCATTACTGGACTTCCTAAATGCTAATGACTTTCATATTAAAATGCCATCGATCCTGGCAATTCCTGATGACACACGCAGCAAATACAAGCTGCTCGCTGGACACTGTAAGATGACGGGCCCCGTGAGCTCAATGGGCTGAGGAGGCAAGCGTTCGATTGGACTGTAAAGCTCGCAATCATTTCTCCCCACCAATCAATAGAAGAGTTTTACACTGTCCTGGGCAGAAATATTTCTTGGAAAAAAAAAAAAAAAAAAGAACGTACGAGTTCACATTGGATACGTGTGGCTGTGGGACTTGACATTCTGAATTTGAACCATGCTGTCATTTGGGGTAAATGTGAATGCAAAACCAATGGCTACAGCACAACACAAAGTCAGAAAGGACTTCAATCACCCTGAATGTCTGAAAATCAAAACGGCTAACCAAGAAAAACAAACAAGTTGATGGAAAGCCTGCCTTCACTTTATCACAAAATAATAAATAATAAACAAGGCGATGCCACTGTAACTGGTGTATGCCCTCTCCACAAAACTGGGTACATTTGCAAAAACAGAATCAAGCAGTCAAACTTTCATTACTTGAGAGCAAGACAAATTCATAACCGCGTGACCTCCTGGGAAATATACAATTGCTCTGGGATGAGGAAGCATGTGCTCATGTAATCTGAATGGTTTAAGCAGTTGCACAGCAAGCGGATCCTTTCAGGGGATCGAACCCATTCGGAGTGAAGGCGTTTTGATCATTCATCTTCAAACAAACAAACGGTACAACCAACCAACCCACCACCACTAACAGTTTAGCAAGCACATACATTTGATCTCCTTTGGCTATTCAGATGAGGACTTCAATTATATAATACATGGGAAACGGCGCACACACACGACATTTTGAAGGCTACAATTTAGAGCGTAGTAAACTGTCAGGTACCCATTAAAATATTAAACTTGCCCCGAATTGCCAGCTTTTCCCCATCAGAGATTACATACATGACCGGTTTGCCAAGTGCACTTAGCAGGTAAGCACACTGAAAGCTGATCCATTCCTGTCCAAGCACCACCGTATGAAAAAACATGGAATGTAAATATGTCATTACTAAATTAACCAAGATGTAATCACTACCCGTGTTACCCACAATGAACATATTTAACTGCAAAGAGGCAGTAAATCTCATACTGTTAACCACGAAAGGACTAAAAAGATAAAGCCCTCTTGTAGCTGCGTATTGTAATTTCATGCTAGAAGTTATGTCTGTGGAGCCATGAACTGCATAACCCCCAGAGGTCCCCCCCCCCCCCCCGACGCATTTCTGAACACGTAAGCACATTCTAACAGTGTCTCTCCGTCTTTGCCAGGCATGTTGCCCTCGCCTCAGGTGTGCGTGTCTACCCTGGTGACCGTGAGCACGATGGCCGTGGTTGACCTCTACCTACTGGAGCAGAGCATGCTGGGAGCGCGGGGCGGCGTGCGGCTGGCCGCGTGGCCATGCGCGGCTGTGGCTCTGGGCGACCTGTGCTTCCTGCTGGCGCTGCGGTTCGTGTCGGCCGGCGTGGTCTCCGAGGCGCGCTCCCCGCGCCGCGGCTTCGCCAGCGCCCTGTGGTTCCTCTTCCTGTCGCTGCTGCAGCTCAAGCTCTTCTTCGTGTGCCAGAACTACAGGCAGGAGCGGCGGCCGCCCGACCCGCTGGCCCGCAAGACCCTCACGCTGCTGCTGTCCGTCTGCCTGCCCTCGCTCTTCCTCATCCTCACCGGCGCCGACCACGTCACGCCCCTGCGCAGGAAGCAGGAGGTGCGCGGCCGGCTGCTCTGGGTGGTGGTGGACCTGCTGGACGTGCTGGACCTGCAGGCAGGGCTGTGGGAGGCTCAGGGGGGCGCCGGCGTGCCTCTCTGGGTGGACGGCATCGTCTTCTTCTACTGCTACGTCTTGCTGCTGCTGCTGCCCTGCGTGTCGCTGGCGGAGCTGGGCGTGGCGGCGCTGCCGGGGCAGAGGGTGCCCCGCCGGGAGGCCGTCTACCCCTGGCTCAGCCTGGTCACCATCAACGTGCTCACGCTGGTGCTCAGGGGCATGGGCATGCTGTGGTTCAGGGACCCACGCGTGTCTACCGTGTTCCTGGGGAAGAACCTGCTGGCCCTGGCTGTGAAGCTGAGCTCGGCATGGGACAAGCGCATGCAGGGGGACGGGACTGGTCAAGGGGCGGGGGCGGGGGGCGGAGCCGGAGGCCAGAGCCCGGGCGCGGCCGTAGAGCAAGTGGAGGAGTGCGGAGAGGCGTGTGCGTCGCCGCCGCCACAGGCTTCCCGCTACCACACGCTGTCTCGAACACACGGCCACAGCCATTCGGTCTCCCACGTGAGCCTGGACCCCGCTGACACTTCCCTGGCACCTGCCTACATTTCCCATGAGCTCTAGACAGACAAAGGGATGCGTGTCCAGCCATCCGCTACCGGAGATGAATGACAACAGCAACAACAACAACCACCACAGACTGCCAAGAGTCATTTCTGCAGTCCGTGTTCTTGCCAAAACTGGGGTCTCTCTCTCTCTTCCTGTTAGCACACTTTGTTGTAAACGAGGGTTGATGCACCCTGGTCCTGTATGATCCATTTCTATGTATAATGATGAATAGGGTACACCTGACAGTGTATTAACCAAGTGCCTTCTTTTAAGAGCAACAATTAAAACTAAAGATGCTCCCCCCCCCCATTGATTCTTTTCATTGTGAATTTTAAACCTTTGCTGTGTACCGTCATGCATGACTGCCATTAGCACCCAACTTCAATAAAATGTTTGATAGACACCTTTTCTTTTAACATTGCTTGCTCACTGATAGATGCAGTCATACTCTTGACAGAAGAGACAGCACGGTTTGTTTTACATGTTCCGCATTATGTAAACACCATACGTAAAAGAATACAGAGCCTGTCGACATGTCATCTATATTCAGCTTAAGAATTCCCTTCAAAACGACATTTTAAAAATGTAAAAATAGATTCTGCTGTTGGCTTTAAGGGGACTTTGACTTCCCAAGCATACACCAATCACCGATAGCATCCATAGTCGACCATATTACTAAAAAGAGCACGAGACTGATAATCAGAGGTGGAGAAAATAAAATGATGGCCAACTCACGTTAAATCACCCTCATAGCTCATAATTACGCAGAGCATGAAGTCCAAGTTCAAGCGCAATTCACCCGTCGGTCTACAGGGCCACAGGGACGGAGAACCCTGAGCGGTGGCGGCGGAGTTCGGCCCTGGCCTGGAGAACAGACAGGCATTTGATTCAGTCTCCATCAGCAGACGCTGATGCACTCACCACTCAACGCACCCCCCCCAAACCATTATTACGCGTATTAATTGAAATGGGACTCATTCGTCAAAAGGCTGAGTGCTCATGTGCGACTTCAGTCATGATTTCATGTGTGATTTAAGAGGGAGTATTTACAGGGCGGATTTAAAGGCTGCAGGCCGACCCCGATGGCTTGCCAGAGAGCGGGGGGGGGGGCTATTCATTATGCCATTACGGCGAGCTCCCCCCCCCCCAAAGCAGCTGCTCACTTCAGAGAGATTTCAGAGAAATGAGATGTAGAAATTGGCCAGGGAGTCCATCTTTCAGCTTTCATCTTTGCCCTTTTCTCCATTTCAAATACTCACAAGGATGCACCACCCTGGCAAGTCCAAGAAGAAGCAGAAGACGACGAAGGAATAAAGGTGGTAGTAGCAAGATCTTCGCTTCATCCAGAGCACAGAGCGTTCTTGCCCACCTCAGATAACCCAGCTGCAGGCCGGGACATGGTGCGTGAGACACCTGGACCAAACCATCCCAGAAGATCCCTTCTTCTGTCCTCCACCCAGCCATGCCAATTCCTGGTCCGGAGAGTAATAATTCCCCTCAGCCGAAACTGTCAGTTCCTACTTGTTTTCTTGCGCGCTTTCTTTTATTTACCTCGTTTGTTTAAATTTGCCCCCCGGTCGACGGGCTGCCTGCCTCCTCATGCTTACACTGTCAGGGCTGGTTAGGCAGAGGAGAAGAAAAACGAGGAGTTTGGGGGGGGGGGGGGGGGTTCAGAAGATTAAAGGGGCCAGTGCCTAAAGCCAAAGGCTTCTGAGTGCAATTTATTTACAGTTTACTACACACACGCTCGCGTACATGGTGTCGTGGTGGCAGATACCAAGGACAGGCATAAAAGGCGTTCAAACAGATCCAATGACCATTTTCTGATACTGGCACACATGCGCGCACACACACACACACACACACAGCACACATGGCACTGCTTTGCTTGCTGTGCATTCCGTCGCATTTCCAAGCCTTAACAGCCTCCTTAAGCTGAAAAAAAATTACCCAGGAGCCCTGGCAGATGTGTCTTTACAGAGGAACATTGACATTGTTCATTATCATTAGGACAGACAGGGGACTAACAGCATCATTATGGTATCAATTACACTCTTCATTATAAGTGTGTTCCACAGGTAAACAGAGGTAAGCCTGTGTCAATATCCTGTCTGGTGAAACACCAATTGCTCTGATGAGCGTGAAAGGGAAAACGACAGAGTCTTTTAAATCACAAACGCTCACACTGACAGAGACAAACACCCACCTGTCCCAAGACGGGTCCCAGTGGGGGCCCCGGGGCGGCCTGGCCCGATCGCACAATTGCTCTGATCACGCCGCCCACGTCCACCTTTTTCACCGTCTTGGCTGCCCTGGATATCTTTGACATCCTCAGTGAGTGAGACTGCAGCACTGCACACCTGTCTGTGGGCCGCCCTGTTGGGGGAAAAGGAATTACTGTCTTCCTTTAAGGCATTAAAAATTCACCGCTGCACAATCGATACACGGCCGGAGGGACAGTTCAGGCATCGTCTCAGCTGAACACAGGTGAGTGTTTTCACGCTATCTGAAGCTGCTCGGAGTGCATATCATTCTGAAGTAAATAGCAGTCAAACCTTTGGGCCTGAGAGGTAACTGATAGAAAAGCGCAGTGTGTGTGTGTGTGTGTGTGTTCGTTCTTGATGGGCTCCTTCATGCTGCTCCAGTGCATGCTGATCTCTCATGCTTGGCTGGACAATTGCAAGTTTTTTTTAGCACAGTCCAGCTCGCTCCGCTCAGTGAGGGTCAAAACGAAGGCGCCGTTATGTTGCTGTGACCCGGTTCTAGTGTTGCATTTGGGGGCGATGAGGCGGCGTGGCGGAACAACGCCTGGGGGTTCATTCGATCAATTAATTGAGCGATGCAGTAGCAAAACTTTGAGTCATAAGAAGCCTTTACTCACGCAGATGGATTACAAGTGAACCCGATCAAAACAGTACAGGGACTTCATAATTGGGCCACTTGCCTAATTATGCTTAATACATGAAATGGTCACATTAAAGCAATACAAAGTGAATGTTGGCCCAATGGGACTTTCCCCCAATATGTTAAAAAGGGTGCACTTCAAAGTAAAACTTCCACATCGTTAAAGGGCTTTTAGGATTTCACCACAGTTTTTATTTCACAGTCTACTTATTGGTCTGAACGTGGTTTACATAAGCATTCCGAGGAGCAGGTCGAAGGTCGAATAGTGCACGTTTAAAAGCGTCAAGCTTGTCCGCACAGCCCGACACAAGGCAGAATGTGTACCGCATACCGCAGAGACTCGATCGGCCTGCGTCTGAAATGGCAGACTCGTCGGGGAGTTTATTTTCATTTGTGTTTCACGCCACTCTCCTGACGCATTTACGCTCTTTAAGAGGTACGTTGAGGTTTGAATCAATTTAACTAGTCAGTCAGAGTGCGAGCGGTCAGCCAGCAGGGCGTTCTCGACTCTCACATATATGCAGAGCCTCACATATATGCAGTGTCCATGCAGTGTCACATCTTGAGGGGCACATTTCACGTTTTCTTTTTTGCCTTTGCGATCAAAGACAGCCCACGACGAAGTCCTGACAGGAATTTCAGAATATGACCGCTGCTGCAAAAAAATCTCTCAAGGACGGCCCAAGTAGAACGTCAGATTTCTGGCATCGTAGCCCTATAGTTAAGGGATTATATTTTATAACCCAACAGGGACACCAATGATGTTACAGAACGATATATTTCGTTCAAGATTATGTTAGAATTGTGGGAATTATACATTGTTGGGACGTTCTTGTTCCCAACTTGGAAAAACATCTTTTAGGAAATGCTGCCGAAGTTGCAGCCAAAATTGTCTCTAATGTTACCTCTGTGTTTTGACAGCAGCTTAGTATAATCTTTCATTTATAGTTGGAATTTTGTGGTCTTGAATCATACTAATTTTTCTGGTGTTGGCTCAGAGTCAGCTAATTAACCCTGGGCCTATTCACAGTTCAAGTTAATCAAAGTTTTAAATGGAGGGGGGGGGGTATTAATGTTTGAATTAATCATGGAACTAAGTGCAGTCCTTGATATTTGATTGATAACCTTGTAGACCAAGAATGACGAAGAGAGGAAGGACTCTCCCTACGAAGTGATTTAAGAGGTTCAAAACCAGTCCCAGTGCACTTCTACATTTGCATATATAGATTTACAACATGGCATTTTGAAAGCTAGCCAGTTCATCTGGTTTCCCCTTCTACTGATATATTTATTTTTGGTTTGAGACAAATTGAAGTTGCACTCATGGGAAAACAGCTTTGTTCAGACACAAGAATAACCAGATCTGCAAGAGCTGCAGACGAAGCAATTTCTTCTTATTGCAAAATGGGCTGAAAATAAACGGTAAAGGAATGATTAAGAAAACAAGCAAGATATGCATATCAAAGAAAATGTTCACGGTGACAAATTCACCATTATATCAGTGGCGAAGGATGCAGAATGTAAACTAAAGGTCATGTAAAATTCAAAAAACAGTCCTGATGAAGCACTGCAATCCCCCTTTATGAATAATAGCCAAGGTGACAGTTGTAGTTAATAGGACACTTTTCATCTCCTGCTGCATTCTCCTACAGAGTAGAAATGTAATGAATGTTTCCTTTCTCCCAGAGCCCAATACATATGGTGCAATGTAGTCTCTATGTAAATGGTACACATCTCCCCGCATCTGAATTGGAATGACTATAATGAGTAGGAGGTTACAGTGCAGTATGGAAGTTTTAATCCATGGGTATCTATTAATGGGTGAGCCACGGGATCACAATCTTTCCATTTTATGAGGCTTTAAAGACTTCCATTATGTGCTAGATTGATTTCATTGCTAAACTCAACAGTGTGTTCTTGTTTCTTAATGTACCAAAGACTTTTTTTTAAAACAACCTAAATTGTGCACATCTTATTTTTTACTCTGACTTTTTGTCGTACCCAATTTATTAGCGCCAACATTTCTTCAGCCATTTCAATATGTATCCTGCACTTACATGTACTGAAAACATTTTGTCAGTAACCTAAATAAACTACATTTCCCCACTATAATCACTAGTAATTTGCCACACATGCCCCTGATATGTGACAGTTTTATTCTCCTGTGTCTCCTATAAAGAAGTTAGCAACACCAAAGTCTTCTGTTTGGTTCCCATGGAGCACATATGCTGTCATAATAATAGTGTGTGTGACCCACTGTGGATAAGAGTGTTTGCCAAATGATGAAAACATTTTAATACCAAATATCCGCATTGTTGTGATATACTGAATATGTTTAAAAAGGCAACAATATACAATTGGTTATTTAATTACTTTTTATATTAAAACATGTAATGCATTTTATTTTACCTCATTTCATAATACAAACATTTGACTTCAGTTTACTGCTAATGCTGCTGATGTATTAATACACATTTGTAAACATTTTATGTTCACAGTTAGAATCTGAACCGTAAATGGTAATAAATATGAAATGATTACAAGATCTATTTAGACTACACTTCCACAATCACATTTTATATGGCAAGATGCCAATCAGACATGTTGGTGAAAATTCTTAAAAATTTTAAATGTACATTTATCAAGGGATTTCTTGCTGTGATAAGTAATTAAGCCATAAACCGTCTCATTTTTAATCTCAACATATGGCGACTCGTCTCAATACGTGTCTCTGGGTGAAACATCTCACAAAATATCAGCTTACATTTTGCACACTATACTGCCTAGGAGCTGCTAGAGGAGTTATTTTTCAAGATTTAAAACATTAATAAGAACAAATAACCATGCATATTTCAGTCAAGAAGCACCACCGAGAAGATGTAATACAGAAACTATGTCCCTGAAGAAATTAAATGTTAAATGCAAGTCCGGAGGCTTCACAGTAAAATTTAGGATTCCTCTACCCAGCTACTCAATGGATGGGGATAAAAGAGACAGAATCTGAGTGATGCTTATGAAAACTTCCACAAGCCAAGGAAATGTCCATTATTGCTCTGGAACACAAATGTTTGATTTTTTATCAGTAGCATGGCCATTCAGGGCCTCAGGGTTTATATGGCATGATCCAGCCTTTAACACTATAGCGTTTCCCTTACTAGAGTGCCAGCAATCGCTATTTTTTCACACCACCCCTTTTAAAGACCGACCACAGGATAGACTGCACTACATTTTACGTCCATCTGGCCTCTCATGTCAAGAGAAGGCAGCCACTAAAATGACATGTGACAAAATGACAAAATGTGTGAGAATATGGTTCGTAGTTTTGCCACCATTCTTCAACAAAAGAAGAACCTTTTAACCCCCCAAGAAGAACCATTTTTCCTGCTCTGCTCTCAGTCCCTACTCAGGCATCCTGACATTCTGAAGCTGCAAACACCTAGAAGGCAGATATTGATGGTGACAGGACTGAAGAAGAGACAGTCTGGAGGCCAATAAAAAGAGAGAAAACCATTTCAGTAAGGTAAAGTTTATGGAAAGATTTTAAAGAGCTAAATCAGCACCACAATCAATTTTATGGTGTCAATCAACTCTGTGCAGAACCAATAAAATCAACACTGCAGCATCAAGGCTGGTTTATTTGAAGTCAGATCTGGAATACGATCAGTAATCATTCATTTAAAATAAACCGAGACACTCTACCATAAGGACTACAGGCATCTAAACAAAAGGTATCAATTAATTAAAGGAGCAAATTGTTCATCCTGTTGGCTGGAGTCAGTGAAAATGAATTTTGTAACAGCATATGAAATGTACTCATGCCTTCCCATCCTGTGTGTGCACACTGTTACTACAAAGAATAGCAACTTGCTACATACTCAATTAAAAGCATGACAGTAGCAAAAGTCTAAAAAATCTACATAAAAACAACACATCCGATAATGAGGCCAGATCTTAGTGTTGTGGGCCACTTTAGACAGGACCGAGTCAAAACCATGACCATAACTATTCAAATCAGAGTCAATACCCCAAACCAATAGAGGCAAAGCCGAGGAGACCAGAACAGGAGCTAGGGTCAGAGTCTAGTCAAGACCCTGAGTGAAGCCAGACTCTACGTAATACACTGAAAAGGCTGAGTAACAGGATGTCAGTCATTTGATGCAAATATTTATCCAGGTGAATACTGTGCATTAGAATGATTTCACAGATTTTTTTTTTTAATGAAAGGTAAAAAAAAAAAAAAACCCTGACTTCAGCCATCACAGCATGATCAAGGTACCTGTGGTCTTGACTTCACCTGAAGCAACCATGGTGAAACAGGCATGTGGGATAACAGTTTTCGCAGTATATCTGGATGAGGCAAGATTTAATCTCACTAATCTTCTGGATGTGATGGTAGAAAAGCTTAAATACATTTCACACTCTGACTGTAGAGAACAGCAGGCGCAGCTGCTGGGATAGTTCTGAAGGACACGATCAGAGGACGTCAGTATCTCTACCCAGGAGCATTTTGAAGCCTATCCTAAATCTTTTACACAAAAACAAAGCAACTTCAAGGGTGTGGGAAAGCCGCAAGCCAACACTACAGCGTTATTCTCAGAAATAACCACCACACTGATCAAACTAAAAACTGGTGGAGTCTGGTCTGGTGGTTAGGGAACCGGTCTTGTGACTGGAGGGTCATGGGTTCGATTCCCAGGCCATGACTGAAGTACCCTTGAGCAAGGCACTTAACCCTAACTTCTCCCCTAGGGCTGCCCACAGCTCTGGGCACATGTGCACCACAGCCCCCCCCCCCCCTAGCGGTGTGTGTGTATATTCTCATTGCAGATGGGTAAATGCGACAAATTTCGGTTGGGTGAAAATCACAATTGACAAATATGGCAACTTATTCTTATTATAACTCTGAGAGAACACACAAGAACATTGATAAGAATGCTCATTGTGTGAAGCAAATGTCCAGGCTCCATGACATAGAGCTTTACTTAATGTTTAAAGAATCTCTGTGTATACATGTTTCACCTTGTGCAACCTATCCTTATGACAATACAAAATTAGAAAAACTATAAATATATATATTTTTTGTGCATTAAACCTATATGGTTGGGTGATGCCTACCCAAGTGGCATATGATGATGCAATGGATGATGACATCGTGGGCCGAGTAGAGGTTGGGAGGGGGTTGCTACAAGTAGTCTTACAAAAGCAAGACTTTCTTTTACACTTGTACAATTCATTATTATGAGCCCTTGCAATGCCAAATATGAATTTTGTAAAAATCTGGATGTGACATTGATTGATGTCCTCCATTTAAAATATAGCTGCTGCTTTAAAAATTACATTTTGTATTATACAATTTATTTATTATGCAAATAATGATGTATGTATTATGTAATTTCACATGGAGAACTGAATATTGTTTGGAACTTATTTTCAGTACTGGGAAAATACATTCTGGAAAGTAAAAGAATACTTTATAGCCTAATTGTATTTGTTTTAAATGCCTATATTGAAGCAAGGAAAGTGAAAAAATTATTTGTACACAATCAATGAGACTAAATTAATTGATTACACAAACAAATCAATTTTTTTTGTTGGAAGGACTAGAAACTCTTTTAGGATAAATAATGAGTAATACAGTTTTCTACGTTATAGCAGATCACTCGAATTATAGCAGACACGATGCGCCTAGTCGGTGTGGATGGGGTGCGGCATGTATTGGCATAACTCTATATTATTCAGTCGGTTATTCAGTCTCCCTGTGCCTCACACAAACCTATTTTAACACAGTAGCTAGCTAGCCAAGTTGTTATCCAAAGAGAGTTCTCTTGCTATTCTTTTCCGGTTGAAAAACTGACTGCATCATGCACGTTTTTGAGTGCACGCCTCTACCCAAGTAATTATGCGAGGAATATGAACAGAGCCATAATTGAATGCAATGCACGCGCGCGCACACACACACACACACAATTAGTACTGCTATTGAGCATGCAGGAAACCACGTGCAGAATAAACCAAAGCCAGCACATAACCTAGTTAGGATAACTTATTAACTTATACCGAGCCATCTAACCTATCTATCAGCAGACGTGTGTAGACTTCGCATGAATGGCTGGCTAGCCTGCTAGCTAACTGGTTGACAAAGAAAGATAAGATATGCATTTCACTGCGTAAAGATACAATAAAGGTACCGTTACCTGGCAGAACGAATTCCGTATTAATGCAAACGCGAAAAGACCTTCACGTTAGTTTTCCAGTTTAACCATGTGCGCTGCCATATTGTTAGTCAAATTGCTCTTTTAACCGGAGTGTGTTGGTTGTCCTTAAGCTTATAAAGTTTTGGGACACCGCCCCTAAGCGGACAGGAGGAAGAACTACAAGATTAGAATAACCTCTTTTATGTGATTCATTTAGGTGATTTTATATTGCAGCACAGAGGTGGCATATGAATTTGAATTTGTACTTCATATACTAGGACGTTGTACATATTCTACATGTTGCATTGCTGTTGGGGAACAGTAGGTGGAGATATCATTATATGGTTGTATATATCTTTCTTTTTATTTTTGCTGTAGAAGGACAGTAGGTGGCGATATAATTCTTTGGTCGCTCCAACTAGTCGCAGTTTAATTTCGTCATTTTCGCGGCGCCAGGATCGTATGCATGGCTACGGAGTAAATTTAGCGAGCTAAACCAGCAGATTGTGTTGTTTTGTGAAATCAATCACTTATATTTAGATTACGACAGACCTGGAATGGCAGAAGCGATTCAAAGGAAACTACAGTCAGAGTTGGAAAAATACCAACAAATGCAAAAAGGTACCTAAATACACCAGCCAGCCCCGTCGAGACACTCCTGTCCTAGACCAAACGGATATATTAGGGGAGTGATTTTTGTGAACAGCGTTATAGATTGCAATATAATTGATAGCAAGTCTGTTAGAGTGCACTTCCCTACGAGTGTCGTTAGCTCGTTTAAAGCTTGCATAAGTGCAGAGTATTTATTTATCTAGGCGAGTATTGAACAGCCACATGTTCATTATTGTCTAATATGTCTTCGCTACTAGCCAACACTGCTATCACACCAGGCGTTGCTGTTTACCTTTATGTCGCATACTGACATTTACAGCTATTAGAAAACCTGATATGTATTCTTCGACGTTGAGGTGTTGGGCTACAATTTAGCGTTATTTTTAAAGTTTCGACTTGATGAAAGTGTCTAAAGCACCGAACACGAAACCATTTGTGTATGCAGATGTCAATAAAAGCATGTCGGCTCGGCAGAAACTCGAGGCTCAGCTGACGGAGAATAATATAGTTAAAGAGGTAAGGCAAATGACGTGGAATAAACTTAAATACGTGGCATTTGGTGTTCTGTTCAATGACTAATTGGTTACTGGAACAAATCTTTCATTTACTACTATAATGGACATAATGCGGCGTAACTCATTTTTGATTCGTTCCTCAGGAGCTAGACTTGTTGGACAGCCAGAATACAGTTTACAAGCTAATTGGACCAGTACTAGTCAAACAAGACCAGGATGAAGCCAAGGCAACAGTGGCCAAGAGGTTGGAGTATATCAATGGTGAAATGTACGTATTTCAAACATTTTAAAAGTGAAATCTATTGATAAAAAGACTTATGAAAACTTATGAAAACTTAGGTGTCAATCAGCATCAGAAATACAGATGTCTAAATAAATTAAGCAAATAAAGCTGTACACTCCATTGTGGTCCTCAGGGGCATCATGTACTTATTATATGGCCTAAAACACATGTTTGATTATAAATAAACATTAAGTGTGCAAATTAACCCATAATGGCCCATAACCAAATTCAAACTGTGTCCAATGAAACCTTTATTTTCAGCCAGCGTCATGAGACGTTACTGAAGGATATGGAGCGAAAGTCTGAACAGCATCGTGAAGTTCTTGCCAGTCTGCAGCAGGAGTACCAGCGTGCCCAGGGCCTGTCTGCTGGGAAAGTCTGACTGATGAATGACAAATAATCCCTCATATTTACACATTTGGTCCTGTTTGCTACATCACTCCTTCCAGCATCATAGACTCATGCTTTTTCCATCATTTGACAAAAAGAATGCTTGCATTCTTGGTCAGTAACCTGTTGTGAATAAAGTTTGTTTACTTGTGCCGTGTCTTCAGTTGCTTAGATTCATTCTTTATGTGTAGCATGTTGGATTATTAATTGTAATAAATCACACGATTTAAAAAATTAAAGACAGGATATCTTGGAACTTTTGGGGTGATAATTGCTCATGCTTTAAATAAATGATTTGCTAAAGATTATTTTCCATTTTTATATATCTGGTATTACTATTAACTGTGACATTTCTAGATGAAAGTATTTAACTTCAAACTATTTTACAGATGATTAAATGTTTCTCCCCCCCCCCCCCATAGCTGGAGTACAAGTTAAACCATTTTTTTCTTTTACCAAAGGTGCTGTAACCACTTACAAATGAAATGCTGTTGCTAAAACAAATATGAAACGATGTAGGCCTAATCTGTATTACCCATAACGTCTTAATTCATGAACTCTTGGCAAAAAAGACAGGAAATTTGGAACAATTTAGTGACGGTAACTGACCAAGTGGGATAAGTCAATATTGCATGAGAACTGTTAATACTGGTTTACGGGTTGCCAGTTGACTTCTGAAATGTAGAACCATACGATGACCGAAAAGGTCTTATTTATGAAAATACAAGTGTAAAACTAAAAAATGCATTACATAGCTATTTAAATACGATCTGCGGTGGTCTGAGACACCTTAAATCAGATGCTGTACTGTAGAAGTGAAAACTGTCCGAGCCACAACTAACAAGCAAAACTCCGTCCAGGAAGCACCACAGAGTTTAACTTTAGGAAAACTAAAAACACCATTTGCGGTTTTCAATGTGTTTACAACTGTTTGCAACAACAAAATGAACAATACAATAAGTTCTCAGATAAAGAGAATTTGCGGTTTTTGCGCTGAACACATTTCAGTCCGTCTAACCCAAGACGTATTTGACTATGCAAATGCACGTGGTTAAACGTATCAGGATACAGTCATATCATGCACACGGCACTTGAAACGACCAAGCGTAAATGTATTTAACAATCAATCGAAGCCTTAAAACAAAAATCAAATAAAATGCAATACATTTTTCATTTTCAGCATTTTATGTAGCTTAAACAATGCAACTGAGCTACTCACACCTTTGAACTTTAAATTTACATTATTGTACTCTGCTCGTCTTAACCTCGACGCACACAATAAATCACGGGTGTGAGGTCGTTTTTTTTTCTTTTGGTGTAATTACAGAGGCAGGCAAGTGGTGCATGAGGCCAGCTGTTCATCCAAGTAATGTCATTCAGGCTGCGCAGGTACTCAATAGGCCTCGTCCCGGTCTTAAAGCCTCTGCCACCGCCCCTACGCAACAGGCCATTAGATGGAGAATGAAGAACTGCTGAGGCACATACGCCCGTATTGTTGACGCTCACGTCTAATTAATATTCCGTAGAAGGGGACTCGTCCCTCTTCATTTCCCTCCCGCAGGGGCTTAAACAGACATGAAAAAGGCCATTTTAAAGGACTACGTTTTTCAAAGGGTGTGATCCCCCACCCCCGCCAAAAAAAAAACAAAAACCTCCAGCATATTCAGTTGTAACGAAAAGCTTGTATAAGGATTAACAATTCATGAAACCAAAAATGCTACACTAATAGAATTAAAATTAATTTAGTTTTATACGCCAACACCTTCGTGTCTCTTTAAAGCTGCATTTCCCGCTATTGTGTCGTTGTGAGTCAGCTGTGTAAAGAACTCTAGTACAACTGTTGCTGAGATACGGCGTGTTCCAGAATTCCCTTTCAAATGGTCGTACCATAACGACTTTTGCGCATCAACGAATTAGGACAACTTACAGTTACTTACTTTGATAACAGTAACCCCGATTTATGATGTCCATTTATGATAATGGACTTCTTTTAAATCTCTAAACGTAGTTTTTCTATGACCAGTTAGTTTCAACACCCATACAAGGGCACATGTTGATCTCCACCGGAAACGATTAACACTTAAGCACTGCAAATGGCCAACATGTAGAGAGGGCGTTGCGTTGATTGCAGTACAGCTGTCATACATAATCACTGCGATAGACAATTAGTTCTGATATACTTTCCTGAACATTTGTTTAGATACATGCCGTTTTAATAAGGCAGACGTGCAATCCACACGCCGGAAACGCTGCACACACGCTCAAAAGCAGACTGACCAATGGTTGCGTGTGGGATATGTACATGATAAACCAAATTGTAAAGTACGTAGAACAGTCCCGTACATTTTAGAATGAAGTCCCAAAAAAGTCATATCCGGGAAAAATATTTAACAAACGTATATTAGAACAAAAGCCTTATTCAAATTCCACAGAAACGTGCGACAAGATAAACCTGGTAATTAGCGAGCCTCGCAGATGTAAACTTTTAGCAGGCTTTACTTACATGTCCTAGTGGGAAGTCACAATGATAAATCTCAGATTATTTAACTAATTCTTAACTCTGTAGGGAACGTACAGCCCTATCCAATCAGAATTGCTATCCCTTATCATCATGCAAAATGAAAAAAAAAATATATATATATATATATACAAAGCCAACACGGGGAGCTGAACTAAGGTGACAGCCACAGATAATTGTGTTTTTTGTTTCCCGTGAAGGCACGAGAGCTGCACGAGTGTATGGGCGCGTGTCTTTTACGCACCTCTTTATGGAACAAATGCGAAAAGTCCCAGTGGTGGGTTTACACCTGCGTGACACAATCTCAGCACGCGCTATTACCAGCCAACACACGACACACTAGGTTAGGTCAGCCTAAATACATTTTATTAGTACATTGTTAGTATAGTACATTCATACATTGCTTCCCAACCACGTAGTAAGTGGTAGTAGTAATTAAATCTTCAATCTCAAAGTAAGAAGAAAAACGTAAACCAGTAAAATAATTTAGAAGCACGAAATTCGTCCTTTGTGCATGTTTCCAAGGAAAACATATTAAGATGATATGAAAAGTATTATTTACCCTAAAACCCTAAAAGAATTTGGTAGGCGCCGTGTTGAACTGCTCAGTAAATATATTGTTCGTTCGGATTGGCCGGCAGCAAAGAGGAAACATCCGGTGTGGAAAATAAGTATTCTGCAAATCTAATCCAAACTAGTAATTGCGTTTAGGAGAATTATCCCTCAGTAATGGTCGGTTAAATCATCAGACGCTTGTGTTCCTTCTGTTCAACCTCTAATCTGATTTCTATTGAAACTCTTTTTATTGGAAAGATAATCCTAAAGTGACAATGCGAGGCAAGGCAGCACATAAAAGCAGGTTTTGTTTAGGCTTCGCCTTAGTTGGACTAAGCCATTTTCTTTGATCCAAAGACTGTTACCATAGAAATTAAATTTGCACAAGGGATAAAGTTTTGAGCGCTCCTAAGCCCACTAGGCTGCTCCACTAACACCACGCGAGTCTATACCAAGTATGAGGTGTAGAGCTGCTGTAGGCTAATCAATGCTCACCCAAAAAAGAAAAAAAAAACATATGAAATGTAACCGATTTTAGAGTTATTAGCAAAAAAACAAACAAACAAAAAAAAAAACACGTGTATCATTTGGCAATAAATCAGTGATTATAGTTTAATCTGGAAGTTGCGATGGGTTTAATGCTAGTTATTTTTGGACGCTTTTGGACCAAAACATACAACTCAAAACCGGTTTTCAAAACCATTTGAATGGAATGCTTTAGAGCAGTCACGTGCAGGGGACTATACATGTAGATGGAACACTGACAATTGAAGTGTTCACTTGAATGTGATTGTTGTGGGAGGCGTCTGCAGTGGTTGCTGTTAACATAAGGACAGAAAACCTAAACACTTATTTGCATATGAGTGTTTTCTGTGGTCCAGGCAATCACAGCCTTTTGTACATATTACTGAGATAACAATGTGTTAGAATGGAGCATTAGCTTATTGAAAGCCTGCAAATGTTTGGCTTGTTGGCAGGTCATACTGAACATTCACACACAACTTGAAGAACAATGTTTGGGAAAATACCACAGGAAATAGATTGCAAAGTAAAACAGTAACAATACAATAAAATCAAGAATACATCCTTAGAGGTTTATTCAGCCAGTATATAAAAACATGGATTACACTGTCCACGTTTGACTGAAAAAAAAAAACCTAACTTGGAATGACAAATTAGCAAGCACAAAAATTTTGAATGTGAAAAAAGTCAAAGAAAGTTATTTACTACTGTGCCCATATAGTGCACAGATGGTCCTATCAAGATATGCTGACCAATTCACTAAAATGACCAATTGCTTGGAGATGAACTACAAAAAAAAAAAAAAAAAAAAAAAAACATTTGGCCATTTTAAAGATATAATTCATACTTCCTGAGTCATTTACAAGATTCTTAGCATACAAAAGGTGGTTGCAGACTTAATAGTCTTCCATTCTCAAAAACCACTTCTACAAAATGTGTTATGCTTTTTTACAAAAATATATACATCTCGGTAAAATGTATTTGTATGCATTTGTGAGATACAAAGTCCACATATATTTACAGATGCTGCACATTTGCAAAATGTCTCTCCCTCCCCGTTTTTTTCCTAGTTTGGCATACGGTGCAGCCATTGTTTCCTGAGGGCCAATGGAACTCATTGACATCATGGACTGCTGATGATCCAAACGGCTGAAGATTGTGTACAGATCTGAACTCCTCCATGAACTCCTCCTATCTTTTTGGCAAACAATCACCAGCAGCTCTATTGTGGCCAAGGCCTCCATACAGAATCACTGGTCATCAAAGGATCTTTAGAGTTGGAAACCATCTTCTTTGCAGGTTCATATAGGGAAGTGCTTGGAGAAAGCTCAAGCTGACCCATGGTTGTGCAAGGACTGGCTGTGTCCCCATGGCTAAATGATGACTGTCCTGTAATGGACTTGCCTTCATGCTTGAGGTGCAACTGACCTCCACTTTGAAACTGGGTTGCAGGCACTGCATGACTTTGAATGGAATGACCCGGTATGTTCTGGTTTAAGGTGCCACACATGGTTTCCAAGCCTTTATCCGACTCTTGGCGCTTGGTAGAAATGAAATGGCTAACCCTGAGTAGACAGGTTCTCATGCCATCATGGTAGTTTTGTTGACGCTTGCAAGGAGATGCCACATTATCCTCATACTCCGTTGCGTGTGCCCTTTTCCCACGTCTCATGGGATACTGGCGAGGTCCTGAGTGTTGCTCAGCCTTCAGGAAATTAACAACGCTCTCCAAGATTTCAGCTTTTTCCACTTTTGGATTTTTTAGTTTCTTAAAAACAGAAAAAGAGAGGCAGAGTCACATTAAAGTTAAGACAGACGTTTCACTTAGCATTCATTTATAAGAAAATGGCATTAAGTTCATAGCTTACCTCATTACGCGTGTTCTCCAGTAACAGAAGCCTCAAAGTTTCTAAACTTTGGTTAATGCGGTCTCTTCTCCGTTTCTCCATGAGAGGTTTGGGAACCTTGAGATCAGAGTATTGTAGAAAAACATTAAAATCACAAAAAGACCATCAGCATGGATACATTGAATTTAGGCTACAGTTGGAAATTAAATGCTGAATAGCACAATTTAGAATCCATGATATATGGTGAATGGTGTCATGAATGGTGTCAGATGTTTACAGACTACAGAGCAAATATCCATGACCGCACGACAAAGTATATTTACAAATGAAGTTTTTGCAGCTTCTTACCCGTCTCATCATATCCTTTTGATCAGGTACATCCGGAGACATCTTACTCATATCGGCACACAGAGCACGCCACCACGTCTTACTTCACCATCAAATTGTTAAGAGCACCTTGAAATTGTAGGTTTTATTACACTGTGAGACCACACCTAGTGTCCGCCCATAAGCTTTCTAGGCCTGTAGAAATCGCGCCCCTGCAGTAAATCTATTACGCAAGGCCACACCCTTTCATTATTATTCACTCACAAGGTGAAGGGCTCTATCTTGATTCTCTGAAAGCGTGAAAATAAGGACATTCGTTTAGGTTCCGTCGTTTTATCATGGTGTTGCTCGTCAGTAACAGAGTACATAGCAAAAATCAAAGCACTTTTGAGTCGCTCTGGATAAGAGCGTCTGCTATGAGCAATTTCCAAATCCGCTTTCATCAGATATGGTTTAAAATGTATTTCGAAAGTTTTTAGTGGATTTTTGATTATTCTAACATTTTAATATAAGATACATACTGTAGGTTTGTTTCGTAAGACCGTGCATATCATTTATCGAGCGCGTAATATAATCAAATAAACTGAGATATAAAAAAGATATAAAAGAAAGTTTATGAACAACTCTAGCCTATGATCCACACGAGCTTCCATTACCTTCATACGAAAGTATTTCCGCTCCTTGAACATTATTTGACGTGAATTTATCAGATGAGATCACAGAGCTAAAGGGTCTCTGGCGCCTCTTTTCAACAAATGAGGAGGAAGAGTTTTCTTTGTATTTAGCCTTGGCTTATTCGGTGGAGCGTGCTTAGGAAACCGATGAATAGTCTTTGAACTCCCGAACGCCCGCCAGCTCTTTGATAACTGGACCGCAGTGCTGTGTTTGTGTCAAGTCCTAAGTGACATGCTTACAACAAACGAAACAAATTGATAAAGCATTATTCTTCTTATTAAGGCATACATATAAACGCAGACATTGGGTAGTTCTCATGAAATTGTATGAGCGTGCTTTAATGAAACATGCGTAGACACGTTTATAGGCCACCCATTAACGGTGCCAATCACCGATTTCTCACGTCAATAGAATTTAAATACACATACCACACTTCACACTTAGGCTTTTGAGCTGGCTTACTTTCTGTATAAACGCTGCAATGTTTTGCTGTTTGTGGACAAAGCACACATCATTTGGGATTTGCACATGAGGTAGACTTATTGTTTTTGTAGTTACGTAACCACTGTGGTTTCCGATAAACCCTTTCTTAATTGTAGCTAAATCTTTGAACTTTTGACCTAGTCTTGCTTAAGGTGCAATGTGCGCTACACAACTGGTCGCAGAAAGTTCACCAGGAGTACGTATTCCCACCACACCGAAGCAGGCGCCTCGGCACGTAATAAACATGTGCCCCACAGGGTGCTGGTAACTGTTTCAACACTTCTCCGTACAGCCGTTGGCATGACAACAAGTTTTTTTGTAATTCTTGAATGAGAAACATTTTAATGAAAAATTGGTAGACTACTATCATATTGTAGGCCTGTTTTTAATCCGGGAATTAAATGGAACTCGATTTCGTGGGCACTAGCGTATACGGTTTCTTGACTTTTGTCTTTCCCAAAAACAACACATTCACATAGAAGCACACTTAACAGACTAGTGCCAAATGCTTGGACGTTACACCTCTTGCATATCCCATCCCTTCTCGAAAGTAAACACTTACAAAAACTTGTCGAGCCAAGGCCATTCCTTTCCTAGGCGTCACGTTCTCGCGTGATTCCTCAAAGGATTTCCAAATTACAAGCATCATTTAGAATGGTAAAGATGAAAAAAATAGGGATAACAATAAAATGGCTTTGAATTTGAAGAGATGTGTTGCTTAGCTATTTTAGCGTAATGGCTGTAGTCAAGATCATGTGAATTTGTTTTATTTGAATCTGTTTAGAATAACATCGAGACACCGACAACACACTTTCCTACACGTTACTTTACTACATAGACTCTCGTAAATAACAAATCATAGAACAAATTAAACAAATAAGGAAAATAGAGACATCGACTCGTTTCTCCAAATACAGATTAGGCCTAGGCCTTTAGTGTTGTCTGCTAAAATATTGTACATTTTCCATCAATATGCCATTATATATAGGCATACCAAAGGTTTAACTCAAAACTAAAGATAATGGCTATTTAATTAACCTAACGACTTAACGGTTTATTACAGTGTGATTTAGTTTATATGTCATTTTGTAGGCACCGTACGCAGTGGCTGGCGGGTGTAAAGTTTTGACCATGGTGTTAACGTCACCATCTTTTCTCCACCAATCGGGAGCGACATCGTTGTTCCATATAAATTAGGTTCTGGTCTGTTTTGCTCACTTTGCTTTACGTAGTACTTGGGAACTTGCACGATGGCTAAAACAGAAACCATGCGAAGGGTAAGTTTTATTTATTCTACACCTTAGTAACACAATATTTACAGTATTTCAGATTAGATTATTCTTACGCTTGGTTAATTCTAGCTGAAGCTGAAGCCTGCGATAGAGAAGAAGAGGAGAGATCGAATCAATCGCAACCTGGACGCCCTCAGAGCACTGCTGTTCAGGAACACAAAAGATACGGTAAGATGTCGGATTGTGATTACGCCTTTTGCATAAACGCATTCAATAAAAAGCCAGTTATTACATACTCACTCTCTCTCTCTCTCTCTCTCTCTCTCTCTCTCTCTCTCTCTCTCTCAGCGCTTACAAAACCCTAAATTGGAGAAAGCCGAAATTTTAGACTTGGCTGTTCAGTATATACGAAAGAACACAAGCAGTAGGACAGATAAGCAAGGTAATTAATATGTTATATATTCTATTATTATATGGACGCATTACAATAATTATGCATAATTCATAATTCATGCATAACTCAACTTCCACTCTTTTTCTAGGGTACACTACTCAGACAGATGAAACTGCACAATTTCACCTCAAGGTGCCGCCAAAGTCCACCTGTACTGCACACCACCATCAGAATATCCCAGACTTCGTCTCCTTTGGTGATATGCACCCGTCCGAGAGGGAGACAGTACTTCAGAGCCTGGAATACTACCTGGATATCCCCTGCAGCCATGCTTCCAGAAACAGGAGAGAAACAGACATTAAGCTTGCCACCCGTGAGACTAAACCCTGTTTGTCATCATACCATCCTTCTAATCGAAATGTATCCTTTCCAGAATCATCTTTATATAGCTGTAAATATACCCATCAAACCCCAGCTCTTATTCCTCACTCAGCTTTACCAAACCACCTGTCCCCTCCACCCTCTCCACCCATTTCCTCCTCCTTTCCTTCATGTTTATCTGTTGTACGTCGCACACATTTTGTTTCTTCTCCATCTCCTTCCTCCAAGCAGCGGCCCTCACTGTGTGCTATGCCATGTTCTTTCAGTAGCTCTGTAAAACTACCTCAACTGTGGCAGCCCCAAATATCTGGAGATCTCTCCAGGCTGGCCTGCCCTAACCCGGGTACGAGAGCAGAGGCTCTCCTTCTCTCAGCACAATCAACATGGAGGCCATGGAGCTGAAGCCGTTGGTACACTTTGCTTTAAATAACGCTTCAACTTTATGTTGAAGAATGTGTGCGTGTTAAGAAGCAAGAACATGGTGACGCCAGAGACCCCTTGTGGACACGTGCAGAATACCAGTTCATTACCACGTTTTCTGACAGCATGGAGCGCAAATGCCAACAAAAGACATATTAGTGTACTTATCACACCTATTTATTAAATAAACATGGATGAATTTGTATTGCATCGGTTTTACTATCTGTTCATCTGGAAACCCTGTTTTATAATTCTGTGTATGTTTGATATATATTAGAATATTTTCCAAGACAGGATTAGTTATAGGTTGTTACATTTTATAAATACAACCAATTAAACTCATGAAAAACAAGGACACGACGAGTTTGTCCTTTTCTTGTAAATCTCCTGATCAGATTATGTTAACATACCCTATACATGTACAATTGCATTAAAACAGCTGCAATAAGGATAGGGTCAAAATATTAGTTGATATTTAAAAACAATAAAAATCTCATGGATCAAGTATAAATAAATTATATATTCACGGTAGGCTTGAAAATAAGCCCACTTTGCTGCCCTCTTGTGTTCACTATCAGACTTACTCTACTTAATTTTTTCTAGCTCTAAAATGTTAATGTTGGTTTATCTAGAACAAAGATGTAGTGCCCAAACAAGTGGGGCCAGTCTAATATAATCAGTGGAGATTACATATAGGAACTAATGTGAATGCTGAGGGCGCATTAAGTGTAGCAACATACGCCATAAGGTCTAGAGTATATGTTGACCTACATGAATGTGCAGAAGATCCCATTTGAAAAACCGTGGGTGTTTTAATATCAGCCCCCCTGGCCAGCTGTAATAGTCTCCCTTCTTTTGGCAAGGCGTACCACAAATTCAGTCAAAAGAGCAGACAAAAGGTTAGCAAGAAGGCCTGCTTCACCAATGTTCCAGCTCTTCTCATAGATATTTAATGGGGTTGCCACTGAAGTTCTTTCACACCAAACCTGTCCAACCATGTCTTGGACAAGTCCACAAAGGTTTGTGCTATGGGGTGCAGTGATCCTGGACCAGGAAAGGGTCTTCCCCAAACTGTTGCCCCAAAGTTAGACACATTTAATCATCTCAAATGCCTTTGTATGCTGTTTTATCAACTCTTCACTGGGACTGAGGGTCCTAGCAGTCATCCCTCCTTTTCTGTGAGGTCTACAGCTCGTGGTTGAGCTTCTCTTGCTCATAGACACTATCACAATAATGGCACTTACCATTGACCCAGACAGGCGGGGCAGACCTAGAAGACATTTCACAAACTGATTTATGGCAAAGATAGCAATGTACAAAAGCGCCATGTTTAAACGTTACAAAACTCTTGAATTCAACCCATTCTATTATCAGTGTTTATGTATGCAGATTGCATGGTTATGTGGTTGCTTTCTACCTATTATCAGTGGGTGTGGCTGAATCACCTGAACCCAATAATTAAGGGGGGTATTCATATATTTTGGGCCCATACTGTTTGTTGTGGTTGTTCATGCCTGTAAGGTACATTTTGAATGTAATCTACACTATACTAAACAGGGATTGTGTTTGCATGAAAATGATGATAACAATTTCTATAGAATTGTCCATGATGTAACTACACAGTGGCAAAATAAAAAGCACATGAACTTTCTGACTGTTTGGCCACATTAGTGAATATCTCCAGCAAGCTAACTACTTACTACTTTTTGATAGCGCTGATATTTTTTAGTTCACACTTCCAATGTCAAACTAGAATAACCATCTTTAAACAGGAGACGACACAAAGTAAGGTTGCATTTGCACTGGAAAAGCCTGTGGCTGTGACACCATAATGTCTTCATCTGATGTGCTAGTTCAGTGTTGTGGCCAGCAGGGGGCGACGTCAAATAGAAAAAGCAGCTTCAAAGCAAGCTCTATTAGCTCCAGGATTATCACTTCCCAGTAAATGGCGCTCTCACAGACCTCAGCACTGCTGCCGAGCTGAGCCGCAAGCTGAAGCCCCTCGCACTCTTTCGGCCAGGGATATGAGCGCGCCGTTCACTCCTTATCTCACATCTCCACTGCGAGGCCTGAATATTTTCTGCGCAAGGCACTGAAGGATTTGGCTGGAGAAAACAGGCTGTCAGACATGACAGAACATGCCTTTGGATAATAGTTATCCACCTCCCCCCACCTCCCCCCACCTCCGCCCTTCACTTCTCTCATCTTCACGCTCAGGAGTGTCTTTCCGTACTTGCGCCACTAATTCTGACATGACTATTGTTCATTGTGAGCGAATCAAGCAGGCACATCGTGTCCGGTTTTTGCTTGATCTCCGCTGACTTTCCACAGGGTGTGATCATTCTGATAGGCCATACAAACCGACAGCGGCCTGCATGGTGTAATTCCTCAACCGGTCCACGATAATTATGGGGGGGGACTTTAAAAAACTGTAAAGGACGATCGCTGAAATTCCCCTAGTTTCCTTAGGAAACACCGATTGGAGCAGATCCTGTGAGTCATAGCTCTGTTAATGCTGAACGTGGCCCATGCATTCCTGATATAGCCCAAAACAAGGAGGGGAATGATTTAAAGAAAACACGGAGGGGGGGGGGGGGGAGGGATTGCTTTTGTCATGCTTTATCGGGCTTGGAGATATACACATCTGGGTTGGCACATCTCAAAAGCAATTTGTTGAGGCTGAGCAGCTGTCAAGCACTTTCATCACACGTGCACGCACTTGTATGCGCCCAGTCCGTCGAAGCACATGCACACTCGCAGGCATGCGTACGCAAACACTGTCGTCTAATTCGGGATGGATCCGCTTCTCTGAATCGTCAGTTCAGCGAAAGTCTCTGCATCTCTGACACGCCCTCATGGGTGTGCCACGCTTTGGACAAGAACTTGCAAATCCAAAGAGTTCAAGTATGGGAAAGACACCGATGCATACTTTTTCCTTCATTCCTAAATAATGACTAATTTCACCTTAACAGGCTGTAACCAGGAAAAGCTGCCAGTGGCAACGGGCTATAGCGCTCAGGGATCGTGGCAGGAGATGCCAAACACACCCACCTTTGGGAGTCTTGCATACTTTAACCTGCAATTGCAGTCTAGTCAAATAAATACAACTGCAGGTATTCAACCATGTTATTTTGCAGCAGAGTAAAGTAGACCTTATAAATGATTCCTTCTTCCTTGCAAGGCAGGTAGGTCTGGTCAACAGAACAAAGGAGTCCGTTTCATTTCCTCATTCTGCAGATCAAGCAGATTTTTTTTTGTGAGGTTCGGCAAGAAATCCTGAATTATAACCTTATCTGCAGCAATATACCTGAAATTATAATATAACGTATAGACATCAAATGTCTTGATTTTAGTATATATATTTTGTGTTTCATTTGAGGTTACTAGCATGGTCTTAATAAACAGGGCATTCTGTGTGGTTAGACTGAAGCAGGTGTGATTTCTGAATGAAGAACAAAAAATGTTTACCACCTCCATCTCAGCGCTGTAATTCACATACTGTTATTACACACCGTATAAATGGTAGACTTTGTGTGACTGTACATGATAGGTGCTCCTGACAGTTACTGTATTAACTCTGGGCCAGTCCCCTCAACTGGGGTATCCAGATGACTGAAGGCTTTTGGATTCGGCCTGGCTGCTCCCAGCGCAGGAAGATACTCAAGAATGTCGATCTGTCGCGACCCACAACTAAATACCATTTTCCCCTCTTTCATTTCTCCCCCCCCGCCGCAATCTTGGGCTTTGAAGTTAACAGAGAAAGGAGTCCAGATTGTAGCAAATTACCCCCAGACTGCAGGAGGGTTTTTTTTTCCTGACATAAGTCCCGAGAGGCGGGTGAGCCACTTTTCCTGGCGGGCCGGTCGGGAGTGTTTAATCTCAGGCCACGGGAGACAACGGCGCTGACAGACTGACGGGACAGCTGGACACGTTTCCAGGCAGCAGTGACAGACGAGGTAGGCCCTGGAGAAAGCTCCGCCCTCCCCGCGCATCGCCACGCAGGTAAATACAGGGCGCAGACTCCCCTGTGCACAGACATGGGGCAACCCGTAAAAAAAAAAAACCTTGGAGTGCAACTGTGCTCCCTGTTTAGGACCATATTACGCCCATGCTGACAAAAAACTACTATATCATACAGGAATTTAGTTTACTATGAATTACATACTTCTTTTTCTACCATAAGCATGCTTTTGCACAAATTTTAGCACTATCCCTAATTGACCTTTCTCATCATTATGCATGGAGTCTACTTCATCATCTGTTATTCTTCCTACCCCATACGCCCTTCACTATAGAAATGCTGTTGCAAAGAAGTTTTGGCGCTGTATCATAGATAAAAAGCTTTAATAGCTGCCCATAGAGGTGGTAATTCAAAGTTTAATGTAAGCAAGGGCCCTCTCCCAGTTCTGTAACCCACACTTAATAGACACTGTAACCATCTAGTCCCTCCTAGTCCCTGATAGTCAAAACAAAGACTACTTAACAATAGTTTTGGAGAACCAACATTGTGATGTTCATATACAATTTTGCCACTGTGATTCTGCTGTATCATGCCTCTTAATAGCCTACTGTGTGATTCCTCTGTATTAATTTTCAGAGTCTATTCTTATAGAGCTTTTCATTGATGTGCAGAAATAAAACCTCTTTCATTGTGTTCATTGCTATTATTTTTATACTGCATGGGATTTAGATAGATGCAGCTTTAATGAGCTACATGATAGTCAGTAAACATTTAAAAAGACTTTTGTCATATGTACAGGGAACTGATCGGGCAGTCCAATTAAATTCTTACTTTGCACTTTCTACCTGTCCATCAAAAACTGCACACACACTTCAGTATCTTGTATAAACCAGTATCTTGTATAAATCTTGTATAAAAATCAAGAAAATATATTCAAGATAATAAAAGAAGATTGTTCAGAACCTTTTGTAATAAAATTAAACAGTTCCTAGAAATACGATGATGTTTAGCATATGATGCCCTGAGCATGCATGTTAGGTGAACTTGCATGTTAGGTGAGCATGCATGTTAAGTGAATATGCATGTTAGGTGAGCATGCATGTTAAGTGAATATGCATGTTAGGTGAGCATGCATGTTAGGTGAACTTGAATGTTAGGTGAGCATGCATGTTAAGTAAATATGCATGTTAGGTGAGCATGCATGTTAGGTGAGCATGCATGTTAAGTTAGCATGCATGTAAGGTGAGCATGCATGTTAGGTGAGCATGCATGTTAGGTGAGCATGCATGTTAAGTTAGGATGCATGTTAGGTGAGCATGCATGTTAGGTGAGCATGCATGTATGTAGATCTCTCTGGTGTCTGGGAGAGGTGGTGGGCTGTGGGTGGGCTGTGATCAAACTAGCCTGCAGCCAAACTGGGCAAAAAACCTCTGCACGCCACTCTTGTAATCCTTAGGATGCACTTCAGCTCAATCAAAAGGTTATAGACACCCACCCTTTCCCAACTGTCTCTCTCTCCCTCCCTCTCTCTCTCTCTCTCCCTCTCTCTCTCTCCCTCCTCCGGCCTCTTGGAAAATGCAGGAAGAGCTTAACGTGTCAAAGGTTGACATAAGCAAAAACTGATAGCAGTTAAAAATAGTGAGTTCCTTTTGTGGCAGCTAAAAATACAAGTTTTGATCTGTTTTTAAGTGGTAATGTGTGGTGCACATTAAAGTCACTGGCTACACTGAGGAATAAAGTAAGTGGAAAGAAAATTTAGCCTGTGGGCATGAAGTTTGGTTGAATATAGAAGACATATGATAAGATGTAGTGGTTATTTCAGTCCAGCAGATTTCTCTTCATGCATAGTCAGCTGGATTGTCAATGAAGGTTTGCATGGTATAAATAGACACCATCAAATATATGCACATTATATATACATTGAGAATTTACATTGAATTTTCTCATTTAAAAATATCAGTAGTGTTACCAACATAGCTGACTTGGACATGGAGTGACTGTAACAAATTAATAATTTGCTTAATTGAGCAACATCTGGAGGGAAATAGTGTAATTATCCACATCTGATGTTATTGCTGGAATAATGCAGCAATGATCTGAGACACAAAAAAAAAACCTTGCATGAAAACCTTTGGCATGAAACAGGGATTTCCCAAGGTAGCACATCCATGTCTGAACAACTCACAGAGAAACAGAAAAGTCCAGGCTGGATGTGAGGCAGATCAAAACTTTCATGATATTATTGTAAGTGTGACCACACTAAAGAGCTTTAAAGAGTTTGTTAGCAGCAGTTCAGGTGCTGGTTTGAAAGTGACTTGTTGATCATGCATTGTGTTCTTTTGTTGTAATGAGTGTGAAAATGACAGTGACTAGTTCACTTTCCAGTTAGTGAACTAGTTAGTGGAAAGGCAGCAATATTGCAAAGGAATTCACTTTGATTCATGTCACGCTGCTGATCAGTCTTTTAGGTATCATTTTTCAAAAGACAAATGGTTTTGCCTGTTGAAAACTTAAAAATACATGCATTTTCCCTCCACCTTTTAAAAATAAAAGTAAATCTTGTTTGTTCTGTGACTTAAATAAAAACAAAACAATCAAAATACACACACACACACACACACACACACACAAAATTAAACCAAAACAGCTTTCCACATGAACTTGGAATAGCCCCTCAGGGCGTTTTCTCACTAAGTCCCCTTGTGGGCGGAGCTTTAAAAACAGAGCCACAAGGTCCCTTTTCTACCTTCACTCACCTCCATCTTGGCCTCTGTGTTTATGACACGCACCTACAGAGATCAACGACTGACACAGGCCGACCAGTGTGGCGGAGGACTCCAGAATGTTCAGCACACAAAGCCAACGACACAGTTCTAAATCTTCCACTGGGTGGTCCACACCGCTTCACTGAGGCCTTAGGATGAGACTTAAAAGGGAGAGTATGGCTGACATGATTGAATGAGTGATTGTTAGAGTCTGAGGCGAAACGTGGGGCTGGGCCTAAGGTGTGCAGGCAGGTTTGGTCTCCTTTTGAAATGGTTAATGCCAGCTGTTTGTGTGATCCTTCCCTCTTTGATGTGTGATGTGGAGACGTAACCCAGGAGGCCAGCTTTGCGGGAAGTTTCCAGTGTGCCTGCGTGTCAGTCGCAATGACATCTGTTTTGACATCTTCACCCAATGCACACAATGTAAAACAGATGCGAATTGACAGTTCATGGCAGTCAGCAATGAAAACCTCACCCTGGTACCACTCAGATGACATCATTTAGCACGGGGGGGAATGTCTGCCTTGACAAAAACAAAAAAATGCATGGAATATTATTAACCTGAAACCTTTATATCCAACACAAGAATGTCTATAGACTGTATTACCTTGGGTTAGACAAGATCTACATTAGACAATGTATTTCATGGCATTGAAACACAAAAATACCAGGGCATCCAATGTCCTTTGAAGGCTAGCGTGACAGTGTGTGTGGTTCTCTGGGTCTGTCTCAAATCCTTTGTTCTTCCTTATTTGTTAACCAAGGTGAAAACAGAGATCCAACCTCTCGATAAAGGCAAGAATCATCACGGGACATTCAGATTTGATGAGTGGACCACCAAGCGGAGATCTCCGCAGAGGAAGATCTGCGGAACAGAGGCAGAGCGATATGGGTCTTGCTCCTCGCGTTCAGATACCAGAGATGGAGCTCTCCCTGGCAGGAGCTGAGAAGCAAGGGTGTGTGGTGGCACTTTGTCTGTCTCGGCTAGATGTGGGAGATAGAACGCAACGATAAGTGTCATGAAAGAGCCACTGCGGCCTTTCCTCCCTCACTACCACCATGATCCTGATGGAGGAACCAGAAGAACTAAGGAGTTTGGCAGGGACCCAGCCAGGGTTGACAGGCAGGTTCTGGCTGGTGACAGGACACAGAGACTCTGGCAATTCAGCAGCGGTGCGTATATGAACTTGCATGCTCCAGTGCAAGGGCTGCTCTATGACCGACACGCAAAAGGTCTCGTTTGGCTTGTTCTCCGTGGAAGATGATAGGAAGGGAAGGAAGACTCAAGCAAGCATTGGATACTGTCTGGGTCATTTGAAAGGCTCATTCACAACACATGCGCAACAAACTTAGCAGTGCCAACCAGAGGGGCCATTAGACTGGTTGAAATGACAAATGACGTTTTAGCAACGTTATGCTAACGCAGAACTTTATTTCTGGGTATGCGTTTGCAGTTAGCTTACTTCATGGGAATTTCAGAAGATAAGACGGGAACCATACTTAACTTCCTATCTACACCGCATGACACAACAGTAATACCTTCTAATGTTACCCACTACACCAGCCTGTCCCACAATGCACACTAACCCTGTGTTATCAGGCAGCTAACATCAATGTCAAGCTTTAAAAGGGCCTATTTCCTCTTACCTAGTATGCTACCTATATATACTGAGGCCAATATTATAGCTGTCATCTCCCTGCTTGGTCCTGCCATAAAGGAATCTTTTGTTCTGGTTGTAACTTAGACATTTTTAAGCTCTCAGGTGCACAGAGAATGCTGGAGACTGGAATGGTATATGTGCTCTTGAACATGGTGTAACCGTTTCCTGTTGACAGAGCAGGAACCTTCACCAAGTACTTGTTAAATATCTTATTCCCTGCGTCAAACATTATTTTATTGACGCCCTTCAGACATTATTCCAACCACACTGTGCATGAATCAAATATTTTACTAAAAGCACATGAAGAAAATGTTCTTTTCCAGTATGGACATGTGTGTTGTTCAATGTCATAAACAACAAATTGTAACATACTTGACGGCTGACAAAATAAACCTCACAGGTTTTTGCCCAAAGGCTATGGATTCTGTTGGTTCTTGTGTTCAGTCACCATAGGTGAAGTTCATTGTGGATTTCACACTTTTTTTTCCACAGAGGGAGGGAGTTGCTTTTGTTTGGCCGTGACAAGGGGAATGCATGGATAAACATTGCTTCAGCTCAGAGAAGAGCTTCCAATGGGCTCTGAACTTTACTTTGATCTGCTCATTCCTACACCTCTGCCACGAGCTTTAAGAAGGCGACCATATTTGTTACACTCACTTTGTGTACGGTCCACATCAAATACTAAATCCCTGCAGTGAGGAGCACAACAGAAAAGGCGCTCTTAACATTTTGAATCCTTACTTGACGACATTGACGACAAAATGACGACATTGCCCAGCATTCTCCCTACATAACGTTGTCTTACTACATCCATTCATAAACTCATATTATCTCAGTTATACTTCTACAAGTTATTGAATGGGGCATTTCACGCCGAATGAATGTTTACATAATGTCTAAGCCTGTGCATCCAGGAAGCTGTCAGCTTAAGTTGCTCTAGCTGCCAAAATGTCGAACTCCCTTTGGCACAATATTTGATATTAATCTCATCCTGCGTCCAATTTTAGAAATCCAATCTATTTCTTTCTTCTTATTCCAATTGATGACCCTTCTGTCCATCAAGGTTATGAGATTTTCTTGTGTTTTTCCGTCACAGGTTTGTGGCTGTGCGGGGCTGCCCAGCTGCCTCGCAGTAGCGATGCCTCTTAGATTAGGCTGCCTGCACTCAAAGCAGCACCTGCATGGAGTGTCTTTTCATCACCGCTTCCTCCTCTTATGCAGTCCTAATGCAACGTTTCCTCCTGCATGACACAACCACCCTCTCCCTATGTAGTCAGGAACAACCACCCTGTCCCTATGTAGTCAGGAACAACCACCCTCTCCCTATGCAGTCAGGAACAACCACCCTCTCCCTATGTAGTCAGGAACAACCACCCTCTCCCTATGTAGTCAGGAACAACCACCCTGTCCCTATGTAGTCAGGAACAACCACCCTCTCCCTATGTAGTCAGGAACAACCACACTCTCCCTATGTAGTCAGGAACAACCACCCTCTCCCTATGTAGTCAGGAACAACCACCCTCTCCCTATGTAGTCAGGAACAACCACCCTCTCCTTATGCAGTCAGGAACAACCATCCTCTCCCTATGCAGTCAGGAACAACCACCCTCTCCCTATGCAGTCAGGAACAACCACACTCTCCCTATGCAGTCAGGAACAACCACACTCTCCCTATGCAGTCAGGAACAACCACACTCTCCCTATGTAGTCAGGAACAACCACCCTCTCCCTATGCAGTCAGGAACATCCACCCTCTCCCTATGTAGTCAGGAACAACCACACTCTCCCTATGCAGTCAGGTCCCCATGTAGTCAGGAACAACCACCCTCTCCCTATGCAGTCAGGAACAACCACCCTCTCCCTATGCAGTCAGGAACAACCACCCTCTCCCTATGCAGTCAGGAACAACCACCCTCTCCCTATGTAGTCAGGAACAACCACCCTCTCCCTATGTAGTCAGGAACAACCACACTCTCCTATGTAGTCAGGAACAACCACCCTCTCCCTATGCAGTCAGGAACAACCACCCTCTCCCTATGTAGTCAGGAACAACCACCCTCTCCTTATGCAGTCAGGAACAACCAATGCAGTCAGGAACAACCACCCTCTCCCCAGTATGCAGTCAGGAACATCCACCCTCTCCCTATGTAGTCAGGAACAACCACACTCTCCCTATGCAGTCACGAACAAGTCAGGAACAACCACACTCTCCCTATGTAGTCAGGAACAACCACACTCTCCCTATGCAGTCAGGAACAACCACCCTCTCCCTATGCAGTCAGGAACAACCACCCTCTCCCTATGCAGTCAGGAACAACCACACTCTCCCTATGTAGTCAGGCCTTTGCAGGCAAAATAAAGCCTGGCTTAATTGCCTGGTGACAGCGACTGTGACTATACAAAGTATATATATATAGTTGAGTTGTGTTGACTGGTGAGGTGTCGGGAGGGGGGGGGGCTTATGCATATATTACTTTTTCCTAATTAACATCTACAGAAGTGGGTCAATGCAAACTGCTCTCTTCTGAAATGCTGGTGCAGGCATTCTTTACTTTCACGTCTGATTTAGAGGAGTGTATCCCAACTGTATGTGTATGGGAAAGGGATTAAAAGATTACTGGTAATTTTACCAAACCTGATGGTTTTTAGTTAAAACACCAGTGCTAGGAAATCTGTAGTCCTCTGTTATTAGAGACAGCAGGTCTATATGTTAACGAGAACTCCATCTATACCTGTCCACTGAGCAGTTTCCTTCTAGATAATTACTGTTGGGATAAGAGTCACCTCTAAAGAGAAACCCTGTTGTAATTGACACGAAGGGTTTTTTCTAGCATTTCACTGAATTAATTTGTTGTTAAACTTGCCATAGCATCATTATTTTTCTATAAATATTTAATTTAAGCCATTTCTTTAATGCCTGGGATTTCATGAACTGGTGGGTTTATTATAACTCTGATTTTGCTGTTCTCATTTCATAACCAGTGGGTGTCTTGGTTTGCACCACGTTTGCACGTTTTGCACTTTTTAAGAGGTGCAAAATGAATTTCCACCCTTGATGTGAAACCTGGAGACTTTAATGACTGGTCCTTAGCTCGAATTTCTAATTCACTATCACTCACTACAGACATTCTTTCATATGTCAGATGGCATATATCTTATCACCTGGAGTAGCATCTTGTTGTGGTAGCCTCGGCTGCCTTTGATATCGGAGAGCATAGAGGTTTCACCTAAATAAAGACTCCTTTGTACTGCACTGATTAACTTCTGCCCATGAGCTTTTTGATAAGATGAAAAAAAAAACCTTCTTCACGGGACCTGAAACCAAACTTTTTTTTTTATTCAGTTTATTTCTGTTTTGCAAATCCACAATGAAAAGGGTTCCATGAAACACTTCATACGCTAAGCTTTTAGCCTAATCTTTCTGCTTACAAGTAGCAGTGACTTTAAAGCATCTTACAGTTGGCTTACAGCACAGTGTATGCTTCCAAACTTTGGATATGAGTTCATTACAAGGGACACAAATTCCATGCTAATAATTTGCAGTGCGCCAGTAACTGAACGGCAGCAAAGGTTTAGCCGTTTGCATGTCGTGTTCCAGCACACTGGATGCAAAACAAGGCAGTGATTATGAACTATGACTGAGGATATTTACGCTCACAGGTAGCCACAGCAGAATCCACAGGCCTGATTCAGAGGACCAAAACGTAGCTTGACAAATCAATCCAATACTCAAACAATACTTATGCAATATGTTTGGCTGCAACCCATATTTAATCAGAAGACTCCGTGTTTATTAAAGTTGCAGACAACTGCAGTGTATACCAGATGCAAATGTAACACATACAATCAAGTCTTTGGGTCTTTCACTTCCTTCAAATCAAATCAAATTATATCGAAATCAAATCGAATCAATTTGTCACATCACACATGCACAGGAGAAAGGTGAGTGAAAAGCTTACATCCTTGCAGTACTACAATATATACAGATTTGTCACAAGTACCGTGCACATTTGCATTGCAGTGCACTATATATGAGACAGTACTGAATGAGTGGTAGAACAGCACAACATATTATTGTCCAAGCTATTTTACATGACAATGCATACAAAGCACAGAGTAACTGAGGGTTCTAAGGTTCAGTGCAACTCACTGAACCAAAGCTGCTTTAACTGCATTCAGTGACATGATCTTTGTTTCATTTCACAATTGCAATGTGCTAAAATACCCAGCGATGAAATTAATCTCGCAGTGCACCTTCTTATGGGCTGGGCGGAGTATAATTTAATGTTCATATTGCATCTTAAATTGTCCAAGTGACAGGGCTGACTGTTCTGAACCTGCATCAGATTAAAAACCTACATAGTACTTAGGAAAAAACACTCTTTTGATAATCGGCGGGTACGTATTTGGTCTTGCGCCATTTGAATTTGTCAGTGTTAAACTCTGTAAGGATGTGTGTTGGCCTGGGGCAGTGTTCTTAGAAGTGGAATTGCATGAAAGGGAATCCGTGTCAAATTTATTTTGATGCTGGTTTTCCATAAACCGATGGCCTGGTTTGTCATTTCCAGGTTATATGGAAATACACACATCCCTCAGCCATTCACAGTTGCATAACTAATAATCCTTAAAAATGACACCCATTTTGGTCATGTGTCCATCAAAGTAATCACCACCACATTAATATCAGTTCTGCTGGCCTCCCATTCATAACCCTGATCTGTAATCTGTGATTAAATCTGGGCCGTTGTTTTCCATGGCGTAAGCGGATTTCGTCAAACATAGAGGCCAGTTTTTTCGCAGTGGCTCCCTCCGAAGTGAACCTTTCCTAACGTGCACGATCAGGACAATGGAAACTCCTTGCCAGGGGATTTCCTGTCCTCAGAAGCTTTCCAAATTACTATGGAGGCGGTTTAGTGTTGTGCTGAAGTACTTGTTTGAAGCTGCTCACAACAGGTATGGTTTTCAATTCTGTAAGGTCACGTCTGCCACAAATGAGATGTGCAGGTCAATCTGGCTGTGAATATTACCTTGCGACCTTGCGTGTACTGTCAGATCTTTTGGGGAGAGGTGAAGGCTGTGACACGCTAACTGATGCTCTGAAATGTGTTTAGGGAGGGATAACTGTACCTCACTTTCATTCATCCTGTTTTGGGACTGGCAGAATCACCCATTTAGGAACATATGGGACGTTTGGCAGCTGTCATAATATTGCACTGTACTTTTTTTACGGTTTGAACAAATGCCTTTGATGTATAGAGTTAAGTTCATCAGAACAGGCAGCGTGTAGAGTCTTTAAATGATCCTGTAATTGTGTAAACGTTTAAGAATCACACGCTGACTCCCCGTTACTCTCAACATCCTTATCAAGCTTGTCTTCCTTGAGTAAAAATAAACCAACTAAATACTAAACTAACACTGCTCGTTTTTTAAGGTCTATAACTTACAGCGGCCATCTTGTAAGGTTGACGGTAATACTGGCAAAGGAATAATTTATGGATGGCCGGGTGATTTTCTGATGGGGATGAGCTGTGGTACTTGCAAACACCTCGGATGACTTGCAGGGACTTGCCAGGCTCGCTGCCATGATTTATAGGGCGGCTTCATGGGAGCAGTCTAAAAAGCAGCTGTACACGCTGACAGGTGGCTCCGCTGTTTGATATCCACACTATGATCTAGTAAAGCTGATCACTCAAGGCCATCAGAGAAACAGAGTCTTAGCACATCACATCTCACAGACACACAGGACTGGAAAGAAAAAAAATCACAACAACAACCCAAAACAGACAATTTGGATCGTAGAGGTTTATGTCCGCATGAGTGTGAACACCAGCGACAAACCTAGAAATGCGAAAAAACGTCATGGGTGCAACGATGTTGCTTACGGCACTTTGTTTTGCTGCGTGCTAGATGTTTGCTTTAAATGCCAATGCAAAGTGCAACGGGTGGCACACAGGAAGAATGGGATACTTCTTTGACTCAGCAAGGACAAAGTGGAGTAAGAGGAAGCAATCTTTCCTCAACACGCATCAATATTTTCTGAAGGTTCTTTTGGAACAATCAAAGATATTTGCATTTAGACAAGAAGCAATCAGTCATGTCAACAGAAATCTTTCCTCATCTTTTCTGACTGAAAGAGAAATCTATAGAGAAATCTAAGCCCAGTTTGATCAATAACTTTGTCCTACATATTTATTTAAGCAGATTCCACAAATTTAATTTATGATGCATTAGTGTAATGCCTATTAGCTCATATATGAAATTACTTCCATCTTGGTAGAGTTGAAGGCTTTGTGTAGGATACTGCTTCAAGGCCGGTAATATCGGTAAAGTGATTAGAATTCTAATGAAGATTACTTTGTGGAGCTTGAGAGAAATACTCAGGCTGATGTTGACTGTATAAGAAAACCTAAATGAATCTTCCAGGTTTGCCACCAGCTCCTTCCTTTACTCATATAACCAACTTTTCAAAATGCACATGCGGTCTTTTTTTCAGTTTGAGTCGAAGGTTACCAGATTGACTGAAAAACACAAACAAAATGGGGGTAGAAAACTCTTTACTTTTTGCCGTCTGCTGGGAGCAATTTGTATGCTAAACTGAACGGGGACAGTCAGGTTAGTGCTAAGTTACATGCCACATTCTTCACACCTATCGGTTTTCTCTGTGTGTAAGGCCAGACTTCCCTAAACCTCCCTTTCTTTCACTAACCTCTTGTTTTGCTATTTCACCAAGTAGACCAGGTGTGAAGGGCTGATGCCATGGAAAAACATTCAGTTCTGTAAGCTTGTCATGAAAGAATCTATTGATTGACCTCTACATCTAGGTGCACAATGACAAATGGGTTAGCAATTTTCCGCCTCACTTATGGGCAACAATGCACATTTCCACTTTCACTTGGAAGCAGAGAGTTTAAGGTGTACATACCTTTCTCAGGTTCGGCAAACAGTGCAGGAGAGGGACCACATTTTTAACCAATCGTGTGCAAATGGTGTTTTATCAATGTCTGGTAGCAGTAGCTTGTTCCAAATCACTTGTGTGTCTTAAAGATTATTGTCATGTGCAAAAACAACACCTGGCCTACACTGACAAATGTGCTTTCTTGTCTATTCATTACAAGTTCATGAGCTTATTTGAAGAGGGTTTGCCAAAGTTCTCTTTTTTTGCTGTGGTATTCAATCAATTCTTAATGATTTTCTGTTTCATCCAAGGATGTTATTCCATGTTTTGGCTGCTGATTGAATTACTCCCAAGTGCCTGAAGAATGTTTTAGGCAAAAACTATGGAAATTAACCAATTGACCTTTTTTCTGACCCCTAGGATAGAGGAACCCTGTGGGAAAAGTCACTCGAATGCAGGAAAATCAAAGAGATCTTTGAGGCCATTCCATAGACCTGTGGGGCAACCCCTTAAAATTCCCATATGTGGAAATTAATACCACATCATATGGAGTCCACAAACAAATTATGCTAGAAAATGATCGGCATAACAGAAGTCACACAGCCAAGCTCAAGCAAACAGAAAACTATTTTTCTAAAATTATTTTTACAAATTTTCCTTGAATGACCAGGCAAAAGCATCTCCAAAACGCTTTTCATATGTTCTACAGATGCAATTTAGTGCACAGCAATGCATCAATTCAGTGGGTGGGTGGGTGGGGGGGGGTTGAGGGGGCATATAGCATAGTGGTCATTTGTATTGGAATAACTTCATATCCACTATTGCTTAGGAAAAAGAGACTGTGCATCCAACTCAGGAGGGCAACGGCCAACACGGAGGGTGTCAACAGAGAGCCCATGTCCTGTAGGGGTAACCTGTCACAGTGCTGAGTGCCTAATTGATGCCTCATGCGCTCAGGAGCAATTATTGCGCCCTAATGTCAAGCCCTAATTTGCAGCTTTATAACTTGGACGCGCGGGCCAAAGGGAGTCGGCGCGGCTCCTCCGCTGGGACTCGTGGGCCGGTTTGCCCAACAGATGTGGTCTGGGTGAACGTCAGGGGCTGAAGGCCATTTTGAGACATCAGGTACGTCGCCTGAGGTCTTGGCCCTCTGCAGGGAGAGCCACGTTTCTGAAGACCTAAAGAAACCCGGAATTTATGTGGTTTCACGAATGTTGCTTCTATTTATTTATTTTTAGATGATATACTTGAAACACGTATTTTTCCACATCTGTTTTAAAATATGCATCAACAACGAAAAACTTCTAATCTTCATCAATCTATCAAATATTAAACAAAGTTGCTGCCTAGTGCTTGAATACTAAACACGTCAGATGACCCCAGAGTGCCAGGGAGTGCTCAAAACTGTACTGTAACTTCAGGAAAAAACCCCAGAGGCATTCAGAAATGCAGAGACACCTTTTCTATTGTTTCTATAGCAACGGAAACAAGCAAACAAGGTTTGCAGCAAAACTGACAGCTCAAAGGTTGAGGACCTCAGAGCTCATGAAGTATGAAGAATTTGATTGCAGTCCGAGAAAGCAAACCTCATGGATGACATGTGGAAGAAGCATGTGACAACTGGGCCTCGTGAAACACATCCTCTGTGAGTTTCTTTTTTCCTCGCTTTTCATGGTCTTAAATATGTGTTATGCATTTCCTACTTATTCAGTAGCCTTACCATGATCAGGGCTAGGTCATGTCAACAATTTTGTATTGCATTTTGGCTTTAAAGAAGTCATTTACTTTGAAAGGGCCCAAAATAAATACTTGCTGTATGTATTGTCAGACACCACCCTAATACAAACAGATGTCTATCTTTAGAAGAATCCACAGCTTAAAACCAGCAGGTGAGTGTTAGTCCCGCCTCCTGGGCTCATCTCTGGTCAGTATCTAAAAATACAAATTAAACTTTATTGTAATCCAGACAGACAACAAAGCCATCGAGGCTATATCATTTCCAGGAGCCTCTGTGGGCACCCTGTCATGTTCACAGCTGACACACACAGAAACCTAAAGATCAGAGACTGAGAAGACGCTGACAAGTGCTAAGGGAACACCTGCACTGTTTGACTGCTCTGTTGAGATAGGTGAATGGGTGTGTGTGTGTGTTTATCATGTGTTGTGTGTGTGTGTGTGACAGAGATAGAGAGACAGCAGACAGATAGACAGAGAACATGTGGTATTAGTTCGCAGGCAGGTGTGGAAGTTAGCAAACTGTCTCTCATACACACACACGCACACACACACACACACACACCCACACACCCACACACCTCTATCTGATTGGATTTCTTGAGAGCTCTTTGAGGCCATGTCTGAAGTGATGAAAATAAGGGCACATGCATTAAGTGCATGAGGCAGGCCTGCGAGAGGGCATGGATGAAGGAGTTAAGTGTTGGCTGTAAAGTACCTTGGACCACCTGCTGCTGGGACAAAGGCATCATTTCCAGTCCAGACTGACTCCAAAACACAGACTCCAAAAACACAGAGTGCCAAAAAGTATTTCATGGCATCAGGTAGCAAACATGTAGCACGTTAAATTCACCCTTGTGTGGCTAAGGCCCTGAGCTGGAGGTTCCATGGGAAAATGATACAAAAGGATACAAGTTGGGGAAGTTTAAATATACTGTGTATATATATATATATATATATATATATATATATATATATATATATATATATATATATATATGGAAAATATATAAGTATAACAACTTAAACAGGATTACTGTTTTTTCAATTTTATTTTTCAATAATGCATCTGTCAGATGTCCATAAATATTAGCATAGCATGCACTGGGAAGAACCTGTGAACTGAGATTTTAGGAAATGTCTTTGTGAGTCAGCTTTAAAAAACACCAACCCAATGGCACAAAAAAAGTCTTGAACTACAGGTCCATGCTGCAGATCGACGTAAGCAAATAAGAGACGTTCACTCATGCAGACCCTACAGCGTGAACCCTAGTGTGTTTCCGTTGACTCGCACCCTTCCGTGCGCTGCTTCCTGTAAGTCGTTCAGATGGGAAAATCCCATAGTATCGTATACCGGTAAAGGCTGGCAACATGTGAGCTGGCCTGTCACAGCAGACCTTGGATCACCATCACAGAGATGCTGAGATCACACACACACCATAGCCTCCATGCTTCAGCTCAAACCTTCTTCTGACCGTTGTGGAAACAGTAGATTGATATGCTCTTTTGGTCACTGTTGTGAAAATTGTTCATTGAGCCATTCAAACACATTCAGAAAAAAAGTACAGGTAGACTGAACCTGAGGTATCTGAATCGCATATTGTCTTTTTGTCCAAGTGATGCTTGGTTTCATTCGTAAATGCCGGTACAGGCGATTTATCACCCTGTCAGTAAGTCTGAATCATATGTCACGTTAAAAATGAAAAACTGGACTACAAGGAAAAGTACCATGAAAGCAATTATTTTCATATTTTGATTTTTGCACATCTTACATATGTATAAGTATGACACGTTATCTTTTGCTTAAGTGGTTGTATTAAGCTTTATTTTGACATAGTCAACAGAGGTTGCCTCATATTTATTGTTCTGGCCACATTTGTGCAGGGCTACCCAAGCACTAGACTGCAACGAAAGGTCAGATTTTATTTCACCCTGATCGTGTCATTGTGTGGCTGCTACATGAGAAGGTCTCTGAGAGGACCTTTGAAGTCGATGAGTGTCGGACAAGCCTTGTGTTCTCACTTCTGGCAGTGTTGCGGAAAAGAAAAACATAGCTACAGATTGTGTCTGTTTCTCCAGGAAGAAATGTTTATGAGAATAACTCTCTAGAGAAACAGACTGAGAGAAAAACCCTTAGAACTCAGCTGACCCATTTTGAGGTGTCGAAATTAGCCTCAACGCCATTATACAGACTAAACTTCAGACTGCACATGTCATAATATTTTCAAATTGGAGTAATGGTGCAATTTTGGCAAACAAATTTCTTGTTGCAGCATGCGACTTTTCGGAACTTTCTTGAAACATCGACCATTCCTCATACACGTGAAAGGAAAAGCACAACTGTACTTGTAAATAAAGCAAAATTATGAGTATTATTTTGCACTTCAGTCATAAGAAGACTGAATATCTTAAGGCACCTTCTACTAGAGTTGTGTAATGAGATGTCTACATTTAGATGCAAAAATATATATTATCAAATAAATAAATACATAAAATAAATATGCATAGCTTGAACCGTATAAATAATATCCAATGAGATGATGTATCCTGTTCTCCACAGGCTTCTGTCCTCCAATCTCCAAGCGTCACACGTATTGTTCCTTCAAGTCTTTCTGCTCAAACATCTTGTCATGCTGATTGTGCCCTCAAACAGCAGTCAGGAGCTTGTTTCTCAGGACCAGTCAGGACCAATCTTTATAACAACAGACCTTCTGTTAAGTAGGTTCAGAGCTTGTGGTCACCGAGACACCCCTCGGTAGCTCTCGGCACTCGGGAAGATTGTGGGTTTATAATCATAGCTGAGTACTTCACTGTCAGTACTGGTCTGTGCTACCTGATAGAAGAGCACACATGTTCCTCTTGTTACTGGCTAGCGCACTGCTGCTAAAAGCCGGCCATCCGTTTCCCACGTTCCTTCAGAACCAGGCTTAAGGGGTCTGTTCCTCCACCTCAGCCAGGCCAATGGTCTCAGCTGTGGCCCAACACTTCTTTGTAGAGTTCAGGGACTTTGTCTGGGTCCACCGGCCTGGGAAGGAAATGTGTGAACTTCTGATGCCGTCTCGATTTTGTCCCATCCCGCGGTGTTCCATCCTTGTTGAGCGCCACGTAATACCGCGCCCCCTTTTCCCCATGTTTGTACAGGTTCGAGGAGTATGTGTTGTACCAGTTCTCCTCAAACTGTTCCCGGAAGACACACTCAGCTGTCAGTTTTTCCTGTTATGAAAAGGACAGGCAGACATGGACAACATGAATAGTGGATCTAATGCAAGTGAGCAGTTTGAAAAAAAAAAAACTCCAAGAGGGAAAGTGTTTTAAAATGTAAATGTCTTGCTGGACATCAGTAACAAGAAGTACCACAGAGGGAGAGTTCCTGCATGCCAACATGGACATGCATTATTCCTTGCAAATAATTCACAAGAACACAATAATAAGTGTACTTACAGAGCCATAGAGTTCTCCCTTGTCATTCATCCCGAGGTACAGACCAGTATCCACTCCTCTGATGCTGATTAATCCCACTGCCAGGCTTATGAATTCCAAGATACCTGGAGAAGAATAAATCAATTGTTCTAGGTATGTTCTCTGAAGTCCCAGTCTTCGCACAGATTGTGATTTAGCTGTTTAACTTTGCAAGGGTAACTCGACTCAACTATCTAAAGAAATACTAGCTACGCATGATTACCGTGGACTTCGGTTTAAAGTATATAATACACTGTCATCAAAGTATATCACACTGTCATAAAATTATACATGTTTATAACGGTATAACGGTATACAGAATATACGTAACAACGAATAATGACCATAGCTTATAGAAATATACGATTGCCCAAGTAATACGACTATATTAGAATTCTAAATATCCACCATGTGCAGTCATTTCACTTCAAGCATTTAAAAGAATATGGTAAAAACAAAAAATAAAGAAAAAATACCAAATCGGCTGTGGTCTTTTCTCGTTCCTTGCACTGTGCCATCCGGGAGTATTTCAAGGTGAAATCCAGTTCTACAATAAAGCTGCCTTCTTCGCAAAATCCCCTTTAAATGCGTTAAATCCGCCGGTGTGCTGCGCGAAAGTCTCTCCGCCGGAACCAGGTGATCGTTAAGCAGTCCAAGGTTTTCTCCAAGCGCGGGTAGGAAGAAATGTGACCCTGCATGTCCAAAACCTTCCATGCTCTGTAAGAGCGTCCCAATTTCTCCCATACTTGCCATCGTAAATCCTGAGCTCACAGTCGGGTTAACTTGAGCTGGGCGATCGTGGTGCCTCCTTGCGTTGCGCAACTCTAGGGACTATCACGAACGAGATCCATGTCTGGCAGTAGTCTAAGTCGAACAAAGTGAAGACTTTAGAGTTTCCCAGTTTAGAACAAGAAATTTACATAGCCTACTAGAAGTCAGGTTCGACTCCTCGTTAAGCTTTCTCAGACACAGAATATTCGATGGTGAAGAAAATTGAACTAAAACCCCGTCTCTTGAATACGGATTTTTATAAACTTTAAATGTATTCCTTTAAATTGCAGTGTCACGTCTGGCTTATATAAATCACATCCACCCCGCAGTATTTAGTATTGAAGCGCTCGTACATAAATAGTAATTCCAGTGCACCTCTATGCAAAACTTATAGCACTCCGACCTCTCAGGTTCAGGCAAGGTGTGTGCGCGTGTAACCCCGGGAAGAGGTTTATGCCGTGAGTGGTAGGAGCGCGAGGCAGGTGCAAAGCGCAAGCAAAAAGCTTTGGTGGGCGGTGCGGGTAGTTTAGACCTGCCTTGTCGGAGATTTTTCTCCTCAAACTAAACCCGCTTGTGTGTTTGTGTGTGTGTGTGCTTGCTTTTTATTCAGGGAAATACATTACAGCATCTACTAGCGAATGACCACCAGCATATGTCATATAGCAATAGCAAATCTCATTACATGCATTTAATCCCTAACCTAAATTCGTTATATGATTGATTTCTTCCAAATACATGCAGGAAAAAAAAACTTGGTTATTTTTTTATTTGCGAAGTATGGGCATTCCTGAATGAAATAAGGTATAAGGTTGCATTAACATCTCGCGAGGAGTGGGCTTACGATGACCGCTGTGGCACTTCCATGATGGCGTCTGTACGTCGGTTTATCTCAGCAGTAAACAAATTCACAGCTTACACAAATGGTAGAAGCATTTATTTTAACAGCAGACAGCTGTTCAAAGGAAAAGGTGCCCTGAAACTGGCGGCGACCGGACTATGTGTCGTGGTAGGAGGAATCGCTGTATATCAATATTGCGCGTCCCTGGACCGTGTGAAACGGGGCAACAAAATAAGTGACCTACGTGCGCTGATTAACCCGCTGCCGGCTGTGGCGGCAAAAGAAAAGGTAGGGCTCGTGAAATTCAGACACCGTGCGTGAAGCAGGCGCCATCGCTGATGTTTTAGTTGCTTATACAGTACAGTACTGTGATCAATTTACAAGTAAACGACACTTCTTGTGGAGTTTTTCATGCCTTCCATCAAAGGCGCTCTCCACTCAGGAAAGGTGCTGAAAAACACCGTGAATTGGGTTTTTGAGAAATGCCCTGACTACGATAGGTTACATATGGCAGTGAAAATGTGCACATACGAATAACGTTACACTTCTAAAATGTGTACATTATTAGAATTTTGTACTGCATCTATTTCTGTAAATGTGACTAAAATTATTGTGTGGTCTCATTGTGTGTTAACATTGATAGCATGTCGCAGTACTATCGAAAGGTCCAGTGTTTTATGTAAATAAGGAGATCAAAAGCAATGGCTGTGTTTGATAGGTTCTGGCTGCAAACATCTGAGAACACGGATATAGTCCACAACCCACGTCCAGTCCTATCTGTGCTTGGTGAAAGGCGAGAACACGAGACCTCACCCCCGTCATGTTCTTGGTACAAGTCTCTCTAGCGAGGTTGTGCAGCCACGACCTGTGGAGACTGCCTACATGGGTTTGTTGGATCATTAAACCGTATAGGGTTGACTCAGACCTCCCTTACACCGTGTTGCTATTTGTCTTTATTCTCTTATCACCTCTGGATGGGGTGGGGGAAGGGGGACGTGGGGGGGGGGGGGGGGGGCCTTGGACGTAACCTTGACTTGTGGATTGAGACGCAGGAATCCAGGGTTGAGGTAACTGGACACGGGAGCTTGGCAGCGAGGCTGACATTTGATGTGGGTAATAAGTAGCAGGGGTGCACATTCCCAGGGGGTTTGCCTGGTGCCCAGTGGATCTGGCCGCCAGCCACATGGGAAAGACATCAGTCCCATCTTCCTGAGCTGAGGCTCCCGACATCCAGGCTTGTGGACATTTGGGTGTGCAGTCGTGTGGAGGAATGGCAATATAAAGACATCTATCCAGTCCATTAGTAATCATTAAACACACACAGACACACACACACACACACACACATACACACGCACACACACACACACACGAGACACAGAGTACCATTGTCCAAGCAAGTTTGGGTGGAAATGTAAGGTCTTTCAGCACACACACACACACACACACACACACACACACACACACACACACACACACACACACACACACACACACACACACACACACACACACATACACACACACACACACACACATATATACACTGTATATATATACTTTTGATCTCATAGACTGAGGTATATGAGGATTCCTTTTATCCTTAGTGATTTGTTACACACCTTTCTTCTTACAAGCATACCACCCAGCACATGGTTTAAAGGTAGCTATGACTGGTCACTGCTCATGAAGTCATAACACCTGCATGGAGATAGCCATCTCCACCACCATGACACTTATGGCCCATTTCTGTTGCAAAAACCTGTGAAAGCGTGTGTAAGTATGTGGTACTATGAATGAGAATTTTAGATTACTGTTACACATGGTGCAAGTTACTGTAACATCTGGACCAATTTGGCAGACTGCTTTGTTTAGCTATTTAGCTATGTTTTAATGTTTTGTTTTTTATGATACTGAAAGAAATGTTATATCTAGGATATTTCAGTTTCACTCTGTCCCACTGTGGGAGAAAGAATTGATTGTTTTCCAGATCTTTGGCTATGGGTTGGGCCTGAATTGAGGGTTTGGTGTGTAGCCTCTAAACTGCTTTTATTGACTTGTTTTCCGGACAGCTGAAGGAACAGAGATTGTATTTCCTTACTGTTCCCTGGAGAATTTTTAAAACACTGAATGAAATGACTAGCTCCATAGCTAGTGTTAATGCTACTGATTATTACTGCCTACAGTAGCCATCAGTGGCAGCACGAGGTCCAAGATCTCCAAATGTTCCTACAATGTTGTAAATGTTACAGTAACTTTAGCAGCATGCCAGGAGTTAGAGTCAATAGCAGAGATGTAGGTTGGCCGCTAGTCTTCGGTTCACAAGTCTGAGGAGAGACCGGAGGTCTGAGGAGAGACCGGAGTCTCACACTTATGCGGAAAGGTGCCGCGATCTGAACTTAAGCGGCAGGTTCTGGTTGCTAGCTCAGAGTTGTGACTGCTCACAAGGTCTGGACAGGAATAAAATGTGAACCTTCAGATAATGAGCACACATTGCATCACGTCTTCAGGCACATTATTTTGAATGGTACAAGCTCAATGGCATAATGGTATTTATTGTTTTATGCCATGGCTGTAAAAGTGCACTCTGATGTTTCTGAATGTCTGAGCAGGAAGCCATATAACTGAATCTCAGTATGTAAACCCATACATGTTGTGTCTTTGTTTCGTTTGTTGGGTAGTGATTGTTCTTTGTCATATTTGGAACACAATTTATTTTTTAAACATAATATTTCTATGTATATATTTTGCTTGGTGTTGATGCACTACAATTTAAAAACGTTAAAACTCTCGGTTGGTTCTGAAGCCAGATTGCTGTGGAAAACCAAACGTTTCTTAGTGCACCTGCATTTTAACAGGACAGGGACTGAAGCGGGTTTTTTTTTTTTTTTGCAGACTCATAACTGATTTTGCCCTCCATGGAGAAGGTTTTAATGTCTACAGTCAGACTGCTGAGAGAGGAGGAATGTGTTTAGCTAGTCAAGCATTTTATGAGTGCTTTGCCTTATAACAATAGCACAGTCTTGTCATTCCTTAGGAACGTCTACTTACAGTATAATATATATATAATTATATAATAAAGTCATTGCATTGCTGTCATTGTTGCGTGCGCTTGTGATTGGAATCTCGCCTGATAATGTCACCTTGGCACATATTCAGGCAGAAGAATTTATTACACGGAAACAAATCGCCATGCCGTGTTAAACTGCAGTCCACAAGCACGCTTGTTTTTCACTGACATCTAATGACAGGTAGCAAGTAACTGTCAAACCTCATCCCTAGTCTGAGTGTGCCTTATATGTTCCATTCCAGAAAAGAAGTTTTGGAGATCCCTGATGAAAGAGGTATGTTAAAGAAGTTGTCACTGGTTGTCACTCTTTGGATGTTAATAGCTTGAACTTATGCATTTCACTAACAAATCTGGGTGTTTTTTTTCCCACCATTCATTCTGGAGGATTTGGATAAATTTCTCTCAGACACCCCACCTGTTTGGAAGGGATCATCTAGACTTTTCAGAAGCCTGAACGATAGAGGTGAGTCCTAATTTTTTTTAATATAGCTACAAGGGTATGAATTTTTACATGTAGTAAAATGGCATTTCTTATGCCTTGCAAGCATGTTTAGATAATAAGGGAATACGTGACAGGAGTCCTGAAACCTCGGTCCTGAGATGCAGCATCGGGGTGCCATTTTGATTCATGCTCTGGAAAGCCGAGCTCTCTTTTGGCTTGGAAAGCCAGGACAAGAGCTCGATGTTTGCTCCGTGCCACTGCAGTGAGCCAGTGGAATGATCTCAGGGAGTCACATGTGAGAACTTGAGGGGGACTATAGATCAGGCAAGCGGACAAGCTCTGGAAGCACCAGAGCAGTGGTGGCACCAGGAGAAAGACTGCCTAGTGGAGAGTTGTGGTAGTCCTGGCGATGACCGAGTGTTTGATGAGAATCTGAGTGATCTGTGTTGTCAGCGATGGCTGTACTTCTCGAACGTGGCGGACGAAGACACTGCAGGATCTGGATGCAATATTCTCCTCCAGACTCTTGAAAGTGATGGATTAATAATGAGGAGATCAGAAGTCGTTAAGACATAACTGCAAGAATATTTTGCAGCTACAAATATCGGTTCTGTCTTGCCAGAACTATCTTACACTTAAAAAAAAATCTTGTTGTACAGATGTCTTTGAAGCAGTAGATTTAAAGATGTAAAGAGACTCTTAAAATGATCTAATATTGCAAAAATATTTCTTGTTAAATGTTAATATTAACACTGCACATTTTGCTGAAACTTCGAGGTTGAATAATGTGAACAAGGTCTTCCTGATAACTCATCCACCTACACACTAGCACAGCGAACCTCCTCCATATACAGCCGTGGTGACAATATGGTGTCATGCCTGCATATCTAATCTTATCTTTTAATCTAGCAATCCTCTGAATTCGTTCTAGGGTAAGCTCAGATATGTAGGTGACAAAAAAATCCCTTACATACCATTTGCCATCTTTAAATAGAAAATGATGTTCCCAGAAGAGAGGTAACTGGAGCATCACCCACAACACAGTCACTCTCTAATTCATATATTATTCAGCCCTGTACGGACCACGTTCATATTTCGTGGGTGTCATGAATTAAATGTACTGCAAATATCCACAGTGTATTAAAAAAAAGTATCTACCAGAAATGCAACATAACATAATACCTTTTTCAATTTCAGTTTCTTGGTCTTTTTGTCCTGGTCCCTGGAGTTAAAAAAAGAAATCACAATAAGTGAATGCAAATCGCTTTTTCCACACAATTTCACACACAATTGAGTGGGTTAAGGAGTGGTATATCCACTGTGGTAAAACTGTTGCCAAGAATGAGCAAACATCAGCCTAGAGTACAGTGTTGCGTTGTAAACACTCCACATCAATGCATTATCTGGTCTTCTTTGACCCCCCACTAAGTCCTGGCGCTGGGACCACGGGTTTTTAACTCTTAAATGCTGAAGGCACACTATGGTTTACGGTTTTTGTTTTTGTAAAAAAAAACAAGACTGGACTGAGCTGTGAACAAAGCCTCACTTCAGAATCCACGTAGACCTGTTTGAAGTCTGCAGTGTCGAGACTTGCCCTTGTGGTAGCCCCACATCTCTGAGGACAGTATGGATTCCAAGAATGGAGTTGGATTACATCGCTCACACTGACACTCTTGTGTGAAGCGTTTCTGTGGAGCATTGTGTTCCTCACAGCATCCACTTGAGCGTACGGACCCAAGCAGAAGGTGTGTGACTTTTCCCGGGAAGTGTGCGAAACCATTTACCTACTCCAACCGATTACGCATTAACAGATCAAACCAGTGGCGCTTTCTTTTATCACCGTCATGTGCTGTTCACCTGTCTCATTACGACTGACTCACGCAGTCTAAATACGACCTGAGTCACGTCACATTTTTAAAGGGAGACATAACCACGCATGACTCTCCAAAAAGTGAAAACCAAACCCACCCTAAATAAATGATCCGAAATGATCCTAAAACAAACTCGAGTCTACAGATCTCTTTTGAGCACTGGGTCTAAATGTAGTTATTTGTGCTTTTATGGAGTGTTTTCTTTTATCCTCTGCAACAAGCATACCAGTGTCCTTCTCCCACAACCCTCAAGGCAGTCACCCTGAACTATCTGTGCTTGACTCACTGTCTTTGCCTGCAAACAAAAAGCTCGGGAATGCTTTCAGTGACTGCGGCAATTCTCCTTAAGTCTCTCGCCGAGTCCTGACAGTTGTTCTTCCTTTTCTCGCTTTTTCGCACAACAAAAGGCCCAGCAGGCCTGAAAGAAGAACACAAACGCCACATTAGGCATCTGCAATCAGTGACAGATCACTGTAGAATGTTTTACACCTAGGAAAACAAACAGGAGTCGGCCCAGGAGCCAGACGCCCGGACGGGTTTTGTTTGGATTTGTGTCCGGCCTGATTACTTGAGTTTTAGTGTCTCTGTTTGTGTGGAAAGAACACCAAATAGGAGTTAAGAAGGGAATCCCCTCAGATGTTATCAATGAAAACAGGAGGGAGATTAAGTTTTAAATGACATGTGATCGTTTGTTTGATTTTAGGGGTAGATTTAGGGATCAGAGAGCGCGAATTCTAACAAGAAATATGTTTTATGTGTTGTCTTTCAGGCATCATCTCATATACTGAGTATCTTTTTCTTCTTTGCATTTTGACAAGTAAGTAGGTTGTATATTTTGTGATTTTAATCTAAATGGCATAGATTTTCATGCAAAATGTTGTATTGGTCAACACTCAGTATGTGTTATTCATTTTGTTAATCAATTTGCAGAGCCGCATGCAGGGTTTAAAATAGCTTTCAACATGTTTGATGCGGATGGCAATGAAAAGGTGGACAAAGGGGAGTTTATGGTGGTATGCAAGTTTTCCCTGCGGTTTTCTCATGGCTGTTCCTATGTCACGACGTCCTTGTGTTTGCGCACGAAGTGAAAATGATGACTTTTCTCTGTTTAGTTGGAGGAAATATTTCGTAAAAAAAATGACAAAAAGGAAAGGAGTGGAGACTCTGAAGGTTCAGCTCAACTGGTAAGAGAAGTGTCGAAGTGTTAAAGTCGTTTAATGAATTCCTGTTGAGACATTCAGTTGACATTCAGCGCTCAGCAATATGTAGAATGTTCATCTTGACAGTTCTATAGTGGCATGTGTTGAGCAAGCTTTAAATGTAAAGTTAGACAGACTGCAGTTTGAATCAGATTTCGATTGGAGCGCCTTTTTAGACAACTTTCCCAAATCTGATATCAGACACATCGGTCATCTGATATGTGACTTGTTTCATCATTATGGCAGGCCTGACTACTTCAGGAAGCATGTTAAATATGTCCAATCCATACATTCTTTTTGTCCTTCTTTTGTCTTTGTGTCCATTCTGCATGGCCCTGTTGTGTGTGACCTTTGAGAATGTGGAACTGTATGGATACCGCGGTGTGGACAGTGCTGTATGTATCTGAACATATTACAGAAGCATTAAAAGCATGGTACAAATTGTTGGGGAATTGGGGGGGGGAGCTTGACCCTTCTAATTAATACTTAGGAGGCTCTTTTGGGCTGTAAGATGTAAAAATAATATTTGGGGGTGGGGGGTGGTATTGGCTGGGGGGTCGAAAGATAAATACATATCCCTCTTATTTCATTCTTGTAAATTTTAAAGTATATTTCCCTGGGAAAAAAAGTTGAGCCCCCCAATTGTGGCTGAATAATTCGGACTCTGTTCAAGAGCATGTGTTTGTTTTTAGCTTGTCTGTTGATGTGTATGCTCCACTTGAGATGTGACGGTCCCTACCACCTCTGCATGTCCAACCTGTACTGTGATGTTGGCTCTAGGACCAGTGGTAACGCTAAAATTTCAAATGCAGCTGTTCTACCCAGGCTGGTGCCTACAGCGTCTGGACGTTCTTTGACAAAAACACGGCAGTGTCCTTTTACCACGTAGGGCGTAATGTTTGGATAAAGTCAGACGAAGTGACCCTCGTGCGTTGCTGAACCCCAGAAAGGCAGCACAATGCAGTCCTAATGGATCTCAGCTGAATGCCAAACGAAACATGTCCCCAGTTGCCTGGTAGTGCAGCCCAATTAGGTCGGGAGGAGAACAGAAGATTTATGTTACTTGTCTACTGTCAGGTGGCGTTCGCTGAGGCATGGGGCCTCAAAACAGACAGCTCCTCCAGGACCCCCATGTTTTATTTTTACAGTTACTTGAAAAGTGGTATTTGGGCTCAGGTTCCCTTTCTGTGTGTCAGGTCTGACCATGAAGAACAGGGTTATCAGTCCCAGCTAACAGCTGTAGAAGGAGAAGGGGCTTCGCAGTTTTGTTCACGGATACATTTTGGGTGTCTCTTTCAATCCCACCCACCATGAATCGGTCGTAATTGCGAGCCGAGTCCTACAACCGGTTACAAGGCATTGGGAGTATAGATGTTTCGGAAAGGGGTCCTCGTAGTTCAAAAGATGACTGTGTTGCTAGAACACATTTTATATTGACCAAACATACATGTAGTTTTACATTTTCTCACTTGTTTCAAGATTTTCGCTTCTCTGAATCCCTACCAAACATGGAATATGTGGAAGATGGGAGACATGTAACAATAGATAGAAAAAATTGAAAGTTGAAAGGCACAGGTTTTTGAGTTCAGAGATGTTGAGTCATGAGGGCTTAAATAAATAATCATTAGGAAGGAGTCGAACAAATGTATGTCTTCTGATGTTTTGTTTCTAAGTGGGATCAAACCCAGGTATTTGTGAAAGCTTTAGTAAAGTATGTTAATTCCATAATGATTCTCAACATAAAAGGAAGGTCTCCTAGTGCCAACACGTTGTGATGGTGTACGATGTTGCCAGGAAGTGACATGAGTGCCAAAACAGGGATGTGCTGCTCAAACAGATTTGTGGGTTTGTGATCTGACGTACCTCAGCTGGAGGTGCGCGGAGGTTAGCTGTGAACGTTTGCTCCACACAACCTGTAGCAGCTGGTTTAAAAATTGTCATGTCTGAAGCAGTGACCCTAGCTAAGTTGTGCATGACCTGCATGGCTTACATGAACATAATAACATAAAAGTATTCTTATATACTTAATACTTATAATATATAACTTATAATACTTATAATGTACTTATAATTATAAGTTATAATCAGGAAAAAAACAGATTAACAAAACATTAAAAAGTGTCATTCTGCTTGACTTTTTGTGTAGTTTTGATGTTGTGCATTTGTGTTGCAGTATATCTGTGTGCATTATACTGTCTTTAATGATGCTTTTAATAGCTATACTTCTGATATGCAGGTCCTTAAAAAACAACACCCTCAGTTTGAACCCAGAAGCTTCTGGGATGTACTGAAGCATGGTGCAAGAATTATTCTCTTTTCCGAAGTGGTGGAGGTACAAATATCTCATTAGTCTTCTAACTTTAGCGTTGTAGCATCATCTCTAAATCACTTCAGCTGCTCTCATCTCTTCTGAAGTTGTGTGTACATGCCTATATGTCATTCAGAGAGGGCAACACTGCATGCATGTCATTTTCATAGGAAACATCTTCTCTGTCAGGATGCATCAAACAGTCGCAGTTTAAGTGTGTTACAAAGGTTATTTACTTTGGAAACGAAGAAAAAAAAAAAAAGTCACATCACATACTGCAGTTAAGTGACCAGAAAGGTCAGCGTGTCCACGGCTATTGGCCACAGTGTCTTCCTTTCGTTTTTGAGACATTTTAGATTGTTGAGACTTAGGATGAGGTGCAGCGGATGTATGTTCATAAGGAGAACGTCACCTCAGCACCAGCAGCTTACTCAGACTGGGAGGAGAGGACACTGATACGACAGATTTGGGGGTTTTTTTTTTGGCTTGCGTGACTGGTCCGCTATCCGGCATGGGGGCCTGCTCCTCATCCCATCCTTGCTATAACACCACAAAAATTTGCAGTAATTTTCCATTGCTAGGTTTAAACGGCTCACACGCCACAAAGCGGGACTTAGCGAAGCACGGGGAACTTTAATGAGTCGTAAGCAAGGATGCGAGGCGCTTTGCTCCGTAAAAAGGGACTGAACAGAATGAATGTTGCAAAATCAGCACATTTGTATGGGCATGACAGTGTTGTGGTGTTTTCTGTGCTGTGCACTCATCATGTGGATCAGCTATTTTTGCCCCAAATGCGATTGCGTTTTTCTTTCATGAATGTTGCTTTTTTAGACAATTGTCAATGCTGAATAATGTATTTTATTGTCTGCTTGTTTCCTTGACTTTGCCTTCACAGCATGTGCAAGAGAATTTTACTGACACCACCCTGCTGGTGCACTTCTTTGGAAAGAAAGGAAAAACCGAACTGAACTTTGAAGACTTTTACAGGTGAAAAACCAACTGATGAGTGGTATGAATGTGGTCCTGACTGGTTGGCTTTAAAATCTGCCTACATCTGTCAATGAGTGAACACCGCTGTGAACTCACCCTGCCGCCAGGTTCATGGACAACCTGCAGACGGAGATGCTGGAGATTGAGTTCCTCGCCTACTCGAAGGGTGTGGTCACCATCAGCGCGGAGGACTTCGCCCGCATCCTGCTGCGCTTCACCACCGTGGACAACATCAGCAGTTACCTTGACAACGTACGGCAGAGCATACCAGATGAGAAGGTGATGCTCTTCAGCTCCCCCCGCCGCTCCTCACGCTCCCTATCTTTACCCCCCCAACCCCCTCACATACCCCCCAACCCCCTCCTATACCCCAACCCACTCACATACGCCATAACCCCCTCTCATACCCTCACATACCCCCAACCCCCTCACATACCCTCGCATCCTCAACCTCCTCATATACCCCCCAACCCCCTCCTATACATCCCAACCCCTTCCTATACCCCCCAACCCCCACATACCCCAACCCCCTCACCCTCCTCCCATACCCCCAACCCACTCAAATACCCTCAAACCCCTCCTACACCCCCAACCCCCTCACATACCCCCAACCCCACACATACCCCCCAACCCTCTCACATACCCCATAACCCCCTCTCATACACTCACACCCCCAAACTCCTACCATTACCCCCCCAACCCCCTCCTATACCCCCTCCTATACCGCCCCACACCCCCTCCCCTCTGTTGGACAGTCCATAAATTGGTGATATCCACTAAATGATGAAATGCCACATAAAAGTATCTCGTAAATTTTATGCCATAATAATATTATTTTAATTGCCCATATGTATCATATCATTTTTCGCAACATTTTTGAGTAAGAGTGCTGATGTAGGGTCAGAACTCCTGTCCATGTAATTATCTGGGAAAGAGCTGAATTAATATTAACAGCCGGGTTAAATATGGCACGGTGCTACATCCTGCAGACATTACCCTGCTCCTCTGCTCAAGGGCCTCTCAGTGCCCAGCAGAAATACAAAGAGAACCCAAAAGATAATCCTTGTTTTTTAACTCATATTCTCTGTGCAAACTGACCCATGCATAAAGAGCTTACAAGATTTTTCACCTTTCGATGTGGCTGTTAGAAAATAACCATTGATTTTAGGGCGTCTTATCACCAAGTTAAGATATTTTTTATGTAGTTCACTTTGCGACAACAGCAAAGTGTCACGTTACTCATTAGTTCTTTTGTAAAACAGACACAGAAGGGCCGCGGCGAAAGAAGAGTGCCTAGTGTCTAGAAATGCATGAGTGAAACTCAACAGACCCCTGGGCTGTTAATCTGCAAACCTCTAGATGTTTCGGATCGGTTCCTTTTGTTTTTGTTTACGTGGGAATCGGGTTAATCTTCTTTTTAAAAAGCTACAAACAGTTTGACCCTTCTTTAAAACCCTTCAATCCTGCAGCGCTGACAACTTCAGCAGAAGGCCTGTATCAGGATTCGGGCGGGTATACTTTGACTGTTTGACTAAGTTATTTTCTGCCTTTGGATCGGTTATCTGTGTGATGACTTCAAGGTCTCTTAGACACTTAAGGCTTCCACTGACTGACTGAAGTCTGCAGCAGATAATGTGTTGCTTGGCATTTTATTATCCAAAACATTATTCGCTGTGTTGGGACATCTTTTGCAGAGTCATTATTTTTATGAGTTTTCTCCCATGATGGCAGCTCTCATATCCCAGAGTCTCTAGAATGTGTTGGTATACAATATTATTTATTAATGCATTTTTTGATAAAAGCGTCTTTTTACTGTGGTGTGATCTACTTTATGCAATGTCATTGATGGAACATTTTACAAAGAGATTTGTTTGTTTGTTCCTTGTAGGTAATCACTTTTGCTTCTCTGTGATCTTCCCATTAAATCATGTATGCTTGTTTGTGATCTGTTCTTCTTAGGGAATCACATATGCTTGCAAACCCCTTATAGAGTGATCTGTTATCATCCGTTCCTTATAGAGGATCGTTTGTGATGGTTTGTGATCTGTTCCTTATAGGGGATCACTTTTGAAGAATTCAGGACCTTCTTTCAATTCCTCAACAATCTGGAGGACTTTACCATTGCCCTGCAAATGTACAACTTCGCCAGTCGATCGATTGGGCAAGGTGAACTGCATTTGCTTGCTGAGATTGCCATTTCTGTTTTTGTGCCTCCTCGTCCCGTCATACAACTAGGCAGATGTGAGCCGCAGAAACACTTATCGTCAGTCCTCTCTGACACACAGATGAGTTTGCACGTGCGGTGTATGTGGCCACGGGGCTGAAGCTTTCCCGGCATCTCGTAGACATCGTCTTTAAGATATTCGACGTGGACCACGACGACCAGCTCAGCTACAAGGAGTTCACTGGAATCATGAGAGACCGCCTGCACCGTGGTTCCTGGGTGAGTGGGCCGGGGGGCGGGGGGAAGTTCGGTGGCTGCTTGGTTGTGGTTGTGTAAACGCAGTTTATCTTCCTTTTACTGCACCACAGGTGACAGCAGGGTTATGAACCCCCCAGTCTCTTTAAGGGGAAAGCAGTCTGGCTGCACACAGCAAATCCCCGTTGCTCAGACTCTTACAGTCTTTCTTCTGTGTTTAGCTGAGCAAAAATTAACACCACTGTTGTAAGAAGAACCATCACCGTTAAAATCTACCTGACGATAGTAGCGTGATATTACTATGGCCAGTAGGGGGCAGCATTAACCACACTTATGTACAGCTGCATTTGCTTCATGTTTTACTTACCAGTTAATATAGTTTAATCAGCTTTTTGTATCCTAATTTCAGCTGTTATGCTCTTTGTTACATTCATGTTTGGATTTTTCATAGGATTTTTAATTTTTCGGTGCTGGCACTGGATCAGTAACTTGTCTCTAAGTGCACAGTTGGCCTCTAAACTCAATGTCCTGTGGTGCAGTAAAACATTTACCTGAAGATTTCCTGCCACCTAGCGGTCATCTGTAAATAATTTTATTTGAGCTATTTATTTATTTACAAGGTTATAGCCAGCATCATCAGGACAACTGTTTTCACCTCCAGTAGAAACATCCTTTGCCTACAGTCTTGTTATTTGTGATAATTGTAATATGATGGTTTTATAATATGAAGTTTATTTTTACTGCTTTCTTCCTGACCCTAGAGATATCGAGGTGAAGAGAGATTCGTCTCATTTAAGGCCTGTCTGAAGAAAGAGCTCTCTGGAAAGTAACAATACTCTGGTATATATGACTCTGTGAAGCCTTATTCTTGCATTTCTAGTCAGTCTCAGTGAATTTTCCTCCCTTTTCGACTCTAACAAAATCACAAGCTTTGGTCATAGGACTGTGCTTCAGGGAATTTTCTAAATGTACCAGAACAGGAAAGCAATTGGAACTTGGACACAATTTATTTACCAGTGGTTTTCTCTTACTATCACATTACTCTCTAATATTAATGCACTGGAGAGTCAACAGACACTAGATACCAGCCGAACTCTGGGATCATAGCACAGACTGAAAATATAGCAATTAAGAGTCATAACATTATAAAAGATACAAGAAAGCTACATACTGTAAACCCATTATACATGGTAAAGTAGCATAGGTTAATCTTACTTAACAATTACTTAACAATCTAGAATATTTATAGTTTAAGTAAAGTAATACTATGTGCTACAGGATAACAGTGTTTATTTTCACTTTGTTGTCGATACAGAAATATCCTCTGGCACCATTTCTTTCCCAACTGTAGCCATAATCCTGAAGACAACGCTAGGTGGATTAGGTTTTAAGACACACTGCACCTCTCAGCGATGTTACTGATGTAAGGCACTGAATCAGATTAGCCTGCTGCTTCCAGGAATTATGCCAAACACTTTTGCAAAGCCCTTTAAAAAAAAACACCAAGTGCAAAGTTAATATACAAACACTGTGAAACAAAGCAGAAATAAATACTTCAGGACGGAGACTACATACATTTTGATGTATTTTATAAAAGTAAATATTTTATAGGCGACAGCAGTGTCAGGTCTTCAGGAGTCTACTGGCAATCAGGTGTTATTCAGTACTGCTATGACTCTGTATTTTCTATGTAGTCTTACTACTCATTGAAACTCTCCTTAAGCTGGTTTGAGGAATATACCATAGAGGCATTCACTGAAGAATTGAAAATGGAGGTTTTATTGTAGAACGCAATATTTAGAACTCAAACCACGCATTTATTGATAATGCTGTATTTATTTGTATGGTTTAACACTTCTTATTGAACATTTTATTTTTAATGTATCTATAAAGTGCAGAGACAGCCAGAGTATCACAGCTTTTTTGCATCCGATAATCATATTCACATATAGTGACATTCTGTTAATATTCCTTCATTACACCTGTACCAAGATCAGCTTACACAAGGTCTAATGACACAGGACCAATAATGATCTGTCATTGTACTGTGCATAGAAAATAGTATCTTGCTGTTTGTCTCTTGTTAGACACTTTTATACTCATTAAAACTCAATGGCTTTCAGTATTCCTGAAAAGGTTTACATTCATAATAATAAATATCATGTGAGTGTTATGGTATCTAGCCAGACCAATATGTAAAAGAAGGAAGTTTTTTCTACTTATCTGTACATTATTGAGTACCGATAAGTGCAAAACATCCCATACTCTTACTAATTTTTAAGGCTGTGTTCAAAATAAAGTATAAAGACAACCCAGCTACGTGTCTTTTCATTGTCTACCGACATTCATATCTTTTACACTGCTTGTTGGATCAGGTGGGATCGCCTTTACTGGCTACGTTTTCAGTCAGGTGCTATTAAGGAGAAGTGTTCTAAGATATTGAATAGACCTGATATTTAAATGCCACCTCTTCACAGCCTTCCATTAAATGACAGCATTTTCCTCAATGAGCATTATCAAACGATGAGAATGGTTAGTTTAGGCTCAGACTACATACGCTGAGCCGTTTAATGAGCGTCATGGCAACTTGGTGACAAGGGGCGGTACCATTATTCTGCACCACAAACAGGACTGATCGGCACGCGATAGGATGGGGAGCTATGGGGCATGTTGCAGTGTGTACATCGCTCTGGCTTACTGAATACAATTCACTGTCATCTATGCCGTGACGATTCTTAGAACTTGACATTTTGGCCAGTTTTGGTCAGCAAATAGGCTAGAAGATGGCGCCGTCGGGTTCGCGCAACATCAAAAGGAACTGTCAGAGAGTTTTATATTGGATCCCCGTGCTGTTCATATGGCTAATTGTGGCATGGTCTTACTACGCATATGTCGTGCAACTCTGCATAGGTAAGGGTGATTGCGCAGCTGTCTCGGTGAACTTGAGCAGTAAAACAAGACGGAAGCTGGCCACAGTCATGTGTTTTGCATGTGGACTCTCAACGTGAAAAACACCATTTTATTATTATTATTTTATCATAAACGGTCCGCTGTAGGTTCATGCTAAAAGGTTAGTTATTAGGACATTATTAGACGTGTAGAAGAGTAGATATAACTGCCGAGATATGGCTAAGATTATATGTGGTTGTGATAGTAACAGAGCTTAAACCATTAAAACTGTTGAGTCACTGCTGAGGATAATAGACAAGTTAATGTGCTTAAAACTATGTTTATTAGAAGTAGAGAATGTATTACTTTAGTCAAAATGTCATTTTTGTCTAGTTTAGACAGTAGTGATGAAGGAAAGCCCCAGTGAATTACAGTGATCCAGTTCTTACCATGAACACTTACATTGAACTGTTTTACATTTGTCATGAGCATGTCACCGTGGAGCAAAACGCGGAGAACTGTAGCGCTCCATAAACCTGAATGGGGGAGTTGGTGTTATTGAGCGTAACAGTCTCATTTTTTGGATCTGTGCTGAATTCATTTGGTTTAATATTACGACGAGACGGAGGGTGTGTGTGTGGAGGGGGGTGGGGGTGTTTGAAAACAGAACGTGATTCAAACGTTTCGGCCCTTGTACAATTTCGTTCATCTAAGGGAGAGCGAAACCTCCAGCAAAATTGCGGTGACCCCAGAGGCGCGTGTGAGTGATGTGTCGGAGGCACGGAGAGTACTGACCCAAGTGCTGATGATGCTGCTGAGTTATGTTGTCGTTTATGCTGAACTGCAGTCAGACAGTCTCTACAGACAACGCTTTTCTAAGTGAACTCCCTCTCTGAATAAGAGAAAATGGGATAGGAAATGTGATCAAATCACCGAAATGCATTCCCAAACAAGGGACATTGAACAGGAGCATCAATTACATATTGCATGCGAGAACTAGTAGGCTGCACCATCCCAAATTACGCTCAGGGTACTGCGATTAAGATTAAGGGCATTTAAGATTAGAATAATTGACAATATCTAATATATACGTATTAATACGTTCACAACACCGTTAACCCACAAAAAAGAAAGAAAAGTGATCAACTGTTCAACTGTAGTGTTACTACAAACAACTGTAATGTTGCTACAAGCAAAATAAAATGCGTGAATCATGGCACATGGCCTCCCACAGACGCAGAGCTCTTTATGAATGTGTTATCAGCTGATTACATGTCGGAGATAATCTCGTTGCCGAGCTGTCAAAATGAGCCCCACGAATCCGTGCGTGACCTATATTTGTTGTTGTTCTCATACGTCACGTGCAGTATGAAGAATCGCAAGACGAATCAATGTTTTGTGTGTGTTTGTTTCCCCAAGTCATCTTATTCTTTAACGACTTTGAACCGAGCCCTACGTGTTTGATTTCGTTTGCAGCTGCTAGCGTTAAACATGCCGCTGGCCCAAATGTTTCAGTACAGCAGTTCTAGGTGCTGTGGCAAGATACCAAAGATCCTCAGTTTAACAGCATTATTCTGAGCAATTTGTTATATTACATATCAAAATAATGGCAAAACAATACACAAATGTCTAGATTCTCTCCATAGATTCTCTCGCTCTCCCCCCCCCCTCTCAAACACACACATTCTTGTGGATGTCTGAGGAACTGAAATATTATTGGTGTAGACCACACTGCATTACTAAGAACATATCTGGCATTTGGGGTAAATGAAACTACAAGCAAGGTCTAACGAATTAACAAATTAAAAAAAGCAACAGAATAATGTCATTCAAAAATGAGCACATACAAGAAAACATATAAAAGAAAACATATACAAGAGTCATATGGAATTGTAAAATGTGTCTCAGTGATTCCATTTCCATTATTATGCCAAGATATTCATTTGGTGTTTTATCTATAGGAGACAAATGAGTAATTCTAGGTTACTGGGTCTTGGAGGATGAGAGTAGTCTCAGATCCCTCCCAGTTCTCCACTGGAGACTGCTCTCTCTCTGACAGATTTCCCTGTTTATACAATGCAGGTTGTCTGGTACCTTACCAGTGTCTTAGCATCACGGCTTAAACCTGTCTGTGTGAGATTCCAGCCATGTGGGATCTGATTAGCGGCTTGCTTCCCTTTGTGTCCGTTCCAGCGTCAGGTATCGCTGCAACCGCGCTGGCAACCATCTGCTGCTGACTGACCTTCTGTGTGCCGCCCGGATGTTTTCCGAGATGCTCCACACAATGTTAAAATAGCTTGCTATTAGAAGTCGCCAAGTGTGTCCCAGAAACTTACAGCAAAGATCTGGCTCAATGAACATTTACATTCTTTAAATAAGGTGCAGATTTCCATTAATTTATTGGTTTTAGAAATCTTAATAATGAAGAGAAATGGCATGAAATCAGGGATCAGATAAAACATTGCAAGACTCCAAGCTGTTGGAACGTGCCGATATTGACATTTGTCTCAGGTGAGCAGTTTTGAGGTCAGCATAAACGTGCTATTTCTGACAGCTGCTGCAGATATGAAATAAAAAAATATCTGCACATGGGTACCAGGAGACACCATGCATGAAAATAGCAAAACTGCTTACAGACTTCTAATATTTTTGTTTTCATTCTGCAGCAACAGTTGAAAACATGGCAGAGAAGAGTAAGTTCACACTCTTTACACACATTTTCTCCACAGTGTCAGAAACTACATATTGCCAGTGCCTGTGATGACATCAAAGAGATTTTAGCTGGGAAATGGCATGTGCTATTAAAGAATAGAGACAGCCCTAGTCACGAGCAGATACATTTATAGATCATCTCTAATTACTCTTATGTTAAAATCTATTTTGTGTTTCTTTTGTTTTCTAGTAGTTTACCTACTGGGGTACCATGTACTCTTCATCATGTTTGTATGGGCATATTGGCAAACCATTTTCACCAAGCCAATGAACCCTCTCAAAGAGGTATGTATTGGCCTTTAGCTCAGTACTAAGGTGATCTGTGTATTGTAGCTTTGTGTGTGAAGCAGCTAATCACAAACCCTCAATGAAACAGTTGATAACAGTATATTTTGGTAACAGTATATTTTGGTAAGTGTTTCAGTGCAACATTTCACAGTAGCAGAAGTCCTCACAATCCCAACCGTTTGATCCACCGTGTCTCGGACGGACAGTCTTGCATCTGGTTTTGGTGTCATGATTTTGTGCGTGTGGACCACATGATTATATGGCGCCACGGGTAACTCTAGGCTTGGAAATTGTGTCGTGTCTCTCAGTTCCAGCTGTCCCACTCTGACAAAGAACTACTGGAGCGGGAGGATCGGGGAGAATCTCAGCAGGAGATTTTGCGAAGAATAGCCAAGGACTTACCCATCTACACCCGCACAACATCTGGAGGTAGGTTGCATCTGCACTCGCTTCAGCTGACGACCTTTTCCCCACCAGTACACCACTTCCAATATTCATCCTGCTATGGAAGCAGAAAACCAAGGTTGTATGGTATATTCAGATTAGCATTTAGAGAAAGATCATGTTGTTTCATAGCTTGTCTATTTTGTAGCAGCATTTAGTATATAAACCATATCCATCTCCATAGCTATCCGCTACTGTGACCGCTGCTACGTGGTGAAACCTGACCGTTGTCACCACTGCTCTGTCTGTGATAAGTGAGTCTTCCTTGCGGACAGAACACACACCTGGAATCTGTTTTGCTTGTGTAACAGTTAAACTGCAGGACTCCGTATTGTTTCACAGGTGCATCTTGAAGATGGATCACCACTGTCCGTGGTATGTACTAGCACAGGAACACAAAAAACATAAAGAGCCACAAAGCAAGAAATGCATTCAGCTACATACATACAGGGAATTTAGAAATGAATAAAAGAAAAAAAGTGGCACCATTTGGCCAGGTTTAAAAAAAATGTTATTCAAAAAGTCTCATAAATACATATGAATCTTTTGGTTTGGTGATGCCATGTGTCGTTCCAGCAAAGGAGATGCAACGTGAATTCCGCTGTTTGAAATTTAATGCGACGACGAGCTAACGGACAGGCGCTTGCCCTCGAGTCCAGACTTTCATTGCCTGTTCTCTTACAGGGTCAACAACTGCGTGGGCTTCTCAAACTACAAGTTTTTTATCCTGTTCCTCACTTACTCACTGCTGTATTGCCTCTTCGTCACTGCAACAGACCTACAGTACTTCATTCAGTTCTGGACTGTAAATATGAGTTCTTCCTTCTTCAGACATTCTTGGATTGCATGGTAGACGTAGTTAATATAATGCTTTGATTCCACTCTGATCATCTACATCTCATCATGGTTTTCACTTGTATCATTTCCCTGCAAGGTGGACGGCAAAACGCATGAGCGTCTCAAAGAATACTGGGTAGCCAACCAGTGAGACATATAGATTTAGGTTTGCTTATAGTGGACTCCTGCAGTGGTCTAGGATGTAGGGCATTTGAAGAAGTGTAGGGAATTCCACAGAACATCTGAAGCCGTTCACTGTAGACCTTCCACTGCTTATAGAGGAAACTTAGTTGTGCTACTGTGGTATGCTTTTATCCCACTCATCCCATGAACTTAGCAAAACACCCAATTTAGCAGAAAGCACTCCCTGGTAGTTCCAGCAAGCATGTGTACTGCATCGATTGGGATTCCCTTCCTGTGATTTATGCTTCCAGAATGGTCTGCCGGACACTCAAGCCAAGTTCCATATTATGTTCCTGTTCTTTGCCGCCTCCATGTTCTCAGTCAGCCTGGCTTCTCTGTTTGCCTATCACTGTTGGCTTGTCTGTAAAAATAGATCCACCCTAGGTGAGTAGCTACACCTTAAAAGACTAATTCTGAAGTACTTCCAGCTTTGCTTCCATGTTTCTGAATGATCTTTATTTACCCGAGAAGTGTTTTTTTTTTCAGTGGACCGATTAGTTTGCCAACATTCAATTTGTAATGGTGAGGTCAAGGCAGGATGCCAAATCGAGAGCGTTTTGATAACGTTATTTCGCTTTAGCGACACGCGACACGCGACACGTAACAGGGACTCGGTCCAGACAATGACAACACAGATGCGCACCTAAAAGCACCGACATTAACAACAAACACGTGTAACACATAACGCTAACAAGACAAGGAACAGGTGAAACGATTAATACGCACAGTCAGACGAACGTATACGCACACACATATACACAGATACAGACGAACGTACACACACCGACGAGGTCGAGGGAGGAGTCAGGGGCGGACCGTAACATTATTGACAAGTAATTCAGGTCTAAAAGAAAAAGAAAACATTCAAACTCATCATGATTTGGGATGCAAAATATTGTATATATTCAAAGAATTTCAATCAACACGACATTTAGCAGGAAGTTACTATATTCCTCAAATGGAAAATAAGCAACACAACACAGACATTTTTTGCATAGTGTCTCGCCAAGATGCTGTATTACAGTGTCTGGAATGAGACTGAAATAAGCAGCTTTTACTAGAGACAGTTATGGATGGCTGCTGGGAGACAGATGCTGTCTCGCTGTGTGCCTTGGTAGGTTTTGAGATGCAGAGGCAGTGATATCGTTTTTTAAGGTTTAATCGTTACTTGTTTTACTGTTATATTTGTTTTGAATTCTTGGGACTGTTTTTTGAAGAGCAGTAATGTTGGATATTGAAATGTAGAGTGCAAATAGATAAAGCGTAAATAAAATTTGTATTTATTTTTTTAACCCAATGTTACAACTTCCAACCTCAGAGGTCTTTCGTGCACCTGCCTTCCGTCATGGAACTGACAAGAATGGTTTCAGTCTCGGCGTAAGCAAGAACTTTCGCCAAGTCTTTGGTGATGAGAAGAAGTTCTGGCTCCTGCCTATCTTCACCAGGTACAACTGCTGCTCCATTCCCATGCACTGTGCTTGGGTTACCAAGGCACTTCTGAAACGTGTACTTCATTGCTGTGGTTTTAGTCTGGGCGAGGGCTGCTCCTTCCCCACCTGCCTGGTGAACCCTGACCCCGAGCAGCCAGTCTCACCATCTGGACATGCTGCAATCAAAAGGTTCACATCTCCCACCTGTTTGCAACGATCAGCTATTTGAAAACAGTATTTCTCAGTTCCAGAAAATTAAAAGCACCAACCAAACAAACAAGGCCTTCAAGTACCTCTGTGCATTGTAATGTTTCAGGCCATATATTGATATATTTCCAGGTCTAAAATCACTTAAAAGACACATGGAATAAATATGTGCCATGTTTATGAAAATACGGCTTACTCGCTTGACACGTTGGTAATTAACCCTTTGCTTTCATGCCGTTCCCAACCTTATGTTTGTCTCCATTTATGCCCAGTGATGGAGAAACCCATCTATTCCCTGCTAAACCTCTTCGGGACTCTCAGAGCCGCCTGCTGCCTGCTGGGCAGAACTGGACAGAGAGTGAGGGGACAGACAACAAAGACTGCCAAGGTGAACGTGATCTGCATACCACTCTTACTACCATGAACTAAAGCTATAACGCTGATCAATATGTTTGTTAATCTCTACAATATGCAAATGAGTCCTCTAACACATCAAACACTTTCATTGTATATAATTGTGTTCTGTTGGTGTTTTGATGAATCTCAGAATATGGCCACAATTTTTAGTGGGTTTACCACTTTGTATTAATAAACAGTAGGATATCTCAGTCACAATGATGAGTTGCCAGGTATCACTGCCATGTTACTGCAACTGCTGGAGATGGTACCCAGAGCATTATCATACTGGAAGGGTCTGTTCAAGTGTGGAAAAACCAAAGCCATGATGCATGATGGGGGTGAACCTGGTCAACAGCACCTCATGTTCCTACCATCAGTCTGAACTGTTGACTCAGGACTGCTGACCCAGGAATTTTGCTTGTGATCTGATCCTTGATCCATCAACACGAGGCAAAAGAAACCAGTACAATTTGTATGAAGCTCAAGGGAGGGGAGAAGAAAATAATAAAATGGCAACTCCATAGTATTAAGTAGTATTTTTGCCCATACAAGGGATCCCAGTAAAACATGTTTAGGGGAAACCCCTTGGTGGGGAATTAACATAAAACAATTCACGCAGATGCTAGGACAAAACGAACACGCTAGACCAGAAACACAAGATACGTGACAACGCACTCGCCAGCTCCAGTCATTTGAGAGGAGCGTTACCCCGGTCACGAGCTCTAGTCACCGCCGTGTTACATATAGTGTGCAAGACAAACAAATATTTAGACATGGCAACGACAAACATATATCACGCAGACAAACACTTACGATGAGACATGACCACAAACGAAGGAGAAAGTGAAGGAGACTGGCGGCTTCCGAAAGGTGGCTGGTTATTCTGTGACGGGCAGGGAGTGCAAACGAAAAGGAAGCGATCACGCCAAGTCTCAGGGGGAAAAGGCGTGTTTAATAATAACGTGTACCAACTAAAGACCCACCACATGATACAATAACCAGCAATCAACTGGTACAAAGACAAGACATATATAGACGGACAAACGACCCTCAGGTGATGGCCTGATGATAGGCCCCGCCCACCCGAGGGACGAACACAACGCAACAAACACAGGACAACTGCGACTGTGGCCGGGGGGGACCGGCAGAGGGTGCCCCCCCGTATCGTGACACTTATGTTCATTATATTGCTGTGTCAGATCCAGTGCTCACTAATATTGAAGATCTGAACATACAGTTATATATATAATAATATATAATAATAATGACACAAATACCATACCACTAAAAGCTAATCCAGGTCATACAGCAGGTCATACTCAGGGATGTCTGACAGAAGCTTTTTGTCTGCAGTCTCATGATTTGGTACTTTGTAGATCTGTGAAGCTATGAAGTATACAGAATGCTTTGTTCGAGGGCTGACCTGCTTTCACCACGGCTGCTTACACAACCCAGTTTAACCACCATGAGTTTGTGTACAATGTGAATTAATTACTTCTCATTCGTTTGGATGTGTTCCTTGTTATTCTGAACAGGCACAAGCAACCCAGCAATGACACTGGAGAAGGAAACATAGGTATGTCACCATACTGACTCTTTTAAAGACAAGGTTGGACTTTTTTTGTTGGCTCCTTTGTTATGAAATATGATCGAACATATTAGTCACAAAATGTGTAATGCAAAGTTTTGCTGTGGCCTTTCTCTCTGTTGTGATCAGATCCCTCTATGGTCATGCGCTTTGTCCATGGAAGTAGGCAGTTCCCATTGTACTGGAAGAGACATTTGGCTGTGGCGACAAACCATTGTCCATTGGCTTTCTATCTAATTGCTTGAGTAGGGTGCTTCTTTCTAAAAGCTCATTGTGCAGAACTACCAGTTTGTATATTTATGAGGATGTGGTCAGGACACAGAGTCCATTTTGTACTGTATAGAGACTATGTGTGCGTACACTGTGCCTAAAGAAACTTCCTGAAAACTGTTGCACTCTGGGTGACATTTGACTTGCACACTTTGTGACCCACTTAGAACTTAACCATGAATTAAAGGATCACCAAAGTCATTATTTACATTTAATGCCTTGATTGTGTTGTGGTATTTGTGTTTAAGGCTAAATTTTTTTTTCATAAATTTGGGATGAAATGTGTTTTTTTTTTCTGCATGCTATGTAGTGCATATATATTATATATATATTACATTTCACCTCTGAAAACTGATGACCCATTTGAGGCACTGTAATAGACAACTTGATTGCTGGGTCATAAACTGCTGTCAGATCTGTTCAATGGAAGTTTGTCTTTTTATGCTTCTCCTGTTGGCATGTTTAGGAAAAGATATTTGTATTTTTAATAGTCTGTCATATTGATAATCTGTCTTACTGACCCTTGTGTATATCGACCTGTATATCTCAAATTATTCTAAACTTCATTTGTATAACAATTCAAATATAAGACATTTTGCTATATTGAAACATTTAAGGCATTCGCCTAAGTTCCCAGATACTCTACCTTAAACTTGCTCTAGAGCTGTGCAGGACCAAATGGATAGAGGGGTTTTTATTTATAACCGTGGAAGCAGTGACTTACAACCCACTTGAAAAGCAGTAAAGCTGTGACCTCATAAGCACAGGAAGAGAAAGTACTGGCTCATTTGCACTTTAGATTAATGTACATGTGAAAACCCGTAAACCTGCTTTCAGTTTTTTTTCAGTGTTATCAACAGTGCTGATGCATTAGGAACACTGCTAGGAAATACAATCGTTTCTACTACATTTTGCAATCTTGGGGAAACAATTCAAATAAATGATTTTGTTCGGAAAGGGTGTCACACTCATATTCCAAATTGTGGCGCTGTGTTTTCAGACAGGTTCATTAATGTCAATTAGTTGCAAATACAGAGAATGAACACAGGATGCTCGAAATCAGGTATGATGTTTACACAGTAACCACATGTTGCAGAAAATGTACCTGTGGTTTTGACAGATGGTAAAATGTCTTTAAGGGCTCTATTTGTCTCTTTGATAATGCTTTTCATTTAGTATGATGCCAAGAGTATTGCATGATATAGGAAACAACTAATATAGTACATCAACAATCTTTTTCACCAAGGGTAACGTACGACAAACACACAAAGGCTTTTTCAAAGTGCTGCAGTGTTTTTATGTGCCATTTTTCATCTTTATCATGGTGTAATAGTCTATCGTATTTATTTTTGAAGACTTGTTAAAATAGAATAAAATAAAAACGAAAGAAAAACAAATGGTACTTCTTGTATGTATTCAAGTGGATTAATTTTTACAGTGCATCAAATATTAATGAAATGGAGAAATGACATTATTTTTTCATTTGAAACAATAAAACATGCTTTATGTACCTTTTTATGGTGATCAGCGTCTGGATCTACTTTACATGCAAGAGTGGATAGAAAAACAATATAGGTACAAAACACAGGTCACAAATTGTCAGATGTTAGAAAATCTGAGGCCTTTATTTACAAAAGCTCTAAAAACAGTCACTGTTGATATTGCATATTTTCAACATGTATATATTACACGTTAACGGAGTGGAGAGGGGTGAAGTGTTCTTTTCAACGTTCTCCAGAGGCAACATTCAATGAAAGATAAGCAACGTCCATGCACGCAACGTCTCTGTAAACACTCAGACCATGACTCAATACAGCATTTATTCAAAAGCCACCGGCACATGCAGCAGATCTATGCAACACAGACCGTAAAGCAGTACAATACAAAAAAACCTAACAGCACAAAATGTGCATGATTGAAAAACCAGCACTACAGGCAACGTTAAACCTAATTCCACTGACACCAAGTACTTGTGTTGGTTAAGATTTTTTTTTTCCCCTAAAGAAGCATAATGAATAAAAGGCATTGAATTCTTTTTTACTAAAACACTACAAAACCTTCAAGTCACTTTTAAAAAAATGAAATGAAGACAATCTTGATACAGAAGTGACCTCAGTCCAATTAAATAGTGGCAGTTATGCACCACACTTCTAATTTTGTGGTAAGACGTGTAAGCCCAACATAAAGGTAAAATCAGTGCAAGGCCTCGATTGTGCCGGTAAGTGCCTGTATTTGCCTGTGAGAAACTGCGGGGCACTCTCTGTCTCAAGCTAGTGCAAGCTGTGAAAAATGGATACATTACTCTTCTGATCAGGGAACAACCAAACATGTAGGTAACTGGCATACTGCTGTTTGCTGAATAAGATGCACTATTCAACAATGCATGGCAATGAATGCAATAAATTAATGATTTAAAAAACAAAACAACAACAAAAACACACACAAAAAAAAATCCCCAAAAAAACAAAACATAAAATGTAGCTTAATTTTAAGGCGGAGCCCTGCGGGGGGGAAATAAAACACCCATTTTTTTTTCTATACTTATCATAAAATAGGAACGACGTGTGACAAAAGGTTAACGTAGAGAAGGCAACAAAGTGGAGGAAGTTCTATTAGCTTTACATTTAAAATCAAGAGTCTCACTGGAGCTTTAAAGTGCAAATTCCTATTGAACATTTTATGAAAAACCTAAAAAAAAAAAAAAAACCAAAAAAAACATGTTTTTAAGCCCTGCGGGTGAAGGTCTCTACAGTGAGGGGTGTCCTTGCTGTGTCATGACTGCTGCTTGTTGGCTTCCTCTTCGTAAGCACTGCCTGTGCCGTTCTGGACGTAGGATGAGCCAGAGCCCAGGCCATACAAGTGACCACAGTACTTAGCATCATCAATATGATCCTCAAAAAACATCTGAAATGAAGGGACAACACTCGCGCTGTGACGGCACATCCTAAACACGAACCGTTCGAGAAGCTTTGCTTTAATAACAAATGACATCGTTTAAGGTTGGTTTTGTTTGTGTTGTTAGCACAGATCTTAGGAGGAAGACATCCGTTAGAAGTAAGTTGTAAACAGCGCAGTCGTTTCAGAAGAATTCTTCCCAAGACATGGACTTGGGATCAAGCAAAAAAACTAACAAACAAAAAAAAAAACCGGAAGAGAACGTGAAGACCGGGGTACGGACATCGCCACTCACCTCTCTCATCTTAAAGAAAGCCATTCCTGTGAGGAGGGAATCTGAGCCAGCCTGATGCTGAGGGCCAATCCTCTCCAACTCCAGCTGCTCGGCCACTTCCTGCAAGCCGCCCTACACAAACACCCAAATGATCGCACCGCACTTGTTTTGCAACCTCAGGCTATGTAACCTTCTAGCAAGAGCACAAGTCTTATAACGTGGGCAAGCGTATAAATACATTTCTTTTTAAAAAGTCAGAGTTTGCATGCCTTCAGGTTTTTGCAGCTCTTCATGAGGTATTTGACATCATATATAATGGGGAAAAATAAACGAAGAATCTCAAAGAAGTCAACTTCCTCTTCTGGCAATTTGGAGTTGGACAAAATTTTGATTAGATAACCGAAGTCATAGCCACTAAATGGGAAGAGCACAGAGTAAAAACATGAGTCTTGAAAACGCTGTGAATAGGTAAATATAAATCACTTAGCTTGTTTTGTTCAAAAGAAACGAAGGTATGTACGAAAGTACCATCGCATATTGTTTTACCTTATGTTGATTACTATAAGGCTGTGAAATTTATACAGAAGTTCGAACAGGACAGTAGAGTAAAGGTATTCGGTCTTTCAACTAGGCAGATAAACACACATTCTAGGGTTTCAATCTCCTTTAAAATAGTTTTTCCATTACAAAATTACCTATGGAATGACAGCCACTTGACACCTTCACAGAGCACCACACCTGAAGTCATAAGAAGCTCTGCAAAACACAGGGTCTCAATGCCCTCGTCTTCATGCTTTTTGAACTGGATACCTGACGTAGTCAGTAGCTCAATAGAATCCTGTGCATACATGTCTTCTCTGAAAGAATGTTTTCATAGACATTTTGTTATATTCAAACCTACTGGAAGCTAAGGAATAACAATGCCAATGCTTAAAAGAGCAAATAAACAAGACATAATCCCCCTTACGTGAGGTTAAATTTGAAGTTGAACTGCCACGTTGATGTTCCTGGTGGGAATTCTCCCTGTTCATTCATAAAAGTAAGGCCGAGCTGAATGATCTTCAACAAATCAACATTACACCGCAGCAGCTGATATTGGTAGTCTGCATTGCTTCTGAACTCCCCGATTGGTCTTGCAACTACACCTGGAAACTCTGTATCCTGTGGGCAAACAAACCAAATAACATGACGATACAGAAATTCTGCAGTTTTTATTTACGCTAAGGCAGAATTAACAAAGCTTACCATTGCAATGTAATTGAATTTTCGGATCACCTGGCGAATCCTTTTCAGCTCCTCGTCCAGGTTGCTAGCCCACACCTCACATATTCGTTGGCTATGATCCACAGTGGCTGCGGGCATAGTGCCACTTTCAGATGGAAGGCATCAAAAATGGGGGAAAAAATATGCTCCCTTGGGAACAATTTCATAGAATTTTAAGTCCTGCTCTCTCTTTTTGACCTGAAAAGGAAGTACAACAGAATAATGTCAACATGTGTGGTCTGATGCATGAAATAAAAAGTTCCAGCCTGAGGCTAGAGTCTCCTGCATGATTTTTAAGGGGCAAAACATTAGCTTGACAACAATTAAGTTTTCAGTGAGCTGCCATTCATTCAACATTTGTAACTGCTGTTACATGTCTAATTTCTTCAGTGGGGAGTGTAGGTACAGCTCACCTTTAGAGCTTTTGTTTGGCTGGGCTGATTTAACTCTGTCATATCACTTGCCAGTCTACTGATCCAACTTGGCAAGTGGTCATTGATCATGCACATACAAGTTAGCCAGGAATCAAGTACGTCACCAGGGGATAAATACAGATATCGTTTTAGGTTGCTAGTATAATTGTTGCCACGCAGCTGAAAGAGTGAAAAAGATGGTCAGCTTAGATATGGCTAAATGGTTTGTGAGTTCTCCAACAGCTAGCAATGCCCAGCTACCTTAGTTTGTGACCTGGGACGCAGTATTTGCTAGCTGATATTTGTCTTTACCTTTCTAAACGCTCAAGGAAAATTACGTGTTTTTAAGTTAAGCACATAGGACAGGATGTGGATTGCATTGTAAACATTTCACGCATAGGTAGGAAGATAAGATACGATAGCTTAGCTATCAAACACAAACATGAGCTAACCAGCTAGATAGCTCCCGTCCGTAACCCAAATGGAAACAATGGCAGGATTCTGGACTGTCTCTTAAAATTGTTAAACTAGATAAACGCAAGAAATGAACACAAAGGAAGAGTGTTTGTGTGGGTTAAGACGCCATCAGTTTAAAGTGTGCAAAAGGAAGTTGTTATGATGTTAGCTACTAGCTAAGAAGGTCTGTATGTTCTAGCAAATGTTAGCTAGCTCCCTAGTCACATAACTTTGTCCTGCAGGTTTGGTCAAGTTTATTTGCTCTCATGACTTACCTTTTTCAGTTTAGGCACACTTAAAATGTACTGCTTCAGTAATACACTATTGTCTTTTTGTAAACAAAGATTTGGGGTTTTAGCGTTCACTTTTAAGTAGTTTTATTTGTCTAACACCGCTATCAACAACCAGCTGCCACCTCTGAAACTCCATTACAGCGGTACCTTGTGACGTAATGAGGTTATGAATGCTGACATTTGAACTCCACAAAACGACGTATTTAGGGACATTTTTAGAGAAGCAGCATGATCGATAATAGTTCGATACATGATAATATTCAATCATTAAAATACAAATGTCAACAAGGAAATGCTTTTTGTTCTCTTCAGGGAGACCTGAAACATTAAATAAAATGCAATTTATGTGGGACTAGACCATTTATAATAATAATAATAATAATCTTTATTTGTATAGCACCTTTCATGCATACATGCAACTCAAAGTGCTTTACAGATTAAATAATAATAAAAAATAAATAAAATGAAATGAAGTAAAATAAACAAAATAAACAAACAGGTAATAACAGGTAATAAAATAAAGCTAATAAACAAACATAAAATGTAACTAAATAAAATGATGAAGAAAGTAAATAAAATGGAAACCTAGTACAACAGACATAGATTAACTAAAAGCAGATCTAAACAAGAAGGTTTTAAGACTCCTCTTGAAGCTATGCAGGGATGAAATGTCTCTGAGCTCCTCAGGAAGAGAGTTCCAGAGTTTTGGGCCATAACGGCTGAAGGCACCCTCACCAATCTTTAATCGGCTTTTAGGAATCACCAGTAGATTACTGTTTGACGACCTGAGAGACCTGACTGGAACAAATCTAACTATCATTTCACTGAGGTAAAGAGGAGCATGACCATGAAGACATTTAAAAACCATCACCAGAACCTTAAAATCTATTCTAAAGCTGACAGGTAGCCAGTGCAGTGAGTGGAGCGCAGGTGTAATATGATCCCTCTTTCTCGTGCGGGTCAGGACCCTTGCAGCAGCATTCTGAACTTGCTGTAGCTGAGAAATCGAGCTCTTTGGGAGAGCAGATAAGACAGCGTTACAATAATTAAGCCTTGATGTGATAAATGCATGGACAAGTTTTTCACTATCAGCAGGAGAGAGCATATCTCGGACCTTAGCGATGTTTCGGAGGTGAAAATAAGCTGTCTTGCATGTGGTCATGATGTGTGATTTAAAGCTTAGCTCATTATCAAAAGTGACGCCCAAGTTCTTAACATATTGTTTGGCTTTCAGATTAATTTGATTTAAATAGGTCTGAACATCTTCCCTTTGTGAGTCACTACCAAGAACAAGAACCTCTGTCTTCTCTTTATTTAATTTCAGAAAATTGTCAGACATCCATGTCTGTATATCACCTATGCACTCAAACAGTGAGCTAATTGATTTTAGGGCTTTAGGTTCTAGAGAAATGTAAAGTTGAGTGTCATCCGCATATTGATGATAACTAATGCCATGTTTGTTAATGATATGTGGTAATGGAAGCATATATAGGTTGAACAGTAAAGGCCCAAGAATTGATCCTTGGGGTACCCCACAAGTTATTTTTTGATGTGTGGAGGAAGAAGTACCTAATGCAACATAGTACTCGCGCCCAGTTAGATACGATCTAAACCATTCTAAAACTAAGCCACTAAGGCCTACCCAGCTCTGTAGTCGATCAAGAAGTATTTCATGATCAACAGTATCAAAAGCGGCACTTAAATCTAGCAGAAAAAGGACTGAGAGTTTACCTGCATCTTTATTCAATCTCAGGTCATTTACTACCTTAACTAGTGTTGTTTCAGTGCTGTGGAGAGCTCTGAAACCAGACTGAAAAGTGTCATTTATTTGGTTTATTTTAACATAATCATTCAACTGGGTTGACACAACTTTTTCAATGATTTTGCTAAGAAAAGGAAGGTTAGATATAGGTCGATAATTATTGAGGATCAAGATTTCTATTCTTTAGTAATGGTTTAACCACTGCAGTTTTAAGAATATTAGGGAAATGTCCCAGTTGGAGAGACTGATTAACAATCATTAAAACATCATTAGATAATGAGCTCAGAACCTGTTTGAAAAAGTATGTTGGTAAAGGGTCCAGTTCACATGTAGAAGATTTTAGTGATGAAATCACATCAATTAGTGTTATCATGTCAACTTCTTGGAAATCAGACATATAACAGTTAGGTTGCGTAACTGGTATCAAGGTTGATGGTGTATTTGTGCTTGTTGCTATGTTCTGCCTTATACTAGTTATCTTGTCTCTAAAAAATATTGCAAACTCGTCACATTTTTCAACTGAGACAGATTCAGGGAAGACACGGGAAGTGGGGTTTACTAGCCGGTCTATACTTCTGAATAAGACAGCTGAATTTTTGGATGAATCGATCAAAGTAGAGAAGTAGTTTTTCCGTGCTGATTTTACTTCACTGTTATAATTATTCAATGTTGTTTTATAAATATCAAAATGTACTTCCAATTTTGACCTTCGCCAGCGTCTCTCAGCCTGCCTGCAATCTTGCCTAAGTTTTACAATAGATGGAGTGTTTCTCCAGGGCATCTTAATTCTACCAGAAATAGTTTTAATTACCTGCGATGCCACAACATCAATACAGTTCCTAACTCTGTGAGTGAATGTTTCAACTAGTTCACTCCCTGTTTCAGGGACTGTATCATGTCCGTGAAGGCCACTGCACTGCCAGCACTGAGATAACGCTTGGTTATTGTGCGCTTTTCACTGAGTGTTCTAATAGGTAATGACGCGTTGAAAAATACACCAAAATGATCCGAGATTGCAACATCAGTAATTTCAGTATTATTAACATCTATGCATTTAGAAATAATCAAATCTAACGTGTGGCCATGCCTATGAGTTGGACCTGATACATGTTGCATGAGATCAAAAGAGTTAAGCATCCTCATGAACTCAGAGGTGATTTGATTTGTGGGTATATCCATGTGGATGTTAAAATCCCCAGTGATTAAAACATAATCAAAATCAACTAAAATCCTACAAAACATTTCAGCAAAATCTTCAAGAAAGTCTGTATGTAGTCTGGGAGGATGATAGATAACAATTAATAGAACTGTATGAGTACTGTTCAGTTGTACTGCCAGATACTCAAATGTAGGATATTCCCCTAATGAAATCTGCTTACAGCTGAATGCTTTATGATAAAAACATGCAACACCACCACCTCTCTTATTTTCTCTATTTATTTGCATAATTCAGCACAATGATACACATACTAGCTATACAAATCCTACAAAAAGGCAAAAGATATGAGGTCTTATCAAAAATAAAGAAAATTGTTTGCTAAATTCAAAATGTAGGCAAGTGTGGAAATAGGAAAAAAAGATGAAAATTATGAAAAGTTGCCAACTCTTGAAACGCTAGGATAAACCCCTCATTCATATACACTGACATGTCAAATGTCATGGGGTAGGAGTTTCCTAAAGGCACAGTGTAGGAATGCCCACGCCTGTACCGAGATGGAACACGGAACCCTGGCCAGTGTTTTCATGAGTCACGGTACCAATTGTTTCAGGCTGATGGTAGGGTTCATGTGTGGGTCATGAAGCCATGGACCCCCGTTGTCCACAAGGCACCGTGCAGGCTGGTGGAGATACAATACTGGTGTAGGGTGTGTTCTTATTGCACGGGTTGTGTCCAACGGTCTGTGTAAACACACCATTGACTGGTGCACACTACATTTGACTGCTTGGTGACCATTTGCAGTTCTTCAAGGGCATTCATGCACCTCTACAACGAAGGGACATCCCAGCAGGATCATGCACAGCGCCAGTGGGCCCAATTTGTCCAGAACTGGTTTGAGAAGCATTCTGACAAACGGTGTGGCCGGCACTTTTGCCTGAAAGGAACCCATCAGAGTGTTTTACGGGAAGTGTTGGAGACATTTTCAAGTGTTGAAATCTTGCACCTACAAATACCTTAGAGGTCTGGGTGGCGATCCAGACAGCATGACTCAACATCCTCTCCAGATGTCCGTCCACCTGTGGAATCAGTGTCATGTTGAGTTGCTGTGCTTTGCTGGGCTATAAAGAGGGTTCTATACAATAGTATAGTATAGTTCCTGTCCCATGAGTTCAGTGTTATAGCTTAGCTGTTAAGAAAGTTCCTTTAATATAAGAAGACACGCAGCATTGTGTGAAGTTATTTATTTGAGTAACATCGCATTAGTGACATTTGTGACAGAGACAAAATGAACATAATCAAGAGCCTTTCAAAAGCAGTTTATAAATCACATACATGTAACTTAAGACTACATGTATTCTGCTTCTGTACACATCTTCCATTAAACCCCATATAGAGCTCCAGTGTCCAACAATATTACACTATAACCAAACCAACATGTAGTGAATTTTGTACAATTTCCAAAATTAGAATTGAGATCCCATGTTTTGTATTATATGCCTCCTATCTGGATTGCATCATTTGTCTTGGTATGGTTTTGAAAATTTTCCACAATGTCTCGATACTCATTATATAGTGCATGGCACGAGGGGCAAGGAGACGTCTAAGCAAACCTAATATAGTCCTTGGACTAAAAATGTTCAAGGGCTCTGGGTGGATGCTGCTTGTGCTAAACTATCTAAATATAGAACCGTTACTGTCAGTCTGCTCTCCCTCTCTGACATTAACACAAACGGCATGTTTGTAAATAAACCCCTTTTGACTTTTAATGTGTTGGAATAAATTTAAGATCGTTATAACATGCAGGTTTTTAAATACAAATAGTTTCATGCAAATATGAAACCACAATGCCATAAATGTTGTAATAAATAAATCAGCGCTGCCCTTTATGCTGGCAATTAATTAATACAGACACTTAGATGTATTAGATATTAATCAACAACTAAAGTCAAATGCCACGTGACATTCCCATTTTATTTTCCACTATAATTGCACAGTCCCATTTTAAATTCTATGGCTTTCAGTTTTTTATGTTTAACCTTTTCTTTCAGGCATTATTGAAGGTAGCTTCATCTGAGTCTGGGTCCTTGACACTATCTTCACTTGGAAACGAGTCCCCACCACTGCAGGAATGGCAGCTGAAGTCAGCATCCTCTGACTCCTGGTCACTGTTGTCAGGATCAGAGCTTTCAGACGTGTCACCAAACAGGCTGAGGTCTGTGCCATTTGTTTGCCTCTGCTGGGGGGTCGAATCTTTAGGACATGAACCTAGAATTCCATTGTAGTCCTGAGGCGAGTTGGAAAGGCTAATGTGTGTAGGCTCAGCCCAGAGACCTTGAGTATTATTCACTGTGCACTTTTTCACATAGAGATCGTTTCTCTGCTCCTTGCCCACACCAGCTAGCTTCTGCAACAACACAGGACGCAGTCATGAAAATCAAGATAATGGCTTAGTGAACACATGGACTTGAACTTATTGCATATATTTATTGTGTGTGTGTGTATATATATATATATATATATATATATATATATATATATATAATGAGTCCAGGGAGTAACTGTACTGTGGTTAAGCCTGTAGTTAAAGTGTACTGTAGTTAAAGATGCAGATGTGGAGGTGGTAAAAATTGCAGTTTCCAGACAAACAGGACTTTTCAGACTGAAGTTTTTCAGCAGCAAGCAAAGTGCTTCTGAAGTTCTACGAGGTAGCCACATTTAAAGAGCATGCTCTCATGTAGCATGCGTGTCATTGCTGTCATAGATCAAAATCTACTTTACACTAGTTAATAGTTGACCTAGATCTAATTCAGCTGTATCAAGAAAGAATCCTTGTACTTCTGGCACTTGATGAATAGATTCTGATTAGCACCTGTGCTGTTTAGTGTCAACACCAAAATGGCACTAACATGCCAAAAACAGCTTCTATATGCTGGAATGAGTTAGTGAGATCACGTGGGATCACGTGGGATCCCAGTTCATCCCTACCTGTTGGTAAACGGTCAGCACTTCTTCCAGCTGCTGTGTTTCCTCTTTGACAGCCATCAGAGAGTCCATCACAGACTGACGAGGGTGCAAGCCTCGGTCGAAATGATTATACAACCCTCTCCAAAACCTAAACACAACAGAAACACATGGCTTGCTGACACTGGCACGGGGTTTATTTGCCTTGTTGTGTATGAACAGTCGGATGGAGCACTCAACGTGTGGAAGTATTAGCAAAGGCTCCAGAACCTCTACAGAAAGAAACCAGGAAAAAGACATTTAGGTTTAGTGGTTTGAAGGTGTTTACGTTATTCCCTAAAATCAGGCCAATTTGAGAGAGAGAGAGAGAGAGAGAGAGAGAGAGAGAGCACTGCACTTCCAGGACAAGGATACGGGCCGATTTCATGTTTGCAAATAAGTACTTGTGTCCCAGCCGCATCAGTCCCAGCTGTGCGTGTTCACTGTCCGAGCCAGTCGACTGTCGCGGACACAGGGCGCTGTAGCCCCAGTGGTAGCTGTGTACCATCCGCGCTCTGTACATTTTACTACGCGCACAGCTGCTTAGCATAGCCACCTTGGGAGGGGCAGCCTAGCAGAAGTGTAAGCTGCCTGCTAATCTTAGAACTACTATATTATGGCCTTACAACTTTTCTTATTACTCCAAAATTCTGAAAGATGAGATCACAACAGCTGAAGGGTGGTTTGCTTGAGTTGTTTGTTGTACTGGTACATAAACATCCCAAATGGCGAAATGTTGTTTCATTAAAAAGCATAACATCGACTGTCATCGACAAAACATCGATGTAATCTATGTCACACAAATAAAAAATATTATTAACATGCTCTAACACACTTGAAACAGTAGGGGGTAGTGAGGGGCCGCAGAACTCCTTTAGTCTGACTGTGGTCTGCTCTGAAAAGCGGGTTCACAAAGTCCACTTTATTCTCCCATAGGTGCGGCCACAAGGAGTGAGTCTTCTCTCTAATACTGGAGACAAAAACAAAAAAAAAACGACATTGTGATTCAGTGACGGTGCAAACAAACAGTACATTAGACAGCTGCATGATAAATGTTGATGTGTAACTGTGCAGTATATAAGACGAAGCATTAAGAAAAACATTAAGGTAGTTTCACTGAATTAAACCTGTGGATTCACCTCAGATCCTTCCGCTCTTTTTCACTGTTGCAAATGAAGTTGCCATAGTGACAAGAATGCACATGATTGTATATGCTAATGAGGAATCGCTCATTGTATTCGAAGGCACAAGGGAACTGCTCCATAAGTTGCCACACACACTCCAAGAACTGGTCTATAACTGGTGCCACCTCCTTGGGCTCATCGATTAGCTGACCATATCTATACAAAGAGTCATCAGATAGACAGCAGTATGTAGCAGTAATCTTCCAAACACACACACACACACAAAAGATTTGGGTTAGTTAGTTCATATTTGTTTACTACTCGGAAAAAATAAAAGGTTTTTCTATTTTTAAAAGCTGGCCTCTCACCGATGACAAAATTTGTGTCCGAATGAAATCCAGTCTTTTTCGATCAGCACCTGTATGCAAAACATGGATATATTATGTACAATAATCAAATTTGTATCATTTCATACATTAACAGTGACAAGACAGCACATGCTGTTGGTGAGCCAGTATTCCATTTATCTTAATATAACCCACTGGTCTGAAAGCCCAGTTTTTCTTCTGTGTCCAACAGGAAATTAAATTCTCTCTGAGATTCCAAGACACAGCTAATCCACATTGCACTTTTGCCCCATTCATTGCCCTGATGGGGGGGGGGGGTCACTTTGCATCCCATGATATTTGTATTCTCTTCACCAAAATTGGGCCCGGCTTCTCCAACTGATCTCCTGGAAAGGTAGTGTGTTCTCTTGCAGTGGTCTAGACAGAGTAAACCCCTATGATCTAACGAACATGGTCCATGAGCACAGCTTAGTAGTCGCCCTTACATAAACCCCCCGCTGCTTTGCTTTAAGACTGACAGCAGAGTAAAATCAAACCATCAAGAGTCCATCTACATTGACACCATTCTATGTCATCAAAAACACAGATGTTTCTAATTGGTTATTGCATTTTGCATCTTGTACAGTTTATGCATGATCTCCTCTGGCGTCTATACATTCATAACACACTGGTCTTACCATGAGACCCTTGAGAGTCCTGTAGAAAGGGTCAAGCAGCACACTGGCCACCGAGCACACCTGAGTTGTCCGATCCCAACCATCAGAGCAGTGGACCAAGACACTCACCCCTTCATCAGCCACAGCCTGCACGAACACGCAAAGCATCAGTGTGGGAGATTCTCTGGAAGTCAAGAACCGCAGGCATTCAGAATGAGTCGTGCATTTTACCTTGGCAATGAAGGTTCCGACCTCCAGTATAGATTTGATGTGTTTTAACCAGTCTGAATTTTCCAATCCCAAGAGGAATCCCCCCATGGATGGAGATGAAAGATCAGACACTGTGAAATGAGACACCGTAATTACAATGACCTTTGGGAATGGTGTAGACAAATATATTAAATAAATAAATACTAAGTGTTTAACCTCTTATTAATTGGTTTTCTAGAATTACGTGACAATGATACATTTTATCTTTGAAAGCATATGCAAGAACCTGGTGACAGATATGGGTGCAGTTATATGGTTGTTATAATGTTTGCGAACGTTTAGCCAAGTCATACTAACACATAAAGAGACCAGTGGGTGAATACTGTGGGTGATGCTGTCCAGCAGAGACTGTGTGGCAGATGTAGCAAACAACAAATGAAACACACTTTACACAGCTATGTCACTGAACAAATGGTTTAAAGAATCATGCCGTATGATGGAAAAATGTCATGCCCTAACCTAATTATATAAAAATGGCCACATTGAAACCCCCTTAAACGCAAATGGGGTGATTTGACATTCAAACAAGACATTCTAAAAACACACATACATGAACAGAGCCATTTGTTGTATAGATAACTGGGCCAAATATACCTCCTCTCTAGAAATGATCATTTATTACCAAAAGCATCGTTGGAACAAGGGGATCCAATAACAAAGTACGTTTACTGGGGCAAAAAACAAACAAACAAAAACAGAAGGTATGACAGGCCACATCAAATACTAGGAGATCAGACAGCAGAAGTACAGAACCACTATCCAAAAGGCAAAAACAGGTCAACCGGGGATCAGAACCACAGAAAAACAAAACAGAGAATGCTCAGTATGTTGGCTCAGGCCAGAGTAATACTTTGCAGTGAGAGTGCAATAGTGTAGATACTGTAATCATTCCTTCACAGGTGGAGAGTGTTAGTACTCTGATGAAGACATCTAAGAGGGGTGTGGTCTGTTGATGGGCTATTGCTCCTAAGGGCTTAAATGCACAGTCCAGCAGCTGTGCATGGTTGCAGGTAGCCCAATGAATCCTGGGAAGTGGAGTTCCTAAGCCCAAGTTCCTGTTCTTCCAGCACACTGCCTAGGCCCCCTGCTAGTTTCAGTCAGAGCAGGCTGGATCCTTACGATATATGGCTTACGATATATAATTTATTAAGTAAAATTGTCGTTTTTTGTTTTAATGACTTAATAAAATGGGATCACATTTTAGGAGTCATTCATACAGAAAAAATAAAATAGTTCATAAGCTTCACAAGATTTTTGTTACAATTGTAAACATTCTTTGGAGAGCTAATGACTTCGTGTGAGTCCCTTCCTTATAAGAGTCCTTCAAGCTTGGATTAACAGGTGAACAAGTTCAGTCCCTGATGTCAGGACAAATACAGACCAGTGTTCTAGGAAACTACCATTCCTGGAAGACAGGGGAAAGTTCCAACTGGCTTTACTGTAACAAGAGCTAAAAGTGCCACATAGTCTCTGTTGGACCCATACTCTCTGGTATTCAAACACTGGACTCCCCAGTGCTTTCTGTGGCAAAATGTTATCACAGCTAAGACTACCATTATTTTTCCAACACTAAATCAAATCATTCTCACGCCCCTCTTTCTCTCAAATGGGGAAAAAGGGTCACTGGTCATCAACTCAGAGAAATAAAAATAGTCAAGCAATGAAAACCAGATGGATAGAAAGAAACCTTAGCATAATCCTCAGCGTTACCACAAACGTGAGGATTAGGCTGTGTGTTTTAGCACATGCAGGATTATAAGAGAACCTCACAACGAATGATGGAGCACTTCTGTACCCACTATCTTAATTTGGGGAAGTAATGGATATTCATGACACAGCCTCCATGTTATTATTCTGAAAGCCTGTACTGCCTGTACATAAATACGTGCTGTTTGTTGGGAGTGAGGCATTGTATCACAATTTCTACTTAAATGAGTAAAAACTGTAAATATCTTGTTGAGCTCTTTATTTGTTCGAGTCCAGGTTAACCTGACATGAAATGAAACCTGACACAAACTGGAAAAAAAAGGTCAACAGAGGTGACAGAATACCTTCAATCAGTTTTTGTTGACTGTTCCTCATCACATGAATATTTTCAATGCCAATGAACTGAAACTTGATATTGGTGTAGTTATCCTCATTTTCGTAACCTTTCCCGGTAGCCCGGTTTGCCATTGCGTTCAGCTGGAGAAAAAAAAAGAAAAGAAAATCCCCCAAGCTTGCAAGAGTAGACTTGACCATTATGGTGATGCATATAAATGTTGAGTCTGGTGTGAGGACATACCTTGGGTCTGGTGTCCACAACATACAGGAACTGGCTGCCAGGGTTGGACCTCATGATGGCCTCCAGCATCTGTTCATCTTCCAGGCAGCGAGCACTGAAGCCAGATAGAGGCTGACTGCAGCGACATATGGCCGCCTGACATAGAAACAAGAATTCAGTGCATGGATGTTCACCACACTGGTGCATGGATGTTAACCACACTGGTGCATGGATGTTCACCACACTGGTGCATGGATGTTCACCACATTGGTAAAATAAGAGTCATGCTACACCTAATATGTTTCCCTGTACAATTAAATGTGACCACTAGTGTTTTAAGTAGTAATAGTTAAGAATGCTCTAGCTGTACTTAGTTATTTATTTCCATGATGTGTGCCATTTTGCCCCGTTGCCATAGCGATCACACATCAGATGGTAAAGAAAGTACTGAAACAATATGTTTTTAGCATTTCCATGATCTTACAAAGTTACAAATGAAAAGAAAAAATATAACCACAGGACCTTTAGCAATTTATAGTCTTCTACTCACAGATGATAAATCAAACCCAGGCCACTCAAGACGTATCCTTGCCAAAAATTGGAAAACTGGAGAATTTTACCTTGGCCTCATAAAAATCAGTCATGTTGGTGATGATATTTTTGTAGACACTCACTCTGATGACATATGGTATTAACTGAGCACAGATATCTGAAGAAGAGGCAGGTTGATGACCCTGTAAAGGTCACAACATGCTTCCACGCTCTCTGAACCCCCACGTCCAAAAGCAAATACGCGTGCCCTGTGGGGAGTACTTGGGTTTCAGAATAAGAAAGGCCTGTTCCAACAACGCACGTCCAAACGGAGCACAAGGGAACTTGACCTGCATTTTAAGCAATTCACGGGAAACAGGACTGTAAGTTTATGCCATGTAGATATGTTTTGGAAGCTTCTGGAAGAGAAGATGGCTTCTGAGTATGCACAGCACTGCCAAGACACAGTTTATACTCAGTGGAGCACTTGAGGAAACACCACGATGAAAACAGAAATGTTCAAAGCTGTTGTTACATAAGACTTTCCCCACTTCACTTTCCTCTGCCGGCAGGCGACAAAAAAGTCCAGACCACAACACGAAAGGCAGCACTAAACTCTCAAAGGCCTCACCGACCCCGAGGAGCTGACGCTGGGAGGAATGTGTCACAAATGCATTAGGACTCACCCGGGTTTCCTTGCAGTAGTATGACAGCGCAGGGAACCGTCCCCTGCTGCGAAACCTGGAGCTGCCCACAATGACGGGGAGGCTGGCAGATTTGGGCACAAACAGGTCAGCGGGATAAGTATCGCACACCTGGGAGGGGTTACACAGGGAAACAGGCACATTGGTTAAAGCTTGTGGGTGCATTTCCCTGAGTCTACGTATCATATGAAACTTACAGATGTTACAAACAAATCCAAAGAAACAAAAATGTTTAAGTATTCATGCTGTTTACTGACCCTGTATTCTCGGTTGACAGGGGTGGCATGCCACAGCTTATTTGGCACCCCCATACGATTGTACTCAGCCTTCAGATTTATAAAGTCCCAAGCCCCGCCCCTCTCAGCCTTCAGATTTATACAGTCCCAAGCCCCGCCCCTCTCAGCCTTGTCAACATTTGGATTGAAGGAAAAACAATAAAGCTCCTCATAGCGCTCTGAAACATACATAAAGGCAGATAATGTCATGAGCAAGGGCTTGATTCATGCCTTAGCACTGGGTGTTTGGAAACCACTAAAGTATAGAAACGCTAACACAATATTTGAAGGTGAGAAACACTCCAGGTTACCTGTCCTAGACAGACGTAATAGAGATGCAAGAACATCGTTGCAATCTTTCTCTTTGGAGATGAGCAGCTGAATGGCCTGGAAATTCTTGCAGCGGATGAGGATCGAGTATCCACAAGCACTAAGGCTTTGCTTCTCAACAGTAGACACTAAGCTATGCAGCAACTGTGATTTAAAAAAGGTTGTCAGTGGACCAAACAAAGCGTTTCAAATACTAGTCTAATAGTAAAAAAAAAATTTTGAGAGGTCATTCAACTTCTTACTGGTGCAGCAATCTTGATATGATGCATATGTATAAAAGATTTGGCAAACCTAGACTGTCCGTAGCAATTCAATATTGATAAATGTGCAAAGTAAAACAAACAAACAAACAAAAGCTCTGGTACAAGGTCTGAACTGAACCACTCACCCATACTTCATTGTGGACCTCTGACTCATTATCTACAAAGATGGTATGAAAGGCTGTCAAATACAGTGTCCCAAGCCGCGACCTTCGAGATGAGCTTCTGTCCACTAACTGGACTTTTTCGACCTGAAATACGACACAGCAGACATCAGATAACGATTAGGTAACAACTAAGGATTACCATAAATAATTAAAAAATGTAACAAAATCTATCATTTGTAAACAGTTTTAATCATATTTAGACATGCCTGCAATATTAAGTGACGTATTAACAAATGAAATTATTGGTTATTTTCGCTTAGGCCTATATACGTGACTTCGTAACGATGTAGCCTAATAGATTTGCTATCCTTTGGTTTTAACGTGTAGCCTCACATGAACTCAGCCTGCTGCAAAATCTTGCAGTTTGGCAAATTGAGCATTTATTTCGACGTATTATATCTATGGAGTTTCTTGTTAAAGATGAACAGTGATGGCCAGTAAATATAGCTATAGTTGCTCTCATGTCTTCTCACGTCGTTTATAATCTATAAGGCTTCTAAATTAAAACCCGACCAGTGCAGTGACATAAATACATCACAACATTTAAAAGACATGATTACAAATATTGTAAGGACATCCGAGCCAATAGAAATAAACGGGGCTTTAAAATATGTAGCTATTTGTGAACTAAATTGCAATTTTATTGTATGAACAGCGGATTATTTACCTTTGGAAGCCTGATGTGCTCCATCATCACAAACAAGTCCCTAGTCTGACAAAAATATTCTTAAACCTTTATAAGCTGCTCGCAGTGTCACGCTAAAAGGCCACTGTAATATGTACAATCTCATCACATTTTGAACAAACTAGACGTTACACAGATACCGCAGAACCGATACGATATCTAGCTAATAAGAACATGTTTCCTCCGTCAATAGTGGTGAATCACTATTCCCTCTCTGGCAATTTTCATGGTCCTAAAGCCAACGGGTTTAGGAGTGTGCAGTGCAACCACTACATGAAAAAGCTGTCAAAAGATGCATTACTTTTCTACGTAAATCAGATCTGTATTCCACACTCGGACTCAGTTATTATTATGGGTTGATTTTTAGACCTACGTCTCTCATTTTTAGACTTACATCTCTCATTTTTAGACTTACGTCTCTCATTCTGCCATAATAATTACCATCTCATACAGGTTACAGTTAGGACTACCTGTGATAGTTATGAGACGTCAGGACATAAATACGAAATATGAAAGCGTTTACAAAACGTCAAAATAAATAAATTAATTAAATAATCGGTATGACATTCTAAGCATTTCCTTATATTTATGCTGATAGAAATGTACTACTGGATCATGTATTTAGACACGATATATATGAAACCTTTCCAATGTGACTCAAACGTAGTTCTAGCTACAGCTGAACTAAACAATACTTGAGCATCTTTGCGGTTTTCTAGTGTGACTTATCTTGTTTATCTTTTCTACATCTTTCTTTGCCACCTCGTCTGACCATCTGTTTCCAGGCCCTGGTTCCTTCATTGAGCTTTTACATTTAATATGAACACCTCTTCATACAACTGTAGTTGTATGACACAAAAACCTTTGAGGACTCTGAAAATAGCAGTAGGTCAACACCATTTGCTCATGAGAATTGTGGTTAACACCTTCAACACACAGCGTTGGTTGTCCTGACAGGGGACGTAGTGACAGGACTCAAAGAACACAGGAAGAAAATGGCAAAATGTTAACGAGGGTAACAAAGACACATCATGCAACTCAAAACAACAAATAAGAACATGATTGGAATATAAAAAACTTTACCGTTATGCGTTCCATAAGTAGCTTGTCTATTTTACAAATTCAGATTAATCATAAATGAATAGAGGAAGCTAAAGATGTGTACATTTTCCCCATATGTTATTTTATGAGTAGACAATTACACTGTTATTTATGCCTTTATGACTATGGATCACCATAATACTAAAACAGTAAGGCAGTTTGGGTACATTTGGCAGAAGTGATTCACTTGGTCACACTCTCTCTGCTCAGATGTCCTTGCTTCATGCGTTCACATACCAAAGACTCTCAATGTTGATCTGAATTTTATGTACCCTTACACATAGCTCGGTGTGAATTTGTTTTGTGAATGCAAAATGTGGGGGCTGTAACACAGATGCATCACAGGCATATTAAACTTGCGCCAAGGAGAGGTATAAAAACACAACCTGATATCAGTTATGTATTTTTAGCTTATCAATCACCTTGTTGAAGCTGTTGACCAATGGTACACATACTGTTAGGTACATGTTCAGTATTGGGAAAGAAAACAGTGTCAAGGACTTCAACTTACCAGTCACACTTTGATAAACAGTGGGGCTTTTTGCTTTAGATTGTGTTCTGGCCTGCAGAGTTGTATGAATAAATGTATGAATCATCCCGCAAACACAATGCAATTATACCATACAAAGACTTTATTAATATATCAATTCCAGAAAAAAAAGACTACAGTGCAGACAGTGACCTACAATATTCAAAGGAAGAAAGCATGCCCAAGTATATGTAGCAATTTGTTATGACACTATTAATAACAGGGAGCTCCTTTGAGCATCCCTGGGGCAGACTTAACCAATGCACTGCACCACAGCAGTGTACAGTGCTCTTTAACAAAGAGAGGATTAAGTTGACCTTAAATGTATACTTATGGTCACACAAGGCTCCGGACTGGTTTGAGAACACAGTGTGGAATAGGTTTGTCTTACCATGCAAGTGCCTTAAGGCATCGCATAACGTGATGCATTTATTACAGCTTGCTGCACATCATCTTTGGTTTGTTCATACACGTTGTTTACTCTGCATTTACTTTAAATCTATTTTAACATGTCCTGGACAGCTTTACTGCTTCTGCTTTGCAAAAAGAGAAAGAAAATGGAGCACAAGTTTATCCTCTTTTATAGTTGACACATTTCTAGTCTTTCTGGATGTAACAAGATGTAACTTCTGGTAGCTTTTATTTTGTATGTGCCATTTCACCCCAATGATCTACAAGTGCATTAATTATCTTATTTGAGGTATTTTTTGGCCAAATTAGTCTTAGTTACCTACTCAGACCATTGACAAAGGTAGAAGACCTATCAATAGTAGCTCCGTCCAAAAAACATGTCCTTGGAAATTTTGCCAGTTCACATAGTGACTGGCGGCCATCGTCTCAGCTAATGACATGCAAGTTACAATATTTACATTTTCATTATTGTCTAAAATACAATAATGCGTAATAAATGTGAGAGTGCCTTACACACTGTATGACTTCTCTGTGTTGAAGCACTTTTGTGTTAGGTCAGCCTTTAGTGAACATCTGCTTGTACCATCTTTAGCCTTGTTACTAATAATTGACTGGGATATTTCCTGGTGACAGCACACCTAAGTGGTGCAAGGTAGCGCACTGACAAACAGTGTTAGCAGCATGGCAGAGCGATCTGTTGTCCAAGGACCTGCATTCCCAATTGCACTTGACAGGTCATTTCATTGGTAGTTTGCTTAATGCATTGGCAACACTTGACAAGACAGAGCCACACAAAACCACACGAGCATCCTTCTTTCGTAGCCAATCAGCATCGCCTCTTCACGAACTGACCTGAAAACTCTGCATCAGTCAGTGATGCTGTGGACTATTACAATATGGCATTAAGCAGTATTTTAAACTTTCACACCACAGTCACTTTCTCTCGTTCAGCCCCTTGGTTCACACGTGAACTACGAGAAATGAAGACAGCTGGACGTGTTCTTGAGCGGCGTTATAAAGCCTCTGGCCTTAAAGTTCATAAGCTAGCTTACTGGGAACACCAGAAGGTGTAGTCTAAGTCCCTTAGAGAGGCTCGATCACAGTTTTACTCCGGTATCATCAACAACAGTGTGGGAAACTCAAAACAGTTATTCTCCATTATAAATCCATTATAAATCATCTTCTCAAACAACAGGTTCCTCCAATAAATTAAATTACAGAGGAGCATTGTAATACTTTCATGGACTTTTTCAAAGCAAAAATAAAACACAATCTGTTCTACTCTTCACCTGCCCAAACCTCTAGGATTGAATACAAGGTTTCCCTACTCACCTATCAGTGTATGTATGGAAATGCTCCCTCCTACCTAAAAGAACTTCTCATTCCACAAACCTCATTAAGATCCCTCCGCTCAAATCACACCACGTTTGTGGAATGCTCTCCCTGACCATCTGAGGGCACCACAGACATTTGAGAGTTTTAAAACAGGACTGAAAACATTTCTTTTTATAAAAACCTATGATATATGGGTTTTAATTAGTTTTATTGGATTTTATGAGGTTTTGTATTGGTGTTTTAATTCTGTAGTACTTTGAGATTTGGTTCGAATGTAAAGTGCGTTATAAATAAAATGTATTATTATTATTATTAATCAAACACAGGACTGCAGGAACTAAAAACTAAATGAAAGTTCAAACATTTGCCAAGTTTGCCCATTTTTCAATATACCTTGCTACTCTCTGAAGTTCAGTGATCGTTTAGCTGTAAAACCTCGCAATACCAAGCATGTACAATTAGAGCATATACATGTTTCTATTTGTCTTACAAGATTTTGATGGTACAGTGGACAACTTTTTTCAAATGGGCATTTGGTTTACTTTCCTTTAATTCCCCACGTGTCATCTGCTAACTGATTTACTAGCTTTGGCAGGATCTCCTAGAAGGGAATAAAAATCATTCACTAGACTTTATATACTGCGTCATGCTTCCCCGTCTCCAAGGAGATTGTGCTTTTGAACGTTTGCAGTCATGGTTCCAACATGCCCACCTATTAGGGCTGGCATTTACATTCACAGTGGCATTCCGGACTCATAATGGACTAGTGTCTGGGATGGTGGTATATTGCGACGGCAGGACTCTGCGGATAGAGCTGGTCAGCGGGCGGACAGGCTGGCGCTCACAGAAACGAACGTAACCTGGTGGTTTGCAGCCTTGCGATGTCTCTGTAGTTTACAGATTCAGGACTGTGTTGGAAAGGCCTCAATTGGCTAAATATTGTTGAAACAATAATTCTCATTTTTATTTATATTAATTGGAGATATTATACTTGACTGGAACATATGTGCTATTTTTATGTCACTTTTCCTGACTTGAAATATGTATTTTGAACAGAATTTCTTTCTTGCTTTCAAAACTTACCCTACCATCGATATATCGATCTGACTTCTGTGCCCACGGGCTTTTGTAAAGCTTTCCATGAAGGTCTTTCACCTGCGATCACTCCTCCATGCTCCCCCGTCCAATCAGCAGCCATGCTTTTACCGACTCGTTCACATTTTGCTGGTCAAACAGATCCGTCCGTTTCAGTGTTTGTCAATGTCAGTTGCTTAACCATTTATCAGTGGTCAGTAAATGCTCTGGCAGCTGGACATGTTTGTCTGTGTGCGCATTTTTTTAAAAAAAAAAAGAAGAAATAAGCCATGGAAATGTTCATTTCTGCTTCCCTCCACACATGTACTTCTATGCATGCACACACATGTACACACATACACACACCAGTGCATTTCTCTGGGCCCTATATGCTATTGCATGCTCTATACAACAGCTTTGCCTTCCACTGTTCGCAATGATAGGCTAGCTCCTCCCCTTCATCTTCCCTCCTCCTGTTGGGGCGGTACAGCTGTCAGACCAATCTCCTGGAGTCCAGGCACTAGGGCAGAGCAAATTAAGACCCACCAAGATAGGAGGAAGGGCAGAGTAAAAATAGAGCTGGGGGTTCATATGTCAGTAACGAGGGTTCGAGCTTCAGCAAGGAAAGCATCAAACCTGAGATGGGACTTTATAGATAGACTGACCTACAACTCCATCACTACGGCAGTCGGTGACAAGATCCCTTAAGAGGCGTGTGGGCACAATAACAACTTTCTCAGAGTCACTGCAGCTAAGAGCATTAGACCTGTCAGATTCTTGCATTTCCCAGGTAAGAGCAACAGCATTTATGTTGTTAATTGTATTAATGGTAAGATTAGCATAGGCTGAAATTTCAGTGAAGGAATTGTTTCTGCTGACTCCAGTTATTTCTGTGAAAAATGGCTAGTCTGTGGAGTAAAGACACACAGGATATAAAGGCTGTAAGTTACAGAGCAAGGCTGACTGTATTTTCAGCAGCCTTGCATTATTATGGCAGTGATCCTTTAGATGCACCAGAGAACTTCCTAAGCCCTTGACAAAGTATATTTGACATGCAGAAATGCTTATTTAATGGAGCAGAGTTTTCCAGGAGTTTCAGGCAGAGGTTATGATGCAATCGCAAGAGTGGATCCATAGCTTGTGAATGAGCAAGCAACAAATGGCAAACTGTCAAAAAAAATTATTTTAGGTAATAATGTAACGTAGCTACAATGTAAGCAACAAGCCAAATCTCCTCAGGCACACAGATGTATTAATTAACTGATATTCTGCCTTTAGCAACCCACAGCTGTCAAGATAAAGAGATTTGTAAAAAAAAACAATTGTGTAATGACCTGCTCAGATCTTTTTCTTCATTTTAATTTAATAGGACTGTTTTTTTTAAGAAATTACCCAAACCCTATAGAGACTTTAAAGTGAAACTTTTAAGTGATTCACTCCGAGTTCCTCTCCATACTCACTTCAAGAACAACTTGCATTTCCACTGTGTAAGCAGGGAAAATTTACAGCATTACATTGCAGCAACTGTTTAGCATAAAGTGAGTTGTATGTACTCCAACTCCTTATGTCTGAAATTTAGCATTTAGTGTTTCAAATGTCCATATGCTCTATGGCCAACTGAAGATTTACAACAGTTAAAATGCAAGAAGTGTGATCCATCAAGCTGTTTTTGGTCACTCGGATTCTGCGGTTTAAAGATTTTCAGTAACACCGTTCATAATTCAGGAACCTCCACTTTTGCTACTTTGCCCCATTTCATTGTGAACACACCAAGCTCTTAATACTCAGTAATCCACATGTACACTCTAATAATCTAATAATAATAAACCGCATGTACCCTCTAATAATACATCTCTGGTTTCTCCACAAGGATGCTGGCACACTTACTGTCATTTGGCCAATCTCTGGTGCGGAGGAAAAATGTGGATTGTTTGGCGGAGTCCAAGCTGTGTCGTTGCCTCTCCACAGTGGACCTCATCGCCCTGGGAGTAGGAAGCACGTTGGGGGCAGGGGTCTACGTCCTCGCTGGAGAGGTCGCCAAGGGCAATTCTGGCCCCAGCATTGTGGTATCCTTCCTCATAGCTGCTCTGGCTTCCGTGATGGCTGGCTTGTGCTACGCAGAGTTTGGTGCCCGGGTGCCTAAGACGGGCTCAGCGTACCTGTACAGCTACGTGACTGTAGGAGAACTCCTGGCCTTCGTAACGGGATGGAACCTCATACTCTCATATGTCATAGGTGAGTGTAAAGTTCTGATGGTGCACCCCACGACATATAGGTCATACCTTGTAAAATACTTTGCATAAATCTTAAATGCAAAACTTTTTCATCATCTAAAATATTCACTCATCTAAAATATTTATATTATATTTATATACACACACACAAACACTTTAATTTAGATTTATACTGCAAATGGACTTACTGCTACTGTTTGAACACTTTTTAAATACTGAATAATTAAATAATTATTAAACTGGTTTCACCTCCTGGAGCTTCAGAAGCATTTAGGTTTGCACAGCTGAATGGACCTCTGTCCAAAATGACCAGTTTCTCTGGAAAACCTGTGTACTACACTATCGACTACCCTCCACGTCTGCCCCCTCTCCACACCTGCCCCCCCTCCACCCCTCCACACCTGCCCCCCCTCCACCCCTCCACCCCTGGCCCTTCTCCACCCCTCTTGATGTATGTCACTCTGCATTTTCTTTTGAAACAGGAACCTCCAGTGTTGCCAGAGCTTGGAGTGGAACATTTGATGAACTCATAGGGGGCCATATAGAGAAGTTCTGCAAAACATATTTCAGAATGAGCTTGCCTGGCCTGGCAGAATACCCAGACTTCTTTGCAGTTTGCTTGATCTTACTGCTTTCAGGTATTTACCCATTTATTCATGTTTGATATCCTTCCTTTCCAGGACAGGTGAGGACCACCATAACCTGCTTCAGGGAAAACACTTTACATTTGATCGGCTGCCAGTTCAGCTTCTGTCCGTTACTGGCACCTGTGAACGACCCCTCTGACCGGCCATGTTCCACCTGAAGCAGGTTAACATGAGACGAAAGACCTCGTGAAGCACAAATTTGAAGCACAACTCGTGCTTCAAACGTTTAGCTAATTCATGGAAAGTCAGAAAAAAAGTCCTAGGTTTGTAGTCGGCTCTGCGTCTGCAAAATGGTGACATTTGCAATAATAATACCTTAAAGCTGCATTCGGTAATACAAAAGTAGCTTGGTAATTCAAAGGAGTACAACTCCTATCTGCTGTGCTCCAGCCCCGCCTCCAAAGCCCCCCCCCCCCACACACACACACAGAGGAGGCTGCTTTTGACGTTGTGAAATGTCAACATTGCTGGCCAGCAAACACAAGTATAGTACTGCGTCCAAAATGGAATACTTAAACAAAGCACACTAGATTTGATTCAGAAGCCGCTGCTCAACTGGTAAAGCAGTGTGCTCTTGTAGTACACAAGTGGGCAGAGTACACACAACCTCAGGCGCCCGACAGTTACAGATGAACGAACCATGACTTTTGAACTACATTTTGAAAATGCTCACATCGAAACGCTGAGATAAAATGACTCTTAGTTCACATACCGAACAAGTTTTTTAAGAGAAACGTTACACAAAGACCAAAATAACTTGCAGCGTTTTTACAATATTAAACATTAAATGCCAGATAAAATATTGTATGCTAAGATTTTGTTGTGAAGAACAAATGAAGAGTTTCATTACAGATCACAGTTGCTGGTTCTGTTCAAAATAGCCTGCCCACTGCCCATAGGTTCTGCCCACTGCCCATAGGTTCTGCCCACTGCGGAAACATTTTCGTCCACCGATGCATGATGGCATCCAGTATATTTGGTGGAAGTAGCATGTCATCATTCACATACTGGAAAAAATGTATTTTGGTCAAATATTGCATAAGGCAAATTGATTTGAGGCCCAATCAGGATGCAAGCAGTATGTAATAGACTATTTCAAACACAGCTAATGTCCTGCCAACAACCTCTAATGCACATGCTCTGGCTCCAAGTTTCATCTTTTTGCGCAAGCGCACTCACGACGGCAGCTTCTATGTCGGCCATCGTGGTGGCTTCAAAAATTCAACGGTGACGAAACCATTCATTGTTCGACTGTCTGGGCAGAGTAAAACGTTTTAGCGAATATGACACAAAGTTTTTTATACTGTCATACTAAAAACCGTTATATTGCCACTTTAAATTTAAAGAGGCAGTTGTGAAAATTACTACCTTCTATACCTTCTGTCAAGATATTACTTATTATGTCATGCATACCAACACTAATTGCCGGTGATTACACAATAGCAATATAATTGTAACCAATAAAGGCTAAACTAACAATTGTCACAATTTTGTGGTAAATTTTATAACCTCATGGATGTTTGTATAGTAGATATGCCCAGCAGAGGGGCCAACAGCGGATTTTATAGTACGCACCAAACTACCGATGTCCAGGCTCCAACGCACGTGACCTACTCTGTGAACAAGAGAGATTAAGTCAGAATTTTCTCATGGAACATGATTAAACCCTGATTACCCTATCGCATGCACCTCTACAATCCGGAAATACAATATTTCTATACTTAAATAGTCCAGAGAAACGTGCAGTAAAAGTCGACAAAGCAAACAAAAGACTTCAGTATCGTAACAAGCAGTTAAACATAAAGATAGTAACAATATTCAACCTCAACACCAAATAAAGCTGTCACAAAAAACAACCAAAGACCCAAACGAGACATTAAATACTTTAATTTTGCTAGCTACGGCTACGGATCACGGATATAAAGCTAGGCAGGGGCTGCTATTTTAGGAATAATCTACACTGCTTAAGAGTAGTTCGTTTTTATATTTTCAGAAGCCTCAAAACTGTTCAGTTGCGTATTTATTGGCTCCTTATTTGATCGCTAAACACAAGATAGGCTAAATTCAGCCCAGTCCAACATTGCCAATAATCACAATTAAGCGTCAGAAATAGTCTGCGAAATTAACACCAATCACCTGCCTTCAAATGTATTTGCATCATAACTTTGTGTGTGGACGGTGAATGCAGCAAAAACGCATTGCAACATTATTCGGTAAAAAAAACAAACAAACAAACATACTTGATCTGGTGTCAAAGATGCCATCTCCTGTTGTTACACAATCTTTTCAAGACATAGATGTTAACAATGAATAAAACTGTGAAAAGATAAATGCGCACGGTGCGAACGAGATTAAGTGAAACCCAGAAAACTTTGATGGGGGCCAACGCTTTCTCAAATTCAGTAAGAGGATAAGCGTTATGTAACAAGTGGCTAAACGGGGGTTCCGCTCACGTGGTCAACAGGACACGTAATGGAACCCAAAGTACGATGCTTTGCACTGAGATTTAAAGCCAGTTGGAATCTCCAACACTCTGTTTTTGCAGAAACACTAACATTTGAATTTTTGGACTGAACAGTGTTTCAAAAGGACACAGTGTACACATGGGTTCCATTAAACACGGAGGAGCTTAGTAAACTGCTATGCTTTATTAAGTTACTAAGCAAGTATTCCCCCCCCCCCCTTTAAGGATCAGGGATACAGTATGGTCGGTTCCTGGCATGTAGGGTGTTCAAGCTGTATACATAATATTTTATTTTATTTTAAAATATTTTATTTTAGAGACATTCATAACAGCGTACAATACCAAAGGAGATTCACCAGTATACAAAATGAAGATATTTTGATTATATAGTGGGGACTTAATGGGGACCTTAAAATCATGTTGTGATCTTATATGTGTTTTTTTCCACAGGTCTTCTTTCTTTTGGCGTTAAAGAGTCAGCATGGGTCAATAAAATTTTCACATCTGTAAATGTCCTCGTTCTCATGTTCGTCATCGTTTCCGGCTTTGTCAAAGGAGATTCTCTTAACTGGAGCATATCAGAGGAATCTCTCATAAATGTCACAATTGTGACAAGGTGAAAAGATATTTGTTTTAAAATTCTTAAGGTGAAGGATGTTGCATGTGTATGGAACAGTAGTACATTTATTACCAGTGTCACTCCAGCTCATTCCTCACTCTGGTGTTTCGTTACAGGAACGTCTCTTACACCGGGAATATCACTAGCGATTATGGGACCGGAGGATTTTTGCCTTACGGCTTTGGGGGAACGCTAGCTGGAGCAGCGACATGCTTCTATGCCTTTGTAGGATTTGACTGCATTGCAACCACAGGTATTCATTAACGTAACGGCAAGACATGACATGACTATAACCGCAAGCAAGACAGAGACATAAAGCTGGCTAAGTAATTTATAACTGAGCAGTTAATAATCCATTAAACTATATAGTAAGGTGTTCACACTGTAAATGGGAGACCTTTGATGACAGAATACAGTGTTCCAAATGTTCTGTTGATCAGGTGAGGAGGTGAAGAATCCTCAGAGGGCTATTCCCATCGGCATCGTTACCTCCCTGCTGATTTGCTTCTTGGCCTACTTTGGTGTGTCGGCTGCCCTAACCCTCATGATGCCCTACTTTCTACTGGATGAGAAAAGCCCTCTGCCTATGGCCTTTGAATATGTTGGCTGGGGACCTGCTAAGTATGTGGTGGCAGTTGGCTCACTCTGTGCATTATCAACCAGGTAACGATCCTTCTGGTTCATAAATGTTACAACCTGCTCTGAGATGTTATGACTAAAGTCTTTTTTTTAAAATGTAAATTCCAAACGTAATTCGAGTGTCTGTCAGACAGTAGACTGTTTACAAAGGTGAGGCGTACCTAGTAAGACGTGTTTGTAGCGTCTAGTGAAGTGCATGATTAGGTCTAATGTGGATTGATTTCTAAAAAGAAAAAGAAAAAAAACGAATCGCTCTCTTGGTGGTGGTTTGTTGGAAGGAGGCAAACATGCTTTTCCTTTGCACATGAGTCTCTCACGGCTTTGTTGCTGCGCTCTTTCAGGTCAAACACTAAGCATGATCTTTCTTTTTTCCTGGTGAGGATTCCTGGTGTAGATTCTAGTTTTGTAAAGTTTATGTTATAGTAGAATTGGAATTTGGCTGTAGAACAGAAGCTTCACATAACACCTGTCTGCTAAAACATTGTAAAATTATAACTTTGAACACTTTCTTTATTTATACTTCTTCCGTGAACATGCTTCAAACTTTGTAGGATCATACTTGTAATTTTACAGCAGGGCCACCAGGAAAAATGAAGATGACGTGATTGAAAGGCCAGATCCCTAAAACCCCCTTCAATGCTTCACAGTGCTCTCATTTTAAATCTCGGACAGGAGATGTACGGTGTGGAGCACTACATGATGCATATGAAGAACATTTTGGGGATTTGGTGTTCCAGCATGTAATTGTTGTGCTCTGTGGCTGTGGTGCGGTGGGGCTGGAGTGAGGGGGGTTTGCCTGACTAACGTGTTGGTCCTATGCATGTCTCTGCCCCACCTGCAGTCTGCTGGGCTCCATATTCCCAATGCCACGTGTAATCTATGCTATGGCAGAGGATGGGGTGCTTTTCAAAGTGTTAGCCCGAATCAGTCCTAAGACGAAGACCCCACTTATTGCCACAATGACCTCCGGTGTAGTTGCAGGTGAGAGCTGAGGGTAAAAACTTGGCAATATGTTCCACCAGGCAAATGTGAAAGTCCAACATTAGGATGAGTCAGTAATTCATCGATGCGTCAACCACAGATGAGTTAGAAATCCATAGATGAGTCAAAAATTGATATCTGAACAAAGTGCCAAGTGGAAAACAATTTCTCCAGGCATAAAACAATGCCTGAAGTTGGGAACCGTTTGCTCATTCACAGTTGCCTGTGGTGTTCTTAACTGTCCAGACTACTCTGTGTTTGAACCATGACCCTTTTTTGTCCCTAGCCTGTTGGGCTCCATGTTTCCTCTTCCTCGCATTCTGTTTGCCATGGCGCGAGATGGCATACTATTCAGATTTCTTTCCAAACTGAGTAAGCGTCAGTCACCAGTGGCCGCTACCATGGCGGCGGGCACCACCGCGGGTAAGCTCCAGCGGAAAGAGCCGTGGCACGACCAGCCTTGGTGGAGGGGCACTGTGTGCATGTTCGGGCTTGCGGTGGTGAGGGATGCATGAGTTTTGTCGGGGTGGTGGTTGTGCTGATACGAATCTAGACGGTCTAAATCTATTCTATCCCCAAAACTGGGTCACCCTGTACTGCAGGTTTTAATCTCTTCCCTTTGGGTTTAGTTCTTGGAGGGCTTTCGTTTAATCACGCAGGTTTAATTACTGTGCAGCAGACTATGAAATGAGGTGCAGAGCATGTGTCAGGGATGGGATTTTAAAATCGTGTCCAAGGTCATGACTTTTTCAGTCTGTCTTAGCAATTCAAATGTAGCTCATTTAGAATGTGAAGGAATTAAAGTGCATATGGTAGCTAGAACATCAAATTGGACCAACAAATCACCGTGAACCAGCACAAATCTGCAGATGTGAGTTCAAATTTGTTTTACATGCACACACTGAGTTTATGGGAAGGGTGCAGCTCTCTGTAGTATCAGCTGCAGAGTGAGAGGGAAGTGAAAGCTGAACCCTTTAATGCCTGGTGGGGTGAATTCAGTGTGTGTTTGGTCAGTCTAGACAGCTGGATCAAGCTTAAAGCCCTGGGCAGGGGTTAGGGTTGGGTTTGGGGGGACCCCCACCATTGCTATGAATTGACTTCATACTGAAGCGCTTTCGAGTTTATTAATGTGCATTGGTGGCCTGCTGCGTGGACGTTTGAGCACCTGGAACAATGCACTGGATTCATGGGGCGAATCTGGAGTTGATCACATACACTCAGCAAAGAATTTGCATTATATTTTGGTATGTGATGGAACCCTTTGGTACAGGTTTCTGCTGCAGAATCTACTGTGGTTATGGTGACTGCTGGTCATGTATTTATGTGCTGATGTTTCTCTTTCTGAGTAACTTCTTACCTGTTTACTAAGAACTGCTTAACTCTTTAAAAACGGACATAAACTACTTTAACAGTAGCGCCAATTTTCTTCAAAAATCTGAAAATTTAACATGATTTAAAAAGGTAATGATTAGCCCCAGTTACTTTATCAAGTACAGTTGTCTGTGAAATTTGTTGTGCAATGTCAGGTCTTAATATGCATTAATAATAGTTGCTGGGTTATGATTTTAAGTATTAAAGCTTCAATCTGGCAAAGATTTTTATAAGAGATTTATAATGCATGAATTGTACATCAGTGTCATGTAAATTAACAGAGATTTTGGTTTAACCAACAATAATACAAATCTAAACTAAATCTGAACAGTATGGAGCTTGTGCCATGTGACCCTTTGTGCCATCAATAGCGAATGAAATAACACAAACATTATACAAATGTAATAAAATAAATGACGGCAAAATGTGTTCATCATTTTTTGCTATTCAATCTTTGCCAGTTTGATGTTGTGATTTTAATCTGTAGACCACCCCATTGCAGATCCATGGTTGCAATGCAGAATGATGGTTGGTACGTTGGTACATTATTTGTGACATATCCTTACGTAACTTGTAAAATGTTGTGTGTTAATCCCACAGCTATCATGGCTTGCCTTTTTGACCTTAAGGCCTTGGTGGACATGATGTCTATCGGGACCTTGCTGGCCTACTCTTTGGTGGCTGCTTGTGTGCTCATTCTCAGGTTTGTGTCCGTGGTTTCACTACACGCTCCAAAATGCATCTGGGGTATGAGCGAAAGGTCCCCAGAGTGCAGCGTGTAGTCTGCTCTTGCAGGACCGCATGAAAGATGCCGAGAACGTTTACTAGATCTGTGATGCAATCGGCTGAATGCTACAACTGTGCATCGCTGAGTGCCTTCTTCAGTTAATGGTTCTGTTTTTCTCTGACCTGTTTTCTCAGCCTTGCTCAACTTAAAGGGGGCACAGTTATGTTTCCTGGAGTCCTAAAAATGCCCCCTTTCTAGAAAAACAGGAATTTAAAAAATCTGTTTGCCACTGACCAAAGATACACAGCTCTGATTCATATGAACCAAGAACCCTTTCAGGATTTGGTGCAAGTGGAGAATAGAGCTCACAGAGCTAAGGGAGGCTACCGTGAGTTACATGGGTGTGGTGTTCTAAAAACGACAAATATACTCATGAACGTGGTTGCATTTGTGAGTGTACGATAGCTTGCCACAAACAGTTTTTGAAGTTTAAAATGTTTATTTTTGTTAGTGTTTTATATTAAGTCTAAGATCATCTTGTGGTCATGCTTTTCATTGTGTCTCTGTCCTAATTACTGATCTCTATATCTTTATGAAAAAATCCTTTCTGCCCGTGGACGATTCAAAAGCATCAGATCTAGTTTGACCAGCTATTTATAGTCAAAATGTGGTTTCCCAAATGAGTATTGGGTTTAGGTGGGCTGTGATTATTAACAGGTGCATGACTGACATGGTGATACCTTTCCTCCGTTTAGGTATAGGCCAGAGTCCGTGACGGGGCGCGCTGGGATCAGTAAAGGAGGCGTGGAGTTGGCTGAGTCGGAGCTGACGGAGTCGGAGTCGCACCTTGACAGGCTAAAGGACAAGGAAGCGACGACGCTGCACTCCCTGCTCTACCCCTCGCAAGAGCCCACCGAGGGCTCCTCCACCGCCGTCAACGTGGCCGTGGGGGTCATAGGTCAGCAACCTGCAGGAACGCGCGCAGGGTCAATGCCAATGCATTCGACTCATGAGACCTAGAAGATGTATAGCCTCGTGTTACGTTACATTGAGATGCGTGTGTTTTGCCTTTCTGCAGTCATCGTGGTGTGCACCATAAGCGCCCTCACTACACACTACGGACAAGCCGTACTTGATCTGGAGCCATGGATCCTGGTGGTGCTGGCGGCGTCTTTGGTCATTCTTTTCACGTGTATCATCTTGGTTTGTAGACAGCCCCAGACAAGCAAGAAGGTGTCCTTTATGGTATGTACATGCAGCACGGGTGCTGAATATGTAGGACAGAAAAGTCTAGGGACTGTAAAAAAAAAATGCTGTATTAAGCTAATGGGAAAAAGGGTTATTAAGCAGTGCAACGGCACATCAAACGGTATGAAAAAATGTCAAAATGTCAGCAGTTCCTTTGTCACAGCCTTACGCCTGCTACGCATAATGCTTGATATAGTTTGAAAGATATATGCATAGTATAAAGAAAGTGCAGTGAAGCTTGGAGTGATGAAAGAAAGGATTAAACAGGGTGAGGACAACATTTCGAGTAGTTCCAGAGGGTGCAAAAAAAGTGCTGTGTTAATACAGCATAACGTATGGGGTAGCTTTAACATATTGCTCTTGCCCCCGCTGACATCAAAAGCAGTCCTCTAATACCCTGACTTGGCTTTCAGGAGGAGATGCAGTCCTGCGCACGTGTTTAATACACTGGGCTCATTTGTTCCATAGGTTCCTCTATTGCCCTTCCTGCCCATTCTGAGTATATTTGTCAATGTTTACCTCATGGTGCAGCTGAGTGGAGACACATGGATCCGTTTCTCTGTTTGGATGGCTGCGGGTAAGCACTTACTTTCCCTCGCCTCACACACACACACACACACACACACACACACACACACACACACACAAAGTAGACCACATGCTTAAAAGCCCACATGCACACACACCCACACATACACACACACACACACACAAAGTAGACCACATACTTAAAGCCCACATGCACACACACACACACACACACACACACAATGCACATGCAATGAAGAAGCATTAGTACAGCAGAGGCTTATGAGAGGAATCTGAGGCAATTCTACTTTTAACCCAGCACGGTCCTTCACAAGTCTGACCGTGTGCTTAATTCCTGCACTTCAGGCTTCCTGATTTACTTTGGCTACGGTATATGGCACAGCAGTGAGCACCACAGGCACCTTAAAGGCCCCGACGGCAAGCCAGAGAAAGAAAGAATGTTTGTGATGGATGGCAGTGTGGAAAAGATCATGCATCCGGAGAAGACCAGTCAGTTTTAATGGATGGCTGATTATACATAAAGCTTTCCTACACCTACACCTACACCTACACCTACACCAACTTCCCATCGTGCTGAGCAGTGCGTCTGCCCCCAGGCTGGGAAGAGGGTTTGGAATGCTGTTTAGTAATGTCTTTATTCCACACTGTTCTGACTTATTGGTACCCTCATGAGGGCTGTGATGGGTTAATGTTAATGAAACGTGAACTTACCTCTCAGTCATCAGTGCTGCACACTTCTGCATCAGTGCTGCACATTTCTGCATTAGTGCTGCACTTTTCTGCATTATTGCTGCACATTTCTGCATTAGTGCTGCACTTTTCTGCATTATTGCTGCACATTTCTGCATTAGTGCTGAACTTTTCTGCATTAGTGCTGCACATTTCTGCATCAGTGCTGCACATTTCTGCATTAGTGCTGCACTTTTCTGCATTATTGCTGCACATTTCTGCATTATTCGGAGAGCATTTGCTACAAGATAACACTGTCAGAATTTACTGGTCAATCTTTTTCTGTGTATTGTTTTATTTTATTTGAATGACCATGACTATGAGTATTCACAGTATTTCTAATGCAAAAATAGCCCATTTTCTGTTCTTTGGCTGCATTTTTCTTTCATATAATAAGACTATTACCCATTTCCTGTTTACAATTCTTTTACTTCTAAAGTGGAACGTAATACATTAGAATGTTTGAATCTCTGTCTTGATAGTCTAACTCCAAAATCACATTCCTTTCGCTGATTGTCTTATAGACTCGGTTATGTAACTGTCCTGTTTCATCTTGTCTTGTTTACACAGATAGTTCTAATGCCAACCCAATATTCCTTCATACAGCATAAAAGTATGAAACGTCAATCAAATTCAGGCAGAGGCTTGTCCTGACGTTATCTTAGAAAGAATGAGTGTTATGCTTCTAAGTACTCTGCCCCCCCCCCCCCATACTTTTTTCTTTCTTTATTCTTTACATAGATTTATTTGGACATAAAGCTATTTGCAAAAAAAAGAAAAAGACACTAACAGATATGATAAAATCTATGAATTGGCCTTAAAGGCGCCAGCTTCCTTTGTTTTTGATTGTACTCTGGATGTTTCGAACATGCTTTCACACATCCTTTCTTTTGCATTGTGTTTCTGTTCAATTCACGCATATAAAATGGCACCCAAACACAACTGTTGCCTTAATACGAATGTTGCCTTAATCATGCACTGCATGGTCCGCTGATAGTTTCACAGTGTACAGTGGATCAGTACATCTACTGATATACACAACTGATGCTTTGATACTGGCAAGTACGATTGGCCGATTATGACAGTCACAAATCTTTTTCTCTTTGAACAGAGTGTTCAGTCCCAGTTATTGTTTAGAGGTGGCTTGACTAGAATTTTGAGACCCTGAAAAAAATAAAAATAGCTAATTGAGAGATTTCTATCCATTTGTTATTGGATTTGTAACCTTCGTAAAATAAGTCATATAAATGTCTTTGTATAGTGACTTTTGAACTAAATAGTGATGTTGAATGTATTACAAAGTGATTCCAAAATATTCAACACCAATTTGTAATTTTTTACTCACATTAGCATATTGTTATCAATAAAATGCCCTTTTTGTTTTGCTGGTGTTTTTTGGGTAGTGGTCAGATCTTCCGGCATTTCAAACATCACCCATTTGAAAAACTACACCAACTTCCTATTTCATTATAAACACTTACATTTGGTCAGAGAGTATATAACTGTTCAGTTATATATCTCATACAGCTTCAACCAGGTGTTGACCACAATAAGATATACAATTTAAGTGTATTGCAGAGATTTGCACAAGCACTGCAGTTTACATCCCATCCTCTTTTTACCTAGGAGTCAGGGATGAAGATAAAATGAATTTACTACCACTGATTGGTATTTATGTCCAAAGTTGAAGATCTCTGTAATAATGTCTCTCTATGCAATACCCCAAGACACCAGCTGAGAGCGCTGTTTCCTGCTGTTGATTATTCTTTTGTTTTAACCCAAGAAGATGTGGCAGGTCTTCAGTCCCATTGCTGTAGGATCACTCCACTGCGGAGCTTACTGTCTCTGGCAGCAGTTCCAAAAATAGCTTGTGAAAGAAAAGCTTGTGATTGCATTATATATTTTTGTTTGTTTGTTTTCATTGAGCAGTCATTGACCAATCTGTGACTGCATTCACTACTTTAATCTCCTAAAGAAAAGGTTAAAATACCAATGAGAGCCAAACTTAGCTTGTCTTTTTTTTACTTTTGACATTTACTAGGATTAAATGGGCATCACACTAGGCAATAAATCATGGTTTATTTCCCTGCTTGACGGCAGTTAGCAGCAGGGTGTCCATTCTCCCAGCAGATGGCAGCAGAGGATGGTTGTTGCATAATTTGGGGTTTTGGTTGGGGAGTTGCAGGGTTACAGTACTGCATTCTCTTTCTGGAGGGGAAAACTCAAAGGGCAGTCGATACTTGCAGAGTTTCAGCTCTGTTGTCTGGGCCTCTCGCGTGACCGAAGAAACCCCGCACAGCTGGGACGGTCCGCACCCGCAACCATGAAGCTCTGCGTGCTGCTCGCGTTATCGGTGCTCGCGCTGCAGCTTCAAAGCGGTAAGCCGTTTTCATTTTCTCTGCTTTGCTCTGCATGTCCTCCAGAAGCAGTGCTTATAAATGTGAAAGGACTTGTGGTTCTGTGGCTTGTGAAGTTTGCCAGGGGTCACCTTAGAGTTGCTGGATGTGAAGCAGATGCAGAGCTGATATATGGAGGAAGCTTACAGGAGTTAATGAAAAAATTATTTGTAATTTTAATAAAATTGCTTCTTTCTTTTGCACAGTAAAATTGCTTTCTTTTTTGACAATGAAAGACTAAAACTTTTCATTGTTATTTATTATAATTTCACTGCTGTCTTTATTTGAAATTTGACTTTGAAATGTCTCATTCAAGATCATTGTTTCTAAAAAAGTACACTTAATATTAACAATATAACTGACACAACACTGCAACAGTTGTAGTGTCAGCAGATTTGACGCTTTTGGCTCATTACGCATAAAGTACAACAAAGCACATTTCCTGCACTGCTGCTTATTCAGTTGTGAGGTGGAAACACAAAATGGAGAAACTTTCCAGATGGGAGCACTGCCGCTGTGTTGTCCTTCTGCCGTCTCGAAAGAGAGCAAAAGAAAACCAGACCCCCGTTACTAGGAAAACATTTCATTCAGCCTCTTGTCACCCACTGAAAGTTCTCCCAGTTCTCACACTCATTTCTGTGTTGAGATGCCTGCCTGCCATGTTATCTGTGCCGGACGCACTCCTTCCCATTTGAAAGCGCATTGAAGGTTATTGTCAGAAGAGCTGAGCTTTTGTACTAATGGCGTTTCCCTCATATGGAGCCAGGAGTGAGTCAGCAGGGCAGCCAGAAGAAGGAGGCAGCCGAGAACCGCGCCAGGCCTGGGCGAAAGAAGATCAAGCAACGCTTCCCAAAGGGCAAAGAGAAAGACGCCGGAGGAAGAACTTCAACCATCCTAACCCAAGTCCTGGACAAAGGCCGTTTCCTGCGTCTTGGTGACACTCTAATCTTGAATCCTGGGAAGACAATGGAACTAAGATGCAAAGGAACCAGGATTGGTTGGGCATACCCCCCTTACTTGGACATCTTTAATGATTCCCGCCTCAGGTACTCTACCTCACGTAGTACTTTTGATCAGATATTCTAATCATTCAGGCTTGAGACCATACTCTCTTAATTGGCTGGTGTTGTGTAAATCCAAGAGTTGATAAAGGCTATCAGTCTTTTCTCGATCTTCCACGTACTCTAGATACAAGTTTCAACACTAGTCCAACATCTATTCAATTCTGCAGTGTCTTTCACAATGTTATTGATTTTATTTATATTGGCCAGTTTCTGTTTATTATCCACAAATGATCACGCGTTAGAGAAGATGCTAAAACGTACTGCTAACGTACTGTACGTACTAAGGTCCATAGGGTTCCTGTGTTATGTTTGTGTCAGCATTAAACAGCATGAGAAGTTTGGTCAGTTGACCCTGATGTCGCCCTCTGCTGCCGATACGGGAGACTACAGCTGCTGGGTGGTGCTCTGTGATGGGGAAGAGTGTGAGAAGGATCCCGATCGCACCTCCACCACCTACATATACTTCGCAGGTACAGTGTGTCCTTCAACTCCAGGTTAAAATACCGTCCCTGATAATAACACAGTGGTTGAATTTGGTTTAACTCGAGTACTGCCATTTAATTTCAGTTCATGGTTTTTCAAGGGCAATTTTGGCTTTTAGCACTTAAGAAAAGAAATACGTTGTCGATCGATATTCTTCAGCTTGGAGCACGTAATACAAACATCTTTGTCCCTCTGCAAAGACAAAGACGAGCTGTTTGTCCCATCGACCATCCACTTTGAGATCGTGTACCTGAGACCCGATAAGCCGGCCACCGTGCCCTGCCGGGTGACGACCCCCAAGGCCACAGTCTCGCTGCACAGGGAGGTCCCTCCAGAGGAGATCCTCGTTGATGGGAACCTCCTCTTATACAAGCCCACCAAAGGCTTCATCCTGCAGAACCCCAGTCCAGAGTACACAGGGGCCTTTTACTGCAAGGCCAACAGCACCAGCAAAACAACCCCTCAGATCTCCACAAAGTTCCAGCTGCTCTATGTTGAAGGTCAGGAGGATGACTGGGACCTCCACTAAAACATGTACACCTGCCTGATTGTTTTCTACGGTAATGATATGAACGAGAAATTGTACTTAATGACACTGATTGTACAATCCGTGTTCCTGCCTCCCATGTTCTAGTACCAAGTGGACCTCCATTTGCAACTATTCAGGCTTCTAAAAATCAAGTGAGTGGGGGAGACATCTTTAATGTCACCTGCACAGTTCTGGGTGAGCCTGAGGTCGATGTGAACTTCAGCTGGACTTTCCCAGGCCAGGTACATGACAAGACAAAATGAATATGAGGATATGGCCATTATGGAACATTTTATTTTTAACTAAGCGACACACGTCTAATAGACTCGAGATGTTGCATCGCGGTTGTTTAGTGGAGGTAACGAGCTAGTTGTGTATTGTCGAAAGAGCTAGAATGCATATCAGCTTATCAAACCCAAGCAGAACTAATGTTTCTGCACGAACACTGAGTTCCTATCCTTATTCACTGCAGGATGAAAGACCTGTGAATATTCAGGACACATGGAGGCTGATAAACAGAGGAGTGGGCCACACCACTCGAATCTCCCAGAGCGTCATAACTGTGGATGACGTGGAGACTATTGACTTTGGGGACTACATATGCACAGCCAACAACCACCACGGAGAGACATCAGTGGCCACTCATGTCAACTCATATGACTAGTTCCCTCTAAATGGCCAAGAAGGGAATCCCTACGGATTAATAGCCATATATGGTATGGCCTTAAATGGCTTTTTGAGAAAAAGCCTAATGTTTTTTTATGTAATGAGCAGCAACAATAACATTCTTTGTAAAGTGATAACTGGAAAAAACCTTTTTAATGGATTTTATGCTATTCTTTGTATATTACCCATGATACACCACAGAAATTGCTGCAAAACATTCATAGGACTATGCTGTTATGAGCACAATACAATATACATGTCCGTGTGTTGCTGGTAGCGACCACAGCACGTGCATGGTGATGAGGTCAGAGTGGAAAGTGTTTGAAGGCTCTAATGGCCTCCGCATGTGGAATGTGCAGTGTAAACGTGCTGCTTATTTCGGTTTCACTCTTCACTTCCTGCGCTGCACCTCCTACAGTAGCCTTACCCAGACTCTCTGCATTTCTTCATCTATGGCTGGTGTGTCCGTTACGTTCGACTAGCTGCCACTGGCGGCTACGTACAGGGCTCCTACAAATTAAAAGTACATATCAAATGGTAAAGAGGAATAAACATGCTTCACTTTGTAATAAACAAACCAACGGCTAGTGGCATTTTCCTTCTTTTTTTTGTATGACTTTATTAATTGCATATTTCAAAGAGTTTCAGCTTCACAGCAATAAATTTAATACCCACACAAATATCTTAGCAACACATAACTAAGGGAACCTCCTTCACTTATTCCTCACAACCTTATTGTACGATTTTGATGGTCACACCTTAAAGCTGCAATAGGAGGTTAGGTAAAGTGAGGGGTGCTCTTGAGGCCACTGAAGCATGCTCAAACAGTCATTTTTATTGGTCCCATGGTCCAGTAGGTGGCGACATCACTCTCCTCGGGGGCTGTATGCATAAGATCCTAAACCCGTATTCATATTTAAATGCACAGTTCAGGTAATGGCAGATATTAATTTGCTAAAAGGAGTCAGTAATCAGGCTAGCCAACACTCTGAAACTTGGAAATTAAAACCCATATCATCATTATCATTAACTCATGAGGAAAATAAATAGAACATTAGAAACTTATCTGGCATGTCAAAGAAGATTCAAAATACCCCTGAGGGAAACATTTGAACTTCCTAAGCATTTTTGGAACTGTGAATAGGACATTATTCCTGATCACTGATGGAACTCTCACTTTCCTTGGTCTGGAAAAATGCTTTTGTTTGTATTTACCGTGCAAAAGAAAACATTTCAGGGACATTTACTACTATGTTGTTCAGTAGAATTCTGGGAAATGTCCATGCCTGGTTGACATTAGCCACAGTTAAATAGGTGATGGTAGTCCATTTTAAGTCTGCTAATGGTAAAGCTTTGTTTTACGCCTCCTTTGATTCCAATGGCACGCTAGTCTTCTGCATAGAGTCTGAAGACATACTAAAAAAAAAAACATTCATTCTTCCATTCAAATCACAACCATTAACGTGCATCCCCAGTTAACATAAAACAACGATCTGGCGAAGCAACCAATTGCTGAAGGTAAAGGAGCAGAAGGCCAGTGACAAAAAAATATTTACAAGCCCTGAGATTCTCTCTCTTCCAGAACGAGACGTGAAAGACAAAAGGTATAAAAAAATGTGGCCTCGTTGGTTAAGTGCTTCTGTGCAATATTTTCTTCAGTCTTTATAGTCGTTCAACTGTATATATACGAATTCACCTGAGAGAAGATCCATTTTGGATTAGCGTCCTCCAGGTGACCAGGATCACACAGACATGGCTAATATAGCGTTCTCTCTGTGAGTTATTCAGAAGGGCTGTCCTGAAGCTGAGGGCCAGGGTTATCTGGGAGAAACTGGGTGGCTGGAGAAGACGCCCGAGCTGCGGGGTGAGCGCAGGCTGACGGAGGCCGAGGAGGAGGGGGAGAGCTTGCGTGGACTGCTCAGGTCTCCGTTCTGCAGCTTCCAGAGCAGCTCCTCGTTTTCCATAGACAGGCGATTGTTCACCTTGGTCTCCTTCTGCAGAGACTCCTGCAGGACGGCCTGCTCGGTGGAGAGTTGCCTGATGGGAAAAAACGCAGAAAAGGGCACATGAGTCACACCGAACCAATGTAACACAATGAGAATCTGTAACCAAACCATCAGTGGTCAGTTTCTGCCCACAGGACCTATGCTGACTGGATATTATTTGGGTTGCCCATAAAGATGTTCTCAGTGAAACCAGTGCTGACATGACAGTGGTCATGCTGGTATGTGTTGATCAGACACTGCAGGCAGGCGAAGCTGAGAAAACCTCAGACAACAGAAGGTCCCGTGTGCTCAGAAAGTAGCATGAATCATTTTGCAAGGCAAAAAATGGTCTGAAACTACATCTGGAAGGTGTTTCTAATAAGTTAATGTCTCTAGTAAAGTTAGCAACTGCTCCAGCGAATAGGTTATAACCATCATCCGCTACTGCCCATTTTTATATAATAACCATTTGATTAGAGGATTAGTTCAAGGTATTCGAAACAGCCTGAAGAAGCAATGCTTGCAAGAACATAGAGAATGTAGGGATGTCAATGCTGCCTCCCCTGTGGTAGACTGGGGTTCAGTCCTTATAGTGCACCATGCTTTATCAATAGCATGTTAAGAGTCCTGTGGTGAGACTCCCAACCCAACAGATGATGATACCTCAATAAGGCAGCGTGTTTGTCCATTCGGGCTTTTAAGTCCTCGTTTTCTTGCTGCACCTTCTTAAGACATTCGTCAAGCTTCACGTTCTTCTCCAACTAGAGCAATGCCATTAAAACAGTGAAGGTCATGATCTCAAGCCTTCGCCAGTTTGACCATGATAACCACATGACATATTGTATAACGTGAAACAGACGCCTTCTCTTTCAGAGTTTCCTCAGCCTCCTCCGATTTCATTAATCAGTGAAATGAGAGAAAGCTGATAAAACTGAGGGCCAAAATGATGAACTGAGCTCACCAGTTTGTCCATTTGCATGAGTTTCTTGTCCTGTTGGTGGATCTGCTTGTTCTTAATGTCCAGCACCACTTTCAGACTTTCCAGCTCTTGTTCCAGGTAGAGGGTGTGGGAGTCCATCTGTAGTCAGTAAAGGTTAACGCACAAGCTCACAGTATCTATTCACGTCCTCAAAACACCTCTCTTGGTGTCTTGCAAAGATTCTACAGAAGGATTTACAAATTGATGCATGGTAAAACAAGCAGACATAGCTGTGTTCGTTTGAGGATATACACAAAAGCATTTTTTTACTGGTAAACTATGAGGGGCAATCTTTTGAATCCTCTCTCGGAGTAGGTCCAGTAACTCTGTAATACATCATTATGTAGTAACTGCAAAGGAGTGAATGACTGGGGTAATCCTGTTCTTCTCTATACTGTATACAGAAGGTTTGGCAGTTCAATGGAGGATTAACCATCTAAATCCCCTTTTGTGCACTTGAAGAATGCAAAGAGTACCAAAACACACTTAACACTGACCAGAGAGCCCTGTGTAACATTAACCTTCCCCTCCCTGAAAGTCATGCTATGCCCTAAATGGACAGACAGTGTTCAAACTTTGCTATCAGTGACTACTATTCCTATCTGCCTGATAACAGGGACAAATAGCAGGAGAGGACTTAAGAGCTGTGGGGTGGTGGGAAGCGTACCTGATATTTCTCAGCAAACTGCTTCCTTTGTTCCTCCTCCGCGTTGAGCTTCTCGTTGAGGAAGCTGTTCTCTGCTGCAAGCTCCTCGATTTGATTCTGATAAGAGACAGAATGTGAGTATCAAAGTGTTCAAAACCTATTAAAGCAACCGATTAGTGAGGCGAGCGAGGCTGCATCAACAGTGACGGGCAGGGCTTACTGATAATGTTGCTTCTGCGTCTTTAAGTGTTATTTCCAGAGCTTGCATCTCCTGATCATGAGATTTTCTGATTTCTAAAAACACAGAAAACAAAACTGGTCAAACATCAAGTAAGCAAAGAAAATCAACATGATGTTTCATGGCATCAATTGGTATTGATGTTGCATGCATACTGGTTAACAGCTTGGGTTATGAGAGAAAACCAGTTCATACTGGTTAACAGCTTGGGTTATGAGAGAAAACCAGTGCATACTGGTTACCAGTTTGGGTTATGAGAGAAAACCAGTTCATACTGGTTACCAGCTTGGGTTATGAGAGAAAACCAGTTCATACTGGTTACCAGCTTGGGTTATGAGAGAAAACCAGTTCATACTGGTTACCAGCTTGGGCTATGAGAGAAAACCAGTGCATACTGGTTACCAGCTTGGGCTATGAGAGAAAACCAGTGCATACTGGTTAACAGCTTGGGTTATGAGAGAAAACCAGTGCTTGGTACCTTCCAAAGATTTTTCATAGTGCTCTTTAAGGCTCTCCACCTTTTCTTCATGGCTGGCTTCCAGATCTTTCTTCATGGACTCATGACTGGCTGTCAACTCCTCCAGCTACACAGGCAAAAAAAACCCTCAGTATCTGAAGCACGTTGGCAAGTGTTTCAGAAACCTCACGCACACGAATGGGTACACGGAAAAAATCTCCTTGTACTACCTTGTAAGCCAAAAATATAAATCATTGGCATGCTTAACTCTAAAGACAAATGGAAACTTCTGGTAACAAAGATCATGTAACACTCGGTAACATAAGCCGAGAAACGCAGGCATTGTCATGGAATGAAAATAGCTGCCTGGATGAGTTTTACACCAAGTCACCAACAGGATGTCCAAGAGGATATGTGAGAATTTGAGAATTCCCAAATGCTGAAACGTCGATCATTCCCAATCACCTGCTTCTCCATCTGGGCTTTGCACTTGTCTGCCTCATCCTGGTAGGTTTGGTGGGTCTTCTCCCACTCGGCCAAGTAGAAGGTCTTCAGGCGTTCCTCCAGGTCAAGCAGGTCGGAGTGGTGCTGCTCCTGTACCTTCTGCAGCACGCCGTCAAAGGCCGCACGCAACTCCTCCTTCTCCTGCTCCAAGCGCTCGCAGGCATGGACAGAACTCACTGTGGAGAACATTCCCCTCGTCAGTACAGGCCAGATATCAACATCAACGCCAAACCCAGATCAGGGGGGAAAAGCCTGCACGGATGTCAAATGAAAATGAAAACGGCGATTTATAAATGATCTCTGACCTGTATTAAACGGACAATACAACAGCCACATTATTTGACCGTATACCTCATACATTATAGTTATTTTTTTTTTTAAATAAGCAATTTTTCTTTCAACATATTTAAAAAAAAATTGTTGGGACAGTAAAGCTTATATTTTACATTTTTACATGTAAAATATGTTTATTGATGGAAGTGATGAAGTGTTTCAGGCGACATTTTGTCACATTTTTCTTTTAAACAAGTGTGAAGGTGTGCAACAGTACACAGTTATTGTTGTCGCGTTTTGCATTTCAAATTTTGCCACACATTGTCTACATAGGACAGGTCAGGACTCCAGACTCCAGTCTCACACATTTTCAGGTAAGGACTACAGACAGGACAGTCCACCATACAAAGGAAGCATATGTTACTCCAGAATCTCTGTGTACTTTCCACATTAATAGTACCAGTTCAGAAGTGCTAGTTGCTGACGCAGAGCCCAAGACCAGAAGCCAGGGTCCATCATGGTAAAGATTTCTGAGCTTAGGTTGGCACCCTTACACACCGAAATTCCTCCAGATTCTTTGACTCTTTCTATTATGGTATGCACTGTAGATGTTGAAATATGAAAAGTCTCTTCCTATCTTTCTTTGAAGATTGATTTTTAAACATTTCAAAAATATCCTCACATTTTTTGGCAATAGGGTGGTCCTTGGCCCTTTCGTGAATGCTGCTTTTATACCGAATCATGATTATAATCACCTGCTGACATCAGCTGATTCAAGTCACATCACTATTTAATTATTTTACCTCATTACTAGCCTCAAAACCGGTCCAAGCTTTTATTTTGGAATGTGTTGCAGGCCTAAATGTTGTGAATGGATGTATATTTACAAATATTTCCAAAATAAAAGTGCTGACCAGACAAAACATGAAACATAGTGTTCACATATGTGCAGTGAAAGTAAATTTTAAATCTTTTTGTGGGTTGGGGTTGTAAATTATGCTTTCTATTCGATTCCCAAGACACATACACGACATATTTTAAACTTTCTTTTAAAAGGTCTTAACTTACAAAAAAAAATTTAAAAAATCAAAGCATTGCAAGTGTTGGGTAGTGTCTAGTGCACACCAAATCTGGAAAGACAAAGCTAAAACCCCCATTTGCTGCCTTGACATTATGTCCTGCCAACACTTGATGGTAAGATTCCTAGAAGAGCATTCCGTTCAAATACACAGTTGTCAGCACAGTTGCGGAATCTCTAGTGCCATTGCAAGCAAAGCTACAACTGTTACGCGGGACACGTTGAGCCATAACTGTGAAAACAAAAAAAAAACGCGAGCGAGAGAGAGAGAGAGAGAGAGAGAAAGTTGTGACAGATGATAACATGATCTACAGATCCACGGCCGAGAAAGGAACACAAGCTGCTCTCTCTCATGAGTCGAAGCCCAACGTTTCACTGTCGGCGAGGGACTGGAGTTATTCTCCGTTTCTGAATGGCTTCCTTTGGCGCCGACGACAGATGCTCCTCAGGCCTTTCCCACGGGGAGCAGGGACGTGCCGCTGGTGCACCCTGGGAGCTATCGGGCGGCTTGGCGAGTCACGCCTGCTGCAGCTGCCGCGCTTTGTATTCCGCAGCGTGTGCAAGGCCGAGCTGTCAATCAACCATCTCGGACGGCAGCGGGTCAGGCTTGCGGTCAGCTCGCCATTCCGCTTTTTGGGTGTCCTTTGGCAGCTCGGCTGCCAGTCTGCAAGGGTTGCCCGCAGCAACAACAGTGCCAAAATTGGCAAGGACAACAGACAGCTGTGGACTTCACGAAACTCAACTCAGAAACTCAACCCAGACATTTTTTTTGCGCACCATTCAGCGTTTCTTTCTGAAAACGGCTTCACCGTGACTATTGACTCATGACATAATGAGTCACTGACCTGCATTTGACTGTAATCATGAATCAAGAGGAGGTCAAATCAATATGTGACTGTAACATAAAGAGGTTAAACAACCCTTGGGGGTAAACAGGCACGCCCTGTACAAATATACCTTAATACGATCACGTTTACACTAAGGCCAATCACAAAGCAATGAGAGTGATACGGAAAATAAGATCACTGATGACACACACGCTTCGCGAAAGGGTGGGCGGAGTCTGTTCTGCAACCTGTTTCCAGGATCCAGGATGGGGGGGGGGGGGTTGGGGGATGTATGCGAAGCCACAGACAGAGGACGAGCTGTAGCCAGCGCTCGTTAATGGCTGGGTGCGTTTCATAAATCTGCAGTGTAATTCTATTACAGGAATTTATGCAGCAGGCCTCAAACGCACAGCCTATAAATACTCCAAATAATGTGAGCGAATGGAAAAAAAAAAAAAAAAAGAGAAAAGACAAAAGCAGGAGACAGGCAGCAGGAGAGTATGTGTCACTGGGGAATGTGGCCGAGGAGGACATGCTGCTGCTTATCCGAGCTGCCATGTGCAGACCCGATATAGGACTGCCTCAGATACGAGGGGAATCCAGCACGCTGACCGCTCTCCACGCGGACGTTCACTAAAAAAAGGATCAGATGGTCACAAACTTATTATAAAAGTATAATAGACTTGTATAGAGTCCTAATTAAAGTCTTTAATGGTGGCCCGAAGTTGTGATGACTTGCTGGTTTAGTGCCAAGTGCAATCATTTAATTCTGCTTGGAGAGCATAACTTATAGCTTGAGAAGCCACGTGTGTACATGCGTGGAGGTTGCATGGTGTGGGCACGGACATCGTATGCGTCTCTGAAACGAGGCTGAGTAGGCGCGAGAACAAAGACCACGTGGGGGCCTTATTGGCGAGTTTGCTACGGCCTCCAAGAGCAATCTCCATTAGTGCCATTTAACAAGACTAGGCACTCTGTATGGCGAGTCTGGCGTAAAGCCAAGACAGAATGTCTCACGCCCTAGTGTGCTCAGCTAGGTGAGGTCACTTTGATGTCCACGTGCTGCTTCACATGGATTCTAGTGTTTAAATCTACATGCTGATAACAAAAGTGATGATCTGCAAATACTGGCACGGTCTTAAAACATTCACAGACACCTGGAATGTGCTTAGAGGCTGACGTAGCATAATTTACACTCACCGACCACTTTATGAGGTACACCTGTCCAACCTGCTCATTAACGCGAATGTCGCATCAGCCAATCACATGGCAGCAACTCAATGCATTTAGGCATGTAGACATGGCCAAGACGATCTGCTGCAGTTCATACCGAGTATCAGAATTGGGAAGATCGGATGGTGGGGTCAGTATTTGTTGTCAACAACATGAAAACATGGATCCATCCTGCCTTGTATCAACGGTTTGGGCTCATTAGTACCAACTGAGCATCATGTCAATGCCACAGCCTACCTGAGTATTGTTGCTGACCATGTCCATCCCTTTATGGCCACAGTGTACCCATCTTCTGATGGCTACTTCCAGCAGGATAACGCGCCATGTCATAAAGCCCGAATCATCTCAGACTGGTTTCTTGAACACGACAATGAGTTCACTGTACTCGAATGGCCTCCACAGTCACCAGATCTTAATCCAATAGAGCACCTTTGGGATGTGGTGGAACGGGAGATTCGCATCATGGATGTGCAGCTGATAAATCTGCAGCAACTGCGTGATGCTATCATGTCAATATGGACCAGACTGTCTGAGGAATGTTTCCTGGACCTTGTTGAATCTATTCCACGAAGGGCTAAGGTAGTTCTGAAGGCAAAAGGGGGTCCAAGCCGGTGCTAGCAAGGTGTACCTAATAAAGTGGCCAGTGAGTGTATAATGGCAGTGAAGGATCATGTCCAGGATTAAAAATGCTAGACACAATGACAACGAAAAATGGACAGTAAAGTACTCGGACAGACCGTTTGGTGTACTGCACTGCAACCCATTACAAACGAAGAGTCATAAGGAATATATCTGACCTTACCATTGTGAGGTCATACTGCATGTATAACAGCTAATCCCCATGGAGACGTTAATCATATGTGTTTTTATAGGAACGTTGAACTGTCCTATACAAGCACCTCCTCTACTATAAGTCAGTCCTAGTCATTGCTACAGTAGGGGCTGTGCGCTATATAGGCAGACGCAGGATCTGGGCCTTGGGGCACTGGTGCATGCTGGGACGGCTGCCTCTCCCAGCCGCACTCCGAGGACAGGCGTGCAGGACAACATCCCTCTTTTAAACTGCCCTCAAAGCAAAGCGAGGCTCTGGTGACTTTGCTCCGTGATGCTACATGGTAGCAAAAACAGAAAACTCAATCTCCTCCCTGTCCCAACATCGTACGTCGATCCATATGTACCGGCGGCGAGGTGAAACCAAACGGAGGAGGACAGGAACCTAATTACATCCTAGCGGTTGGAGGCGGGGCCTACCGAAGCTGTGGCTCGGGGAGAACCTTCGTCCCAACCTCTCTGCTCATTGGTCACTTCCACTTAATGAACAATCGGCTTATTAAAGGCAGAACTTGGACGGAGGTCACCAACACACGGGACATGTCCGTGGGGCCCACTCACCGAGGTTCTCGTGCAGGTGGAGCAGCTCCAGCGAAAGCTCCTGCCGGCGCTTCACGGCGTCTTCGTGCTGAGGGCGGAGAGGGGAAATCCATGATCAGTGATTCGCACGCAGATCTGACTGGCTAACATGCAATATACACTGATCGATAAAACTGAACAAGTGATCATGTGACACGAATGGACCCAAGTGTGGTTAGATCCCAACAGCGATGTGGTTAAAACAAAACATGGATCTGCAGACATCCAAGGTAAAAACGGCAAATCGGTTCTGACGAAATGTACTCGTCACAGGATGAGACAAGCACGACATCACTGTCTAAATATGACTTTTAGCAAGGAGAGTAAATCTAACCACCTCACATCCACTTGACAGACAGAAGTTGACAGTCTCGGCTAAACACCAAGGCAGCGCATAAGCGCACTGTAGCTGCGTTGCTCATGCAGCTGTGTCCAGAGTGCTGCCCAGGGTTCTCCTGCTGCTGTCTGCCTCAACTGCTTTCTGTTGTAGGAGCAGTGCAGCCAGCCACAGTGCAGCCAGCCACAGCGCAGCCAGCCACAGTGCTGCATTGCCACAGTCAGCCTCCCAAAAAGACGCAGGAGCAACGCAACAGCTGCCCGCTCGCTTCCAAACCTGTGCCTTCCCCCGCAGATCAATAAAACCCAAGACGTGCGTCTGAACCAGACGGGACCCAGCGACTCTATTTAAACAGCCTCTGGCAGAGCATACAGGACTGCAGAAAACACGAACTGACAAACATTAGACGATGAGTCACTTTAAAGCCCACAGACCTCATGACACGAGCTCAATAATTAAAAAACGTGAGCCCAGCTGTGGATGCCCTGGGTAGGCATCCATACACGTCTCCCTTCCTATCCTAGCCGGGTCCCGGAGGAGAAGGTGAGCGTCTTTACCCGGCGTCCAGCGCAGGGGGCACTAAGGCACGCTCTGCTGCCCGAGCAGCCCATGATGCAGTGCTCCGGTGCGGCTCAGCTCCGTCCAGAGGAGTCGCAGGGAGATAGCAGCCCAGGTGGAGGAAGCGTGGCCACCTCCACCTCCCCACACAAACTGCTCCCTCTCCCCCCCTTTACATCGGAGGGCTGGCAGGATAGAGCCATTCCATTGGTCCTGGACTCCACCAACTGCTCGCTTGTCTGTAGAGAGGGCTTACCGTAACGCCGCTAATAGAGGAGCAGTGGGGTGGAGGGGGCAGCGCTGTGCACGTGGGCAGGATACGCAATAGCTGCACTTTAATACAGCCACGCCGTTTTGTAAAAACAAACGGAAGTCTGACAGTAACCTGATCGAGTGGCACTTAGTGAAATGCAGCACGTTACGGTCGAGGGGTCTGCAGTGAACTTCCCACAGCAGCCCAGCAAGGGGGAGAGTCTGCTCTCCACTCCACCAGCTCAGGTTCACGTCATCTGAGAACTGCGTGCCTCCTCACACACCAGCGCTCCTCTAAATATACTAATATAATGCATGTGATATCTCATAGAAATACTTGGGGTAGCAGCAAAATAAGGATTTGTATTATTTATATATATATAAAATGTTGTCTGCATGTCTGTATGGTGCAGAAAACATGAGATCAAATTTGACACAGATCAAAGCCTAAAGCAATTCCTATGTTTTTATTAAAGCTGCTTTTCTGTGCCAATTATAAAAATCATTTCTTAGCCCCAAGACCACAGAGACATCTCAATGACTTCAATGTCACAAGAGAAATCACAGTAATTCTTTAAAATGTCCCATCGAGACAGATCGATACTAATGGACTTGCTAATAAACAGTATCAGAAGCCAACTGCAGTAGCCTCAAAAGGGCACCTGGAAATGTTGCTTCTGGGCTGCGTAAATGACGCTACTCTGCAATGCAAGAGATGTTACTCGACAAAATGGATGTGCACCTTTTTACAGCAAGATTATGGCAAAATGCTAAATGTTCTGACAACTCTTCGCAAACAAATGACACAAAGTAGCCAGCGCCACCTCTGGAAATGTTCGACTCTGCCTGTGACTACATGAAATCAGCAGTTGTATGTGCTTAAAGAGAGGGCAGGACACCCACACACCAACAGATTCAACAGCAAGACATTGTGCACCTATAACTAAAAATAATCGGTTTATACGTTAGTCAATATGTAACTGAATGTAATTACATGCTGTCATGGCAAACAAACAAAGGATGAAGGTGTGAAGACCTGTAGTCAATATAAACATTTATATAAACCTTTCCTAAACAAAAAAAATTAACAAGATGGCTGAATTAAAGGGATCAAATGAATACTTTTGAGTTTACGTGGCACGATGATCCTCATATCAAATGTACACGACATATGAAAGTAGAAACCAATATTGCAAACCTCTAAAATGCAAAACCCTCTTCAGTAATCCATACTCGCCCTCCAGCATCCATGTTCCTGAATCGGAGGCTTAATCGATCCCACCCATGCTAGTGTACAAGCCTTCAGTCACTGAATATCAGGTGTCAGACATGCTTATAAGCTTCAGTGAGGGTCCCCATCAAATCATGTGTGGATCGGTAGTGACCCACGAACTAGTCCCATTCAAATATACACTGTGACGATACTCACTCACTCAGCACAGGGCCTGACTTATGATGGATAAAATTACATTACAGTGGGGTGATAAAAGATTTTTGGTGGGTCTTTTGGGAGTTGCAGAAATTCTCTCCCAGTTTACGCTCTCCTTAACAAGTCAGCGAATGTCCGAGTGTGTGCTCATATGCGAATAGTCACACACAGCTAGTGTACTAGGAAGGACGGCTCTATACGATTTGCACAGGATCTACAAAAATGCCTCGAGTCCCCACATTCTGAGCACAGACTTGTTTTGATGGTGGCAACATTACTGCACACATAATATAATCAATGAATTTAGTGAGATGGTAAATATGCATTGTTTGCAAAATTGCCGACTTCAGCAAAAATGAGAAAACGACAACAAAAAGTAAAGACAGCTTTGATTGTCCAAGATTTTGCATCTTATTTTAGCATTTTAATTCAAATATTCTGCATTGCTCGCGGTGTGATGTAAAGCATGGAACTGGGTGGGGGGGGGGGGGGGTGATTCATGAGATAGACTTGCCTCCCTAGAAACCAACTTGTGAAAGGTGATCACTGAGCTATGTGAAAGTATCACCAAAACAAACAAAGCAGAGAAGAGTGTGTCGACGAGTGCACACACACACACACACACAAGCAAGCGTGCACACACACACACACCAAACAAACCCCAAACTGAGCAGTCCTTAGGCTGTTCACAGCATGGCCAAAATAAACAACATGCTAAGCAAACTGAGAACCATCAGAGTCTCGAGAGAAACGCAACAACTCTCAACATGAACGTTTCACAGCGGCAGCAGAAAGCATTAGGTCTTAAACCCTCACCCTCTTACCTCAGCGTACAGGTTCTGCACCACCACGGCGACGGCCTCGAACCTGCGGCTGCTGGTGCGAAAGCTGCTCTTCAGCTGCTGGATGGTCTGGTTCTTCCTCTCACACAAGGTCTTGTAGTACTCCACGCCACGGGGCTTGATCTCCGACGGCAGCAGGTCGGGCTGCCCGCCGGCCTGTTCCCGCGGGCTCGCCTTCGACTTACCCTTGTCGACTGCAAGAGAACACCCGTTTAGCGGCGCCCCCATGTTCAGCATGCTTCGTTTCAGCGTACGGCCTGCACCTTCCAGAACCCACACCTAGTGCATGGGAGGTGGAGGGGGTGGGGGCCTTGTCTACAGCTCAGAACTAGCGTCTGATCGCGAGAGCCTCCATCCACCGTCTACACCATCTCCAGGATGATCTCAGAGATGGTTCGCAAACTGCAAGTCGTGCGGGGCCCTACTGCCCTGCCACCGAATGGAGTGTAGGTTGAGATTGTGTCCATCTCTTGATCCCATCGCCCCCTCTAAGTGCTCTTATTTTAGCCTGGCTGGGCCACACTAGTTTTGGTTTACAGCGGCTTTATAAATACAACACCCAGGCATAATAAAGGCCAGAGTGGCTATTACAGGGAGGCATTAGCATTGAGCATGGAGAGAGGGGATGAAGAGGCACCTTCGCTAAATATTCTCCAGCGAGCTAATCATCTTTAAAGGCCCAACGGAGAGTGTCGGGAAAGCGTTCCTGTGTGATCTCGGTTTGATGAAGACCTGGACCTGGATGAAGACCTGGATCTTTTCTGACGTTGGACACAAAGGGCCTTTATGGCAACAAGCTGAGTTACAGAACAGCTCTTACTGGCGCAAAACGACATTTTAGACATGCCACTTTCAACGAGGGTGTGTGTGTGTGTGTGTGTGTGTGTGTGGGCAGAGAGTGACGAGGGTGTCAAAGCCCCTCTACAAATTTTCCCTATGATGTCAGTCAATATTCATAGCTAAACTAAGTAAACCATGTTTTCAATTCCATGTGCAGAAGCAATTTGTTTACTATTATTTATTTATTTCGCTGGGACAGACTAAAAACAAGCACTAAAATAGTGCCAGAAAAAGGCCTTAGTCAGATAACACCCAAGTCAGATAACACTGCACGAACCATCATTAACTCCTTAGTCTGACATGAAAACTATGAGCCTATTGGGCTTCTCAAACATTGTACCCATTAAAAATACATTGCTAAAAAATGGTTAAGTATATAATTGTAGGCCATAAATGGGAGCCGGGCGACGCAATGCTCCAGTGAGACATTACCTTCCAACTCTACAAAATAAAAGTTGTCTAGAAGGCTTCAGAATTCAAAGTCTCTGAGGAGAGTGGAGATCGGAAAAAGCGTTGTCGTCTACCAATGTTGCAGCTATCGAATATAAAAGAAAACAATAAACTGAAATTAAATCTGAATTATTTCATCAACACACGTATATGTGGTCCATTACAGACGGTTCTAGGCACATATAGCGTTGACTTTGGACTTCCAGCATGTACACGCTACTTTCTAAAAGCAAATAGTTTAAAATCTCCCATGCCTGCTCCCACCCATAAAACAAACAAATGTTCTTATCGCATGTACTTCGGGAACAGCGCGAACTCAAAGGAAAAATCGAGTTGCCCAGAATCGGCTGGCGGTTTCCCTACAAAGCCGCCGCGAGCAACATAGAGCTTTTTCATTAATTCAGCGGGCTCATTTGCATATTCTCATATCCCACCTGCTTAACATTTACACGCTTGATGAAATGGAGCCTCTTAGCCCTCTGTGCTGGTAGAAGTCACGAAAACAGGAATCGGTTTACAGATTTATTTCACCTCCAAAAAGGTCACGCAAAAAAATCTGCTCCAGATGTTTATTTTGGTAAGATCTAAAATTAATTGCGTGATATATGTACATTTTTGCACCTGCAAAGATCATAACAGTATGTCATTCCTAAGCTACTTAATCCTTTTGGAGGGGAAAACGCAATGGTGGAGAGCTATGCCCACACGGCATACCTGGAAACATTCCCTCCGAATTCAAGGAATGCACAGAGTGGATAATTAAAACCATCGTTGTGCCGTTACTGGTAAACGTCTGTGTGTGATGGCTCCCCCTACTGGTCACGATTTAGTTTCACGCACTCCATAGAGCAAGAAGGTCCGAATGCAGGACAGTCATATGATTGCAGTTTAGCACACAGCTGCCCTCTGCAGTGCTCAACGGCTACTTGTCCATTAGACGAAAACATAAAAAATAAAATGGTTAAAACATTAATGAAATATTTTTCATCGCAAAGCTAGAACTAGCTGCAAGATCAGGTCATTTAACACATTTCCCCCTGTATTTTCAGTACTGACCTCCAGAGGTCTCTGTAGACAGCACGTCTTATTAAAAACCTTACAAACTTCAAATATTTATATTGCCACGAACAGTGTTAGCTATTCACCATCAGCTATAATTGTATTTCCAAATGCTTTATCAATATAATTAGGATTCACCACAACTCAGTTCGCCCCAACAGAAGAATGCTACTCCATATAATCAGAGTGCGGTGACATGTTCTTTTGTTTTGCACTGTGTCAATCGCCCCATTGGGAGGGGCTGATGGGCATTCTGAACAATATATTCTTATGCAGATGAAAACATGCAGATATCTGTTCACTACTACATGATCAATGCACAAGTCTCTTTTACATGCATGACCCAATGAAAAAACACTGGTGTTTAGCACTGGACAGAAAACTTTCCAATTTGCATTGAGGTTTAATATCTAATAGTTGTTTTTAAAGAATCTACATTTTTAGAATTTACTGCAATAGAGAAGTAAACAAAATCAGATTCATCCTTATTAAAGCAGAGCTCACAATTATTATTATCATAGAAAAGCTTGAGATGCATTGTAGAACATCTTGCTATAAATGATTTCCTCATCATCCAATACTAGAATTTTCTGGACAGGTTTAAGAGAAGATATGTTTGGTGCTCCTGGGCAGAACCATCATTTCTACACCAAACAAGGCGTCCATGGTCACTGGTAGGCTACAGCCCGTGCTCAACAATCCCACGCAGTGCAGAGGTGACATCTGCATTTTGGCCACTGAAACCTCGAGATTCAAATACAGGCCTTTTACGGATTTTTGCGATGTTTCTTTGGGTAAAGGATTCGTTGCAAACGTTAAGTCAAAGAGGGCTTGAACTGCTGCAGATGGAATGACATAATGAGTGTTCTTCATTCTTGTGTGCCACTAGGGGACGGCTCAGGCAATGTGGGTGGGCTACTGGCTTAATTGAAAACACTTGTTGGGCTACTTGTTTCAGAACAAATGTCTTTCTTTGAGAACAGTCAAGTCAGTCATACACACAGTGCTAAAGCTATGATGTCATAATAGTGTGTTGCTTTGGAATGAGAGCCCTAATATGAGACAACAATGGGTTTTTGCAATTTCTCATCTAGCAAGGACTGAGCTACAGTAACCAAAAAGCCAGCTATGCAAATACAGTACATTAAACAAGTTTGAGACAAGATTATTATTTGACTTTTCCCTTCAATATGCATGCCAATCCACTCAGATTCTCAGAACACAATTTTCTGCCAAACTGCAGCAATAGCTAGTATTTCAATTGCTTGTTTGAAAACTGCCATTATGAGCTACAGCCTGAAAAAAATTTACAACAGCCATTTTAATCTATCCCGAGGAAATGTGTCTGACCCACATTAATCACGCATATTGCACCCAGATTTCACAACATTTGTGCCCTACAGCAAATGAGGACTTGTCACAGAGATCACACACCATCATTATAGTAGGAGTGTCAACATATCTTTGTTTTGATGGGGATGTACATATCAGCACCTGAAATGTGACCCCTGAACCTTTTGATAGGTCACCCAGTTTAAATATAGGTCAACTCAGCCATGCAACACAAGTGGGGAAAACAAGGTGTCCAACAGAGTCCAGATTTGGCTGTTCTCTGTGCCAAAGATGAATGAGCCCCACAAATAATCTCCCATGAGCCTTTTTAGATGGGAATAAAAAGCATGTTTACAAGAACACACATGAGACTACAGTCCAAAAATACCACAACAGTCTAAAAACAAATTCTCAGGTTACTGCATTAGTGGATGATGAAGCTTTTCCTACCACAATCAACACCTACGGTGAGAAAATATTCAAGTTTATACAAACAATCGAGACCAGCAGGTGTTTTTTTCAGCATGTACACAAGCAGAACAAATCAAATACTACAACGGTGATAGACTGTAGCTATGCTAAAAATAGACTCAAACACCTCAGAGCCTTAACATTGAGGAGGCAGCATATTACATGAGATGCAACATGATTCTCCCAGGGTGCATAGCAAAAGCAAACCTCCAGAAACCGTTCTGGGACAAATACATACTGAGGGACAGACCTGTTCGAAACACCAGCGTGCTCTTCTTGCAGGCAGACAGCAGCTGGAGGTTCCGCAGTAAGCCTTTAGCGGTCAGCTTCACGTGAATGTTAGACAGGGAGAATCGGGGCGAGAACTGCATCTTGCCGGTCCGAAAGGGCGCGCAACTGATGAGGCTTCTTGAGCAGAACCGGACGAACAGCATGCGGAGAAGGTGCTGATGTGTGTGTGTGTGTGTGTGTGTGTGTGAGGATGCCCGATAGCTCAGGACATCGCGTGGCACATCCAAACAAACAAATAAATAACAAACAACCCACGGAAAGGTTGTAAAGGAGAGGGGGAAAAAACGAAAAAGACCTTCCTTCAGGAGAGCGTAAGGAATCTCCTCGGATCCTAAAAAGGAAGTGCCACAGCACAGCTGGAGGCAAAGGTGGCAGGCGCAGCTCCTGGAACTGCAGCTCCTGGAACAGGACAGGTGCGGTGATGGCAGACGAGCCTAATCCGCCAGCCGGAGACGAGCGCTCATGCGTCCGCGCCCAGACAAAGCCTGAGCAGCATCTCTCGCCATGGCACTGCTGCTGTGGAGGATGCTGGGAGGGGGAGGGGGCGGAGGGAGCCGCAGAGCGCCGAGCTGGGACACGCCTCCCTCTCTCCCGCTCACACAAGCGTAGGCTCCCTCCTCAGCAGAAGGGAGGGCAGGAGGAATCAGAACGGAGGGAATGGAAGCGACAGCTCTTGGGTACAGAGTGCTTGTGCTTGCTGCCAAATTCTGCAGGGACATTTAAGGAATATGCAAATGAGGGCTTTGTGATAACAGGCCATATTCTATAAGGTGAATCTGATTTGCGAATCGTTGTACTAATGGCATCACAAATCACAAACTGGTTCATGAACCACTTTGCAATCAAGAGTAAATGCTTTAATAGAAAGGGATGTTGTCTATAATAATCTAGAACAACCACACACCAAAAAAACACACCAAAAAAAAAAAAGTCAACAGACAACAACCTCAAGATTGCTGGACACAAAATAACCGCGTGCTAACTGAGCAGACGCCAACGCCGCAAGGCCAGAAGGACCCTAGAGACGACGCTTGTGGCCCGCCGAGGTCAAACCCGCCCAGCCTCAGTGTGATTCTGCTTATAGGGAGAACACGTGGGCTGTGCATGATTACACAGGCCATGCGGCCATCCTAATCCTCGAGACCTTCCATCCAAGACAAGCAGATAAAATTAACCGTTTGTCATTTCACAAATTCCAGAGGGTATGTAAAGGATGGAATGCTGGCACTCGTTAATTCAGGATGCACAGTGAACAGTAATTATAGACATTCAAAGATGGATAGAGGGATTTCAGAGTGGTGACAAGGGCTACTTTTTTGGGGAGAAACTGCGCATGAATTCCACAGCAGGATTTCAATTTCAGAGGCTGTGTGGCACGATGTCCATCTTAAAAACACCCAGCTGGTGTTTACGGATGTGACGGCGGTTTGTGTGCTGCTCATGGGGTTCTGTGGAGTCCACGTGGAGGAAACCCACTCACTACATTCACTGGGGGAAAAACCCCAGAACCACAGGGGTTTATTCTACACGCTGCACACCGCTGCTCATGACCACATCCACCTCCCCCCCCTGCTGTGCTGGGACAAAGAGCTTCAGCTCAGGCCAAAGGGCCAATGCAGGACAGGGACTTCACACAGTTACCTGAGCCAATTGAAATAAATGTAATTAAATGTATGTTTAACAGTTTCCTACCGGTTACCGCTGCAGGACGCCGGCCAGGCCGTGGTGAAGATTTCAAGACATTCACCGCTGCCCTCACGGATGCTTGTGAGGAAGATGATGTGTTCTTGCATCCTGCTGCACAGCACAGAGAAAAAACAATGGATTTAGCTTTGCCTTTTGTGGGCAGAGAAAGACCAGATAGTTGCATGTCTTCAAGGAGCAAACCTTTCCAGGAACACCACAAATACTTTGCCAATTAAAGATTACTTGGAGGAACCGTTTTTATAGGCCAGTACGATGCAATACGTACATGACGGCCAGTCTTTTTACGCAGACCACCACAAACCATGGTAATGGTAATACAGTGTAATTAGAATGCATCTACTTTTTCTATTCTAACAGGGTCAAATGAAATGCAGTGTACTGTACTCTGCAGCAGTGCGTACGCGTGTGTTATTTCACCTGAGGGAGATGATCTGGTAGGCTGACTTTGGAGTCTGGTTCTAACCCATCTTGTCCTGCTAGTTGTAGGTCTCCCAAGAACCCCTGGAGAAGGTTCTCTATAATCTGGGTAAAGATAAAGACAAGACAAGTGCTGTTATATGTATACCAGTTTTCATACACAGTGGAATTTCAAAGTGCTTTACACAGACATAGAAGAACAAATTAATAAGGCTTACTACATGCCCTGATCAAACACTAAAGGGATTTCTTTGCAGAGCAAAAGATTTAAATATAAAAGAAACAACATTTAAATTATGAAACACTAAACTGAATTGAAAGAGGTCTAAAGGCACTGAAAGCCTAATGTGCACTAATAAAATATCAGAATAAAGTGTTGACAGATCAAGCTCTACTATAAGCATGAGAGAAAATGTTCTATATCCAAGGTGATTCGTTTTTAGACGCTCAGATTCAAGATGTAAACTTATTTAATATGCTCCTCTCTGTTGCCAAATATCATAACTTTTGTCGTGTAGTTATTTATGTGCTTCAAACATACACAGTGAGTGTCTATTGGGCTGTAAACATATGCTAAGAAAGCCAAGTGTTTCTCTTCATCATTTGCATCACTGGGGTATGATTTATATGTTGAATTAAAGTGGACCCAGTATTGACCCTTGCGGAATTCCACATTATAGCTATGCAATCAGATTGAACTGCTATTCATAACTCCAACCTTCTAATAAGATTCAGCACATTTAAGGACAGTTCCAAGTAGTTCTACCCAGATGGAAGGAGTTAATGGTCTTAAGGGTCTTTTTGTTTGTCTCCACCAGTGCAATATCATCCATGACATTCAAAAATTGAACACATGACATTGAAATGTCTGAACATATGGATGAAGACATAGCTACAGCCTTCAGAAGCTCGTCACATGTACACACATTTATGCATGTTTTATGAACAAAAGTAAGAGAATCCAGAGGCATCAATATATCAAAGGAAACAGAAGTCATCAGAGCGCGTCTTTAACAACAAGGTTAGAAATGTCAAGACCCTTAGTAACGACAAGGTCCAGAGGATGAACATGAGTGTGTAGGTTCACCATGACCAAAATAATCTAATAAAGTAGAATGTTTTTTTATATTTTCCTCAGCATTGTCTACTTGAATGTTACATGGGCATAAATCAGTGGAGGCAACTGACTAGATTTCAATTATCAGTGAACTTTGCACTGTATGAAAGTCTGTAAATTATTAAAAATAGGATTCTAGGAACACTATAAAACAGGGATATTTCAAACGAAAGAACAATATGAAGTGAAATCTCAATGTACTAGAATGTCTCTCAACAAAGCATCCACACCACCTGTCTTACCAGTTTGGCCTTAAAAGGATGTTTAGACTGAAAATGCTAATAATGTTTCTTCTCGAAAGCTTTGCGAAGCATAGCTTTGAGCAGAACGTGCTGTTTAAGGAGGGATTTGGAATCTGTCTCAAGATACTGTCGTTTCCATAGCAACAGGGATTATATTAGAGCCTTACAACTGCTCCTACTCAGACATCTATTCAGTGGCAATATAGAAACCATACTATAATACATACATTTAATTTATTTTGCCAATAAGCTTTTAACAGCTACAAGCATCAAAACACAGAAAAAAAACATTTATTCTGCTCATAATTTATTCGACGTGTTGCCTCAGAAACTGCCCCCAACACATGACTTGCTTCTCTAGAGCCGAGTTCTAGGGTTCCTGTAACAGGCTGCTAGCAAAGGTACAATGCAGAAGTGATAGGATCCAAGAAGAAGGCACGTCAGCAGAGTGACGTCACACCAAGTCCACTCGCTGGACTGGGGGACCAGGGGGGAATTGCTGTAGATGTGTATGGACAGTTAGGTCCAGGGGCCACTGCAGAGGGCCCCGTATACTGCAATGCACTCTGACATGCTCAGTAATGCACGCAGAAAATACGGCGTCCCAGTCCATCCCATCCTTCTGAAATTATATTCCACAGTTTCCTCATTTATTGAATTGGAGTGGAATAAACCCTGCCTATTGGCCATCTGGGAGTGAGGCAGTGCGGGGGGGAGGGGGGGTGGGGGTGGGGGCTTCTCACTTCTTCAATGAGAGAGGTGCGGGGGGGGTGGGGGGGGTTGCAGACTCCGCCTACCCTGCCTGCTCCGACAGACTCCGCCTACTCCGACAGCATTTTATCATGAGCCTGGAAATCAACCAGCCTGGAAAAGTGGAACACGATATGCAAGAATAAGACTGATCTTACACTAATGCACTGTGCCCATCAGAGTGCTGTAATAATAGCGACCACATCACTGGAAGCACATTACTGAGAAGAACCTCGTACACTAATGGGACTGAATGTTCAATAATGGTGAAATATGCAAGCCCTCCCCCCTTGAGTCACACTAATGTGTTATGTGCATAAATACATATTCTTACCACTGAGCTTGTACAATGGCCCTTAAGGAACACATTCCTTATTGTTGCGACAATAGACATTGACTAGCATACACATACATGTTCCAAAAATTGATGAATTCATTAAACAGCTTACACGGATACAAGAGTATATAAATCAACATTGCGACAACTAAAACAAACCCCTTGCCTGGCTTTGCATGGCTGGCGGAGGCAAAGGGGCTTCTGGTTCGTGTTCGGGGTTTCACTGGCAGTTTGGAGGCTGAAAGATGTGGGTGGGCAGCAGTTCTGAATCTGGGACGTGTTGCTCCAGGTACCTCAGCTCCTGAATCCTCATGCATTTTCAAATGACCTATGAAGCAAAGGGAGTTCTGCATTAGTTATATTGCAAAGCAAGCAACCTTTTCAGGGGGCTCTTCTGTCAAGTAAATAGAAGTAAATGATCACATTCCGCATACTGCAGTTACTTTTTACAACACGAGATACTAAATCCAAAAGGTATAGGGTCAAAGGTAAAAGATTTGGAACTAGTCCAAGATTACAGGAAATCTTTCTTCACCCCCCTTTGAATCTCCAAACACTCATGACTGGAACGGTCACGGAGTCTGAATCGCTTTGATTACATGTAACAGATAACATTTTCGGATAACCAATAGGCGTGATAGTTAACACTGACCATTTTAAGTCCAATTGCATATTAAAAATACACACAGCGAGATAGTAATCGTCTATTTATGTCTGCAGGAACTACTGTGTTTGTTGATTGTTAAATGCCTTCCTCTGTTTCACTGGCACAGAATAAGAAAGCACTGTCTTCTACATGTGAAATACATTGGAGAACATAACCCCTTCCTGCCCCAACATAACAACCCCCTCCTGCCCCTGGTTCTTCTATTAGGCCTGCTGTCTGTTCAGTGGTGACCTTCTCAGACTGACTCTTCTTTTCTTCTCTAGCTACAAACAAAACATAATGGCCAGCAGTAAAGGGAGTGGCTCGATTGTATTAAACCTCCAAGAGGCAAAAAGGTACATCTGTATCCTCTGTTGGGCCTTTGGGAACATGACATAAGCTTTGGTCATTAGAAACAGGAAAGCCTCCTTTGACAACTGTACTGAGCAACCGCCTCCTAATGGTGAAGATGAGAATTGCAGCCAAACCAAAACATGCCGACCTAGCCAAATGATTGTTTATCTCTGGAATCCAGCACTCTAAACTTAACATGTGCAAAATATTAGCTATAATTTTGGGGCACTCAGGTCTACAAAGGATGTTATTTTTCTATTTAAATACAACATGATTTCACAGCCAGAATGGAGAACATTGAGAGAATTAAACTAATGACTGCATTTACCAACATGACCTTATCTCCACAGTGTACTCCACTGTAATCTGCAGAATTCCAATGGAAACCAGCTGCTCATTATGGTAAAATAATTTAGAGGTAGCAAAGTCCAGCTTCTCTTTCCCTGGATGGTGGCAGAAACATACATGATTGTCCCATCTTAACAGATTTCTTACATGCTGACAAAATGAGCAGTGATGTTTATACTCACTTAAAACTTACTGCACATTTTTTAGAGCACAGAACACTTGGTTAAAAAATTCATATGAAGACTTCCAGGAAGATTCTCCAGTAATAAGTAATAAGAGTAATAAATATGAGAGGTATCTACTACATAAAGAGCACGAACAACGTGTTTTTTTGTGGACAATGATTACCAGCAGCTGCTGAATAAAGTTAAGATCTGGCAAAATTCAGTTTGTTTATAGGTAAAGACTTACAAATGTACGTCCTACGTGAACAGAAGCAAGGAAAAACAAAGTTCATTATGCCCAACAGTACTATAAACTTCCAAGAGCCAAACAAAACAAGGTAATATGAAGATCATGTCCTTCCCCCCCCCAAACACCCTATCTAGGGTTTTAAACTGAAACTGAAAAGTGATCCTTTCCGGAGCAAACCCTCCTCCTTACCTTGGCTCATGGCCCGTTCTCTCCCCGGGGAAGGCACGACTGCGGCGGGGCTTCCACGTCTCCCCGCAGGTCCTGCCTTGGGCTTTGATGCTGATGGAGGAGTCGGCGGTGGCCGAAGGTTCGCAGCTGCAGCTCGGGCGGCCGGGGCGCCTCCTGCCCTGGAAGCCGACGGCGGGACGCCAGGTCTGCCTCGGCCCACCTCGCACGCGGCCGTTCTTGCCGGTCGGGACGGGTCCGCCTGCAAGAGGACCTGCCCTTCAGCGTCGCGGCCCCACGTGAACGGGCAAAAGGTGGCGCGGGCCGCCCTCACTATGGTGCCGGCCATAGCAGAGCTGGAGAGCGTGAGCAGGGCTCGCTTGGAAGCCAAGCCGCTATTGTACTTCAGTCCTCCTGGGAATTCCCCCCCCCCCTTCCTCACTACCTCCCCCCTCAACCCCCAACTCTATAAACACAGTAAACGTTTCTGAGCCGCAAGGCCATAGTCAAAGCAGTGATTAAGGCAATTCAAAGCAACAGTATGGCGGTCTGGCCCTCGTCAGAGCCCCAAAAATTAAAATCTGAATTTTTACCATTTATGTTCAATTATGTAAGAACAAAAATGTAGGTTTTCTGAGAATCCGTTTCAAATTCTCAAAACTACAGAACTTTACCAGATGCTTCTGCTACTTGGTACAATCTGATACTCTATATGGGCAACAGAACCAGACTGCAAGTAGCTTCGTGACACCTGAGACTTTACCTGAATTAGAAATGGATACAGCAGCTGTCACTTAGGACTGACAGTTTGTACACTGTTACACTGGCAGTTTGTACAGGCACAAAAGTCACCCCTGTTCATCCCTACAGTGAGACACACACTAACAACAATTGCAGTATTTCATACGCCAAGATCAAACACACATTTATTTAGCAGATTTTCCGTTTCTGATTTGTACTCACTTTCAGACTGGGCTTCCGAGGTTTCCCACGCACGTTGAGTGACTCAGTGAAGCCTTTGTCTTCTTTAGAAACAGCATTTCTGTCCGTTAGCTTGGCTAGCCCAGATTGATTCGGCGCGCACACTACAGATGAGGCTTTTGCAGTGGTTAAGCTGTTCAAGGTCCGGCTGCCATGTGTCCCTCTTTCACCAGGTTCGTCCCTAGCAGTTTGAGGTGAGTAGGAAGTCTCGGACTGCGTGCGAGGCTGGGACCTTGGGGTGGCTCCTTGTTCTTGATAAGTAGATGAGCGGATTCTTCTGATTCCGGTGGTTTGACACCTCTTAAAGCTACTGCAGGGAGGTACGACAGCGGAGTTGCAGGAAACTGCAGAGGTAGACTTGGTAAGAGATGCCTTGCGTTGTATGGAACTGGAAGTCTTTGTTGTCCGGTTCTTGGTGGCTTGGCATGTGATGTTTGATGAAGCCTTCACAACTGCCACACCTGACGACTTTAAGCCACTTACAGTTCTTGCCATAATTTTAGATTTTACATTACTCAAGTCAGGCTTGGCAAACATTTTGACCTCTATCTTACTTCTGATTGGTGCAGTCAATGGTGTTTTGGGATTCAGAGAGACAGAACTTTGCTGGTCTTTGCAGATGTGGGACAGAGGACTACCCAGGGTGTTCTGATCTTTCCTACAAGGAGAGTTTGAGAGTGATGGATATAAAAAGGTTTTGGAGCCCAAAGGAACAGGAGTAGAAGTTTGCACATTATCACTTATGTCTAATTCCTCAGAGGTGTGGAGCTGGAATGTCTTTCCTTCAGCTGGTGTGGAGTGAGAGGACCCATTGGTCCTCCCCATTGGACCCTCTGAATTACTTCTATTACAATGAACTGGTGTGACACCTTCAGGTCGATCTATGCTTGTAACCAGGTGTGAAGACCTGCGATCTGCAGTTCCATTCAGAGGAACGAAAGAACGTAATGGTGTCTGGAAAACATCTTCTTCCATGATGAAAGTATGATTGCATGGCAGGATGAAGGTGACCCCCAATTCCTCATGCTTGGCATCTTCCCCTGAAGTATTGACCTTGCCATCAACAAGTCCCTCACAGACATCAGGCAGTGAACCACGGACCAAGCCAACCTCTGACCGCAAATCCAAGGACTCACTTAGGAGCGAGGCACTAAGAAGCTGATCACACTCATGGAGGAGGAAGCTGTTACTTCTGAAAACCATGTCTCCAGAGCTGACGGAGCTGCACTTCTCACTGTAGGCACCAAGAGATGGGCTAGCAGAGCTGGCAACACAGACCTCTCTCCCTGTATGGTCTACGTTTGCCTCTGAACCGCTTTGATTTATTTCAACAGGGGGGCCGTATGAAGCAGGACCCTGGGCCCTTGGAGAATTAACCGTGTTCATTTTGGTTTTGTGGAATGGCAAAGCCACATCCTGGTTATGGCTGCGGTGATGAGTGTTGACATATTCCACTGTCGATGGGTCGTCTGATTGGGCAGTGGCCATTTTGGTTGTGTTCTCAACGGAAGCCACTTCACTGAGACAGACCTCTACCATGTTCACATCGGTGGGGCTAGCTGTGCTACTAGGACTCAAGCTACCGTTGGCGCTCGGGGAATCAGGGGAAGAGTCAGAAGAGCAACCGATGCCGTTACCATTTTGGTCTTCCACGGAGAACGTGAGACGCATGGCCCTGCGGAGTTCTTCCATGCCTTCGGCTGTTTGAACAGGCGTGAACGTCTGTATCTCTGTTCTCTTTCTGCCCTAGTTGGCCTGTCGCCACGCCTAGCCAACAAGCACTGAGAAACTTCAGCCAAGAGGATGCACCTGAGAGAGGAGAAAAGGCATGAGAAGACATTGGCAGATCAAACCATGCGCAACTTGACTCCAACAGAAACATTTCACTGTTTAGTCTTACAGTAACGGAAACCGTTAATCCCCACACAAAACGTAGCATAGATGCAACAGGCATCACAAGACATGACTGTTAGGTTATAGGACACAGAGAGAATACACAAGACAAACATACAATGGTACCATCAATTTCTTGGTAATAGCTAACTAGACACTTACTGTCTTAATGTTTCACAATCCATTTAGGTGCACTACCTTTCCAATAATGAGAATATGATATCCTACTGAATTTTTAATGTCACCTGGAACAACTCCATTCAAACTGTAGAACTAGCAGAGTCAGACCAGCATAATTTTCACCAACAGCTTAAAAGCTTCAAGAATTTCTTAAGGCCTTTCTAGAACGTCAAGCGAGTTCCTGATTAACTGTAGCCATGGCCAATGTCCAACTACAATATTCATAGTAATTAAACATTACCTAAACAAGACCATTCATAGGGTTAAGGAGGAACCAGGAACCAATCGGACCGTTTCATGCAGTACATTTCAAGCATATATATACGCAACGGAATGTAGCAGAAAACTGCCTGCAGAGGGATCAGAGCAAATGCTTGTCGAGGCAGTCCACTGTTTTGTTGAGATCAATTTAAATCCATGATAGGCACTGCAGACAGGAAGACAAGGCCCATCTCGAAACAAAAGGCTCACTGTGGCATAGCTAGAATATGGTTTGGAAATGAACATACCTACACTCAAAAAAACCCTGAAACTTGCTGGTAAATCAAACCATATTACACTCAACCAGAGAGGCTCCAGGATAATTTAATAAAATGACATTAACTAAGTACACTCAGAAAACGTTAAATAAACAATACGTACTGGAAGAGTGTGGAACATTTCTTCTTAAAATGTCTCATCAGATTTAATGTTCTGCCTGTTTAAGCAATGATCACAGTAACAGCCCACAGCGGTAAAAAAAAAAGCTCGGCACGACCCGTTTGAAGTGCTGGAAGAAAGACTCACCACTACACTCATGCCAGGTTCAATCAGAGTAGAAGGGAGTTCACTCAAACGGGAGTGAGGAGATCTCTGCTGCAGAGCCTCTTACTGGAATGAACCGAAGCAATGCCAACACCAAAGACTACCACATCATAATGACAGACTCCATTGAAACACTTTGTTCAGGGCAGAAACTTGATGAAGATGCTGTATTAGAGTTCACACAATTTTACAACAACATTAGCATTGTATTAGCAAACGTTTTAGTCGAGGTTGAGAAAGAGGGAGGTACAAACAGGCGAGAACACTCGCCACCAGGCAAAAGTGGTCTGAATGAGTTTCTGAAGGAGTTGCATTAAATTGCAGATGGATAATTTTGACTAGCTCTAGGGCTGGGATTACCTCTCTAAGGGTCTAAATATCTGCTGAATCTGTGTAGTGTTACATGCTTCATGTGATGGAAACTTTATGCTCTACCTGTTAGGCTAATCAATCTTTCCACATGAAAAGAACACCCTGACACTGGTTTGTTTGTAAGTGAAGGTCCAAAACTAATACAGAAGCATGATGGTAACGACCAGATAATCTCTGCGAGGAAAAACTTTACACCTAATCTAGTAAAGGAAAAATGTATCGACCGACATTAGGCTCAGTGCAGGAGAATTTCTAGCCTTATGAAATTGTTAGTGACCTCTGGGCTAGAATTTAATAAGTGGGTAATTGGTGAAGAAACCTACAATGTTAGGAAGCAAAAAAGAGCAACAGTTATACACCCATCACTGCAATAATTCAATTTACCACCTTACATAATTCCCGCACAGCAACGTAACTCCACGTCTGCAGCTCACACGCTTGTGACTGCGCAAATGAGTTAAGGCTCATTTTCACTCCGCCAAAAAATCTCTCGCCTGTATGAGCGTTTTCCCTCATCTTAACCACATTAGAAAAACAGTCTAATTCCCAAGTCTCCTGACAAAGTGAAAGGTTACCTTGGGAACAGGCAGTCATTTGCAGCAGGACTCCCCAAATTAGTTGCTGAAAAGACAACCAGCTCTCTGTTACCATGCCACCACAAACAGGACGTTCACCGACGGCCATATCCCGGGACGCCTCTACCGGCATATGTACACATCAAACTTAAAAATGACAAAAATTATCAGGCAAGTTCTGACACAGAGATTATTTTTGTCCAAGGGGTCCGAAAGACAGATTAGGCAAAGGGCTGTTCTGGTCTGCCGAGAGTTTATTCACACGGAACCTGTACTCAAGAGCACAATGGTGCCTCTGTCCACAGCATAACACAGACAACTAGAATAATAAATGACATAATAAAGATCTCAGTTCCAATGCAACACATTTTCATGCCATACTATAAATCTGATGCCTTTAAGTAACAGATTAGGAGTAGAAGATACAAGCTGCATAATGAAGTCGGGGAGAGTGAAAAGCTCACGGTCACAGTTGCATTTTGAATGGTGCAGTTTTATCCTTTATCCGATGTTATTTAAACCACTCCAGCATGCAGTTAAATACCTAACAGTCTTGAAATATACAGTTTGATGACAACTGTCTTACTGATTTAAAGTAAAACAACTGTTCTGCTAGTTAATAATTCTCTATATATCCCAATGCCAACTTCAAAAGCCAGGCAAAAGGAGCCCAGACCTACCTATCAGAGTGCTTCCATTACTGCCCTGCGCATCTCCTCTTGCTCTCGTGTTCACCCAGCTCACACTCTTCCCCAGACTCAGGGAAGCTCTTTCTGAATCAATCCCATTAGTTCTGCGGCAAGCGCACTCCGGGACTACACCGACCGCTCGTGCCTGAGCGTCAGAAGGCCGACAGCAGCGCTTCTCCTGCCGACACGCACTCGTCCACCAGTCCGGCTCAAGCTCCACCCCGCAAAGAGCATCCGCACCGGCCGCTGGACGTCCCGGGATCGCGTTGGCGGGTTCCTTACCTAGCGACGAGTCCCAGGCCCGCCGTCGTCCGTAAGCACTGCTGCACGCGGGCACACAGACTCTGCTTGTTCCCGCACTCCTTGACACATGGCATTCAGTTCAAAGTTCAGATCGAGCCCACACCAAGTTGCAGGGCAAAGTTTGCTCAGGGAGAGCTACTGGTTACCTTATCCCTACCAAGTCCCTGTGCAAGGAGGAGGAGCCTGGGAGAGCCAGACCAAGAGCCGTATTCGCTGTCGCCAGGCAACCAAAGCCCTCCTTTTATGAGAGAGTTCAGACCAGCCAGCTTTTTTGTAAAGGCCTGAAACTGAGACCAGCCATCCGTGTGCATGTGTGTGCGTGCAAGCTCACCCCAAGTTTTTAATCTTACGAATCCTGGATTACCTTGATAAAACAGAAGAATTTATAGTGAATACAGCAAACATTCAGCAAGGGGACATACATGTAGACTTTGCTTCCACAGAAAATGCCTCCATGAAAACACACGACACGTAGCACACACACACACCACCTCTGGTTTTGTCACTTCTGGGACAGAGGGCATGAACTAGCTGTGACTGTGAATCTGCGGCTTGACCTTAAGAACCTGGTTCTATTCCTGCGGAACCCATATAAAGCACTTGGACCAAATTGGAAAAAAAAACAAACAAATAATTATAGAACAAATAACCAAGAGGTGTAAACTGACCTGGCTTAATGACTTACACACACTGCCCAAAGGCACATCAAACCATCAAAACCACTGTTATTATTCAACTCGTTATTAAAATCGCCAGTCTGTCTCCCAGACAACCGTAAAACTGGTCTGTGAAGGAATGATTTTGGAATGGAATGAAAAGACCTGCAGCTGTGCGTGAGTTGACGAGCAAGATGCACACAAGCACATATAGTATTTCACATATACCCAGTGATTACAGCTATCATGATGATAGGCAGCAAGGCCAAATCTCTGGTGAGATTAGGCTGCAATATGAAATTACTGTTTACCTGGAAGACTGCAGGAACTCATGTCAGTATGGTTGAATAGTTCCACTGAACAGATTCCACATTCAAAATAAACCTTACAAACAGGGAATTCATATAATTAGCATTCATTCCTGCCAATTTCTGTCATATGCTCTTTTTAATTATTGTTTTTTTTTTAAGGAAGGCGGTTCGAATGAAACATTTCTCAGCACTCAGCCTAACTGTAAAAACATGAAATGGGACAGAAGAGCTTCAATAATGAGAAATAATAATAATAATAATAATAATAATGTGAACACGGCTTCTTCTCACTCATGTGCTCCTTCTCAAACGAAGTGAAGTAAAGTAAAATGCCGACTAGTTACAAAAGTGATTGAAGTTGAAGCTAAACACTTTGGGGTCCTAAAACCCCCCCAAACATGCCTAAAGTTCCACCAAGATGCCATACTTAGCAGGTCAAGTCACGGCACACCAGACCTACCCTGTCCTTCACCACTGAAAGAGAAAGGCAGTGATCGTTCATGCAAACTCGAGAACTGTCCATTACAGCGACTGAGTGAGACCACCAGATTCTACCTATGGCCGTTCCGGGCTCCAGCAAGCCGGTGAAGAACCATACGCACGCCAGCTGATCTGCATCTTTCCTGACTTTGCACAAAGACCTCAGGTACGCCACGAAAGTGCAAACAGGGCGTTTGAACTTAAGGGGTGACACGGCTTGAGGAAAGGAGACCGTTATAAACAGAAAGGCAGGAGGGGTGAAGACAACTTTGGATGGCCTAATTTATGTCCAGTTACTTGTTCCCTTTCAGCTCCTATTTCTCATGAGGTCACGTTTCACCATGAGGCAGTTTCCCGAATCCTGACAGTCAAATAGCTTTTCTTTTGTAGCACCGGGATTACACATATCAGGAGGCTATCTACATGTCCTTCAGTGCTTTCTATATGCAGAGGGGCTACACACAGTTGTAAATCTATAGTGGGTAATGTATCGTGAGAATAAGTAATTCAATACAGTGGAACAAGGCTTAAGATAATTAAACATGTACTGTTCACCTGTTTTCTCTGTATGAATTCAGAACCTTTAATAAATATCTTCAGATCAGTGTAAGCAAAATGCAAAATTCACCAGCTTTGCTAAAAGCCTGAAACGTGGCTGTAAAACATAATTGTAATCTCGTTTATCTACACGTTGAACTGGAGTTCACTAAGTTACCAGGTGCTAAGGCCCAAACATAGTATAGTAGCTGAGCCCATTTCTGGCATTCAGCAGTTATCGGGTTAATTTTTAAAGGGAGGGGGGCTTTGCATCACTTAAACGTGCTAGAGCAGTGTTAGACAACTTGCCTGGAACTCACGCGATTTTTAAAAAGAATAATAACGATCGGTGCAACATTGCTAAGCGAAATTATCAAACCACACAAACAATAATTGCAATGCTCGTTTTTAGAAATACTTCTTATACAACGATTACATCCACTGTGTAACATTTTCTTACACCGTAGCATCTGACAACGCTTCGTTTAAATCAACGAGTCTATAACTAAGCAAAAGCCGGACTTATTCCAGTCTACCAGATCAATAGTAGCAACTTCCGTAACTATCACATACTCTCAAGCGTGACTGCTGAAATATTCATCTCACCTGATGAACACAATGTGTCCTCAAAGTAGGCACGAGCTCCATGCTTTCTTCACCTGAGAAGGTAATGACGTCACGTTCTGGGAACGCGTCTGCGTGCAGCCGGAGGTCTAAGTGTCCTATACTCGTATAACACTTGCTCAGCATGATTATGTTGTAGCGCGTATTTTTCAATTTGCATTATTTCATTAAATTCACAGCGCATGCATGCCATAATAATACGATCATTTTTTATTAGTACATGCATTTCATAGCTTTTCATATCTGACTTTGTGAATATTATGCAGGTATACAATGAAAGTTATCTTGAAAGCTTCAACACGAACCATTCACATGGTGGATATACTGCGTATATGTCCATATGTTTTGTAAACTTATTGGGCAGTGGTTAAATGTATGAAGTTAGGCGTAGTTTGGTTCAAAGTCAGACGGTCGAATCTTCATCTCCACAGACTTCAGGGAGTACCACCAGCCGTGCCATGTATACCACACTATTCCATTGTCAGTCACTGCGCTGTACGGACCTTTATAGTAGAGGCCATTCAGATTGGCAGCGTGACATCTAGAGGACAAAAATGGAACAGCACCTCAAAACGTCGTCACAGTTTCCTTTGGATCTTAATGGAAATCTTTTTTTTTCAATATTTCTGTAAAAATCTTTGCTAGGTCCACGTTTTAGTATTTTAATAATAAAATGAGTAAAGTAAATATTCATTAATTTGGTTAATAAAAACAATTATTTTGCAAATCCATATGACTTTAAAGATTGAGATTGCAACCCTATTTACATACAACACATTATCTTTCCACTGCCTTAAACAAAACTAATTAAATAAATAAAAACTACATCTAGTAACTGATACATTAAGAGACCTGTTGAACCACCAGCCCGATTTATCCTCAAGAGCACAGCTGCGTTCATAGCGATCGTGATCCTGATCCCGGGTGCTGAAGCCCATTCCCTGGTGACTCGCCCACCACTGGACCTCAGGGTGGTGGCTGGCTGAGAGGGAGTCTCCTGCACTGCCCGTGTAGCCCCCAAACCTAAGCTTGTACTTGTTCTGACACAGTGAGGAGAAATGGTGGTGAGGATTCAAACTGAAAATAAAGTTTCTGCATTGTTTACAAACTGTCAGATTGATAATCACTTATCCATCAGTGCTTGTCAGTTACCGGGATTAATTTTGGATTGATGGAAAGTGTTGGAAATAGTTCAAGACCAACAGGAAACTTGTACACTGACATTAATGATAACTATGGAAGAAGTATGCCAGGAGCTAACACTACATAATTTATAGGATAATAGTATAGTATAATTTATATGTACATGAATATACAAAGTATGTATCAATAACAACATACAGAATATAGATTTTTGTGTGCAAAGAGAGTTCACTAGTACAGACTGAGGTGCTTCAGTGATGATTTCAGTTCAGTGTTTTTGGGGAAAGAAGGTGATGCAGCATTGGGAAAGAAGCTGTTCAAGGATGCCGGTTGGTTTTGAGTGTTTTAAAGTGAGGAGTGTCTGAAATAAATCTTGTTGGAGATGCTGGGGATTGAACCCAGGACCTCATACATGCGAAGCACACGCTCTACCACTGAGCTACATCCCCATATGCCCTGAGTCATTTTGATATGAGCTTTATAGAACTCTACCTCTTCATTGTCAATGCTGAACTTTGTGTATGTGGCAAAACGGTGGTTGCCCTCGAAATCCTCCAAGTTGATTTTCAAGGTGTAATCACCTACATGACATACAGATGTAAATAATAGCGATGTAAAAATACCAATGTAAATAATTCAGATGTAAACACTACCAATGCAAAAACATGCTTTTCATTTCAACTTAAACGCCAAGAAATCCTATTTGTAACATGCATCTCGCTCTCTGCTCCTGTCCTCCCCTCACAAGTAAAATATTGAGCCAACCTTGGGAAGTCAGATAGTACATGTTGTCGTTTCCTAACCAGAACTCTCCATTTGCAGATTTCATATCACCGAACCCAGTTTTGTAATCCTTCCAGTCCCTATAACAAAAGCACTGGATTTACTGGGGAAAAACCACTGTCATAAACAATACTCAAATTTCTGTGCTCCATATACTGTAACCCCATGTACACTATATACATTACACACCTACTATGCATCTTCTGTGTGTCAGTATTTTTATTACCTGTCAAAAGACTCACTGCCATCTGAGCGCCTTTGCAAGACTGTCCATCCGCCCTGTTCCGTCATATCGCAGTACACTCTCATCTGCGTTGGACTCCGCAAAGGTTTAATCATGTAAACTCCACTCTCCCGGTTTCCGTTATTGAAAACCTGAGCACAGTCTTCACAGGAAATGAGCATTTTGTGCGTGTAATCAGACAGAAAGACAGAGACAATCCACAAATGATGGCTGCAATGACCAAAAAAGACCGCAAAGTGCCGTTTAACCTGCATATCGTTTGTCTCCCGGGTCGGTCGAGGTGCTCTTATATGCTGGAAGCTGCTGTGAGATGTTCATGAAACGGTGGATCATCTCCTGCTGCTTCACCGCACGAAGCTCCATGGTCCTTAACTGTGCACGAAGCCTGTCTCTCTCCTGCTCACATTCATCAAGGAACTGTGCACACACACAGTATAAGATGGCTTTACTAATATAGCACACATCTATTAAAAAGGCAGCTTACTAGGAAGGCTTTGATATGAGCTACAAGGACAGAACAGTCAAGTCAGGAGGTAAATCCGCCGCAGAAATACTTACAGAGTGAGTCATGTCCAAAAACAAAATGATCCAAATGACGAGAAATGACGTTTTAGATGTTTCCATGACAGTATACCAACAGATTCAAGAATGAATCAGTGTTTGAGAAGAATCTGCATACAAACGTTGCACAAAAGTTAGTCCCACGGTTTCATATGCTCTGGTCCACTTTATGCATCAAAGATCTTCTGCCAAGCAGGTGTGACCAATGCAAGCTGGAATGACTGGAGTGGAGTCACTCAGGAGCAACGCTGATGAACAGAGACAAACAGCGGGGCAAATAGGGCTGGAGTAACACGAACCAAACCAGGAAACCCGTCTGTTCAAGCCTCATGTCTCCGCTCTGCCAGTGCTGATTGGTATGAACATCATCAACATACACTGCTGCTGTTATAACATTGAAAGTCCGTATCATTCCACTAAATTATCAATCCATCTATTTACATCTGCTTATCCGGGTCCGGGTGGCGGGGGCAGCAAAGAGGTCCAGGTTTCCCTCTCAACCGAATTAATCATTTTGTATATAAGAAAATTCCAGAGCAAAATAACTTCAAAGTGCAAGAATGTCTTATAAAAATGAAGAAATGTTGAAGCTAAATGTTCAAGTAAAATTTAAAAGGTGGCTGAGAATACCTGATTCGATACACACATAAAATCAAAATGTGAAAAATGTGTGTGAAGCACATCTGTTGTTTAACCCCTGGTGAACCACAGGGTACACCAAACTGACTACAGAACCTGGGGGGGAGGGGGGGGGAATATATAGAATAGAAATCTGAAGAAGATTCCAGGTAAGTAAGTGCAATGATACATACAGATGTTAAAAATTATAGTACGCAAAGGAGGATGTTTTGGACAGAGGACTTTCAGGCCATCAGGATTAAGGAAATGTCCAGTCGAATGGCATTTTAATACTAATGGACATTGCATTAATGACATACCTGTTTGCATAGCCAGTTGTTGCTGTGGCAATAGTGAAATTAGAAAATGTAAAGAAAAAACTGATCTACACTATTGGAACTTTAGAACTCCATGGATTTAATGTTCACCCAGAAGTTACAACAACTCACAGTTGTTTCCAGTGGAACACACAATGTTGGGGCATTGTGTGTTTATAAATGATTAGGGAAGATTGAGGCCTGCGTAAGAGATGTTAAATGCTGGATGTCGCTAAACTTCCTCCAACTTTAATGTTGACAAAACGGAGGTTCTCATTCTGGGCCGCAAGACAAAAAAAAATATCAGATTTAATGCTAAATCTTGCAGACTACCCCATTACACCTGGCTCAGTAGACAAACATCTCGGCTCAACTCTGACCTAACATTTGATAAATACATAGATAATACTAGGATAGCTTTTCTACATCTCCGTAACATTGCCAAGCTAAGAAATGCATTATCCCAGCATGATGCAGAAAAATGAGTACACACCTTTGTTAGCTGCATATTAGACTACTGTAACTCATTACTGTCAGGATGCTTAAATAGGAATATAAATAAACTTTAAGTAGTTCAAAATGCCACAGCCAGAGTTCTAATTAGAACTAGAAAATTCGATCATATCAGTCCAGTCTTATCAGCCCTGCATTGGCTCCCAGTTAAATATCAGCTCAGTATCGATTTTAAAATCCTTCTATTGACCTATAAAGCACTGCACGGGCTTGCTCCTGATTACCCCCAAGGGCTTATCTCCTATTATGAACCCCCAAGTGCACAAGATCACAGGGTGCTGGCCTCTTATTAGTTCCAACAATACTGAGACGAGGAGAGATGAGTCTTTCCTGCTATCCACCCTGGGCCAGCCACCTCCTGCCTAACCAGCTATGGATGAAGCATCAACCAACTGCCCTGGCCCCTCTCACCACCCCGAATTCTCCCCTGCTATGGCAAACGGAAATACGTGGAAAAACTCAACGCGTGCACAAAACTCAACCGTAGAAACGTACGGGAGAAAAAATACTAAATGCAAACATAAAGGACGCGGAATACTCAACGCGTAAAAACGAACAGAAAACCAATAAAACAACCAAAGACACAAGGGGAAGTGATTCGCTAGCTGGCGAACGCCGCAACGAAGAAAAAACCCTTCCCAAACCAAAAGCAGAACTGGATAGGAAATAAATAGCGGAACTTGAAGGAGGTCAGAAAGCGGCGCAGGATAAATACTCGAATAAGTATAGGCTTATTACGGGAGCTCTGCCTGGAACTGGCTCGCGAGCTCCTCCCTGTGGCGGCAGGAGGAACCGCACTGGAGCCAGCCATGACACTATTACTGACCATCAAGAAGTCTAGGACTCCTTAAGAATAAGAATTACATAGAGAACACATGTATATACACACAAAGATGACATTTGTTTATCACTTCCATCACGTCTTTGTTTATGTATCTCTTTAATTACTGTTATCATGGTGACCTGCGTCGGGCAGAGGAGGATGGGCTCCCCCCCTGAGTCTTGGTTCCTCTCAAGGTTTCTTCCTCATGCTCTTAGGGAGTTTTTCTTTGCCACTGGCTTGCTCACTGGGGGCTTGGACACTTGTAAAGCTTTGTGACAACAATGCATATATCAGTTCACACTGTGTTCATAATTAAAGCCAAAGAAGAAGACCTGATGGGAGATCGCAGGTGAGCAGCAGAGGGAAATTTTAGGGTGTAGAGCAGCTCAAGACCCACGAGATAATATGTAATACCAGCCTGGTCTTTTGTCAGAACATTGAGCAAACACTGCACATGTGACCTTGTGTGTGGTATTCTTAAGAAGCCAAGCGAACAGGGCTTGCTAACTGCGAAGCGGTTCTGTGTCTCCCTCTGGTGGCAGAAAACTGCATAGCTAATAACCCAGCCCCAGGCTGAACTGAAGCATCATGCGTTCATGAACACATAAACGTATGGAAGAAAGACCTCGCCACGTTTGAAGGATCATCATTGAGAGAGAAGCATTAAGGTGTCTGTATCACAGCACACACCTAAGAGCGTCGCTCTGTTTAGGGATATGAGCACCAGCGAGTTTCTCTGACAGGTTTCAGGAATGATTCCCGTCGGTTACCATCGGTTCTGCTGCAGTCGACTGCTGCACACGCTGCGACATTTCCAACCACAAAGTCTTCTGCTTTGGCTTCCAGCGAAAATGGTGAAATATAAAAGGCAGGGGCTTGGGTTTTTAAGAAACCTATGATAATATTTCATGACACCTAAACATGTTCTGTTTTAATGAACCTTGAACTAGGGATCCATGATAAAGCGGACTAGATTTGGGCTTGAATGGGGTTGAATGAAGCGGAGTTTACATTTTTGTCTGACTTCTGTCAAAGACGGCAATGCCTTCCTAGATGAGATAATGTACTTGCAGCCAAATATTAGTTATTCCATCGATTAATTTGTATTAAAAATGTAATGTACTGACTTGCAGTCAACACAGAGTAAACATAATTTTATCTTTATGAACTTTCCAGTTATGGTAGCAATTAAGAATATTTTATGAGTGGGCTAAGTGGTCTATGTTGGCGTGTAAGCTCTGTGCATGTTTACTCTGAACCGTCACTGGTGTAGCATGTTTAATGCTACAGATAAAACCACCACCAGCATTCTTACTGCAAGCTTTTACATTCATTCACACGATGAAAGGGGTTAATGGGGAACATATCAAATGTTTATGTTGCACTTGTTTCAGTAGCTAAGTCAGTTAAGACCAGCTAGCGATCCACCTCCAGTCTGTTTTTGCTCACACGATTAACCCTAGCTATGTCAAATACACAGTTAAATACACTGAAGAAAATGACCTAACTTACCAAGGCAGGTCACTGTGTGATTTTGTATTGTAGCTTGTCGAATGTACATGTAATATTATGGATTTCACAAGTTTCGTACATACGTCTTGTTTGTGGTCTGTGGTCCTTGCTGCAAAAGAGCTTCCTTATTACAGCAAAGGAGAAACACAGATACTAAAATATACAATTTTTATACATGTTATTAAAATAATTTATTCAAATACAGTATTTTTTATACTTCTATTTGGAAAAGTAAATGTTTCTTTGTTCAAAAATTATAAAACAAACTTTTCCTATTTAAAATCACTCATGGTAGAACAGCCCACTGTGTCCAGAGGGAGATTGAAGTCAAAAGGACAATAAGCCTAATAACGTCTTAATAACAGAGGTTATTTTAACACTGGGCTAACAATAACAAACAAAAACGTCACTGCAATGACAGAGAGGCCTCTTGTCCGTCATCACAATCATCTTGTTCATGTTCACCACTGTGTCCAGTAGTGGTGAATGAGTCACCAGGGTGTGCAAGGACTTGGACAGGCCCTAATATAAGACTCCAATCTACCAGTTGAGACCTCCATTAGAGAAGTGTAGGTGGTCAGCTGGACAGTGACACAAGACAGATATTACAATATTAGTGCACTATTAGGAGTATTAAGCAGTATTAACTATCACCGTAAGCAAACATGACACTGTTTGAAAATAGGAAGGAAATAAACACTTTCTAGGCTGGATCTGGTTCTTGGTTAGTGTGTGTGTGTGTGTGAGAGGGAGGATCTTACCTTGTTTAGCACTGGTTTTGTTGAAAGCACATCATATATAGTTTGCAATGAAATGTTCTGACAAAACACAGATTTAAGTGGTTAATCCAATACCGTACAGGACTTGATCTTAAGCGATATTAAATCCATACAACATGCATTCGTCCACATAAACCTCAGTCTAGTCACTTACTGCTTGTGTGGTTTTATTCATGCATTTCATAGCTGGTGTACGCCGATCGTCAAGGAAGAACGGGTCTTCCCAGTGGTCATAGTTTGTTTCAAGGACGTACCATCTGCCAAGCTTCAGATCAATCCTTTAATATCATACATGTTAGAATTATGTTCATATTAAGTACATAGCTTTTTATAAACCTTTTTTGGAAAGTGGATCATTTCTATGCAGTGTTTTTAGTGGGATGATGTGGGCTCACTCCCAGACGTCCAGTGTGCTGACTCTAGTCCGGGTGATCACACAGCCTTGGCCAGTATGGTTCCCACCCAAGATGAAGTAGGCTGGGGCCAGAAGCTTGGTCATAGCGAGCTGCTTTTTGGCATCTTCATAACTGTTAAGAAAACATGTCATTCATGTTTATAATGAGGATTGATTTTTGCTTTCAGGGTATGAATGTCTTCACACATTGACAGCTGCACATGTGGTGGACAGGAGCGAAGGCTTCACCTGGTTGCGTTCTCCAGCACACGGCGGGTGAGAAAACTCATCCACATTCCATCTCTTTGGCCAAAAATCCATTCCAGGATTCCTAAGAAACATGATGCGTTAATGTGCCTCGTCAACAAGAAAGAAACGAGGCAGACGAGATGACTGCACGTTCAAACTGCCACTCTGAAGACCAGAGAAGAAGTGAACATGGTACGCTGTTTACATATTATTACCGTACAGTATGTTTTAGAAAAGTTCTCTCTCACCTATGTACCCTCCATCAACATTGAAGCGTTCGTTCGTTGTTAGAGTGAACTCTCTCTACAAACAAGTGAGCATGATTAGGTTTTTTCTTTGTGTACTTGTGAAAAGGGATGACGTAAAATCACTTTTACAATGAGAAGCAGCTCTTACAGGTCTAATGCCTGTGAGGATTCCTACATATCCCGCAAAGTTCGTGGATCTGAGCAGCGTTCTGTTGTTCCGGCTAAAGTCAATATTCACCACGAGCGGTTTGAGCTTCTCAGTTAGGGTCCAGGATAGATTTTTTGGATCCCACCTTTTAGGAAGAACATTTCAAAAGCTGGAATCAACCTATGATAACAATGATTTATAATATCATTGATATATATAAAAATTCTAACAACCTATTACAACAATGAGACAAAAAATATGTTTACAATACAAAACAGAAAGCTGTACCCCATGAACAATCCAAAGTCCAAATTCCGAGCATGGTAAATATTGCCTGAAAAATACACAGAATGAGAAGCAGTGACTTGTGTAATAAATAATAAATGAATTACACATACACAACTAATAATAAATTTAGGGCTATTTGGTTTTTGGGGTGAAATTTTTGGATGAACCTAAAATGCACTCTAACCTTTACAGGTGAACTTAATGTGACCTTCTCTAAACTTTTGAATGCACATGTCCAACTGTTCGATGTTTCAGTTTTTGTTTCGTGCTTTCCTCTAACAAGGAGCTTAACGGCAAAACAGGTGTTCCATGAATCGACCGACTACTGATCAACAGTACCTCGCCATTACGAAGCTTCAAACAGGATGTTCTCAGACGGAAGTGGTCACTGAGCTTTGGTGGTGATGGTGTTGCAGTGTGGGCAGGTGTGTCTGGTCAATACAGAACTGCCCTACACTTTGTGAACAAGCACAGTGACAAGCCCACACTACTAGAAACAGCATGAGATGTAGTTGTAATTGATGTTTAAGGGCACAAATGTTTTTAAGACATTGACATTTTTTGTTGGGGTATAACCACCACTGTTTGAGATGAGGAACTGACCATTGCTTAAATTCCCTACTTTCATGAGAGAATTTCATGCAGTGTGAACTTTTCATGTTTCCCATAAATTTCACCCCAAAGCCAAACACCCCTTGCTTGTTGTAGTGTATATAAAGAATGTCAGAAATGAAATTTCTCACCTTTTACGTCTTCTGTAACTACTGATGTGCACACAGTGAAAACTTCATAGAAGATATTAAACAGCACAACTTCTCCTAAAGTATTAAGCAGAAAGCCTTACATTTGAAGTTTCTGAAATCTGTGTGAACTAAAATAACATTTTTAACATTTAACGAGGTTTAACATTCTAATTCTAATGTTCTCATACTTTGTTTAAATAAAGCTTCAATGCTTTGGCAAATTGCATTTTAATATCCATTCTTTGTAATTCATACCTACTTTCATCAAATAAATGTAATTAGATCTAAGAAACTGTTGAATAAACAAACCTCACCTAAAGGGACTCCAGTGACAACAGAAATTCCTTTAATCTCCTCATTAAATGGGTAAGGAAGTGTGTCCACAATTAAAGGCTGCAATGATCAGAAAGAATCAAAGCACAACAGTGAGTTATTGTTGAGATCACATAATCAAATTATAGTTTTCACAAATGTCAAAAGAGTAGGTTACAGGATGATGCAAATACAGAATTTACCCACCAACTTGTTGTCCACTAAATTAAGTATTTGCCCGTGGAAAAACCCACCAGCCAAATCTTTTATTGCCTGTATCATTGATAACAGCTGGAAAAAAAGAAAAAAAGATCACTACTGTGAAATGCAGTGGACAATGTTTAAATAAGTTCAGTTTCAACATTCTGTTTTGGCTACCTCAAGTAAATTGTTCCCCATCCCATAAAACAGTTTGTTCTGTTTCCTGATGTCATCATGCATCACAGTAAAGACTTTTGTAATACTTTGTAGTACAATTTCTGCATTTTCTGCAATTTTTCTTCTGTACATTTTCAGATCTAAATTCCATAACTGGGTGGGGAATACAGCATGCTTTGTGGACCCAGTTCCATCAGCTAAAGGAACACATTACGATGTGTATTAAAACATTAAGTTTCACAGTGTATTATTAAGCGCTTACTTCAGACTTTTTCTGTTTCATCACATGATTCCACCTCTCGCTGGGGGGTAAATCAAGGTTTACCGTATACCAGGTGGCATTGCCTTTAAATCTGTAGGGAAAACAGGACACAATTAGCCAGAAATCTCACATGAAAACAGGAGGAAAACATTTATAGACTTAATGCAACAACATAACCGGACGAAAGATCTGATCGATATGTACGATATGATAGAGATAGTAGCACTGCCCTCATAAGATTACAGAAGAATGTCTTTTAACTTACGTGTGTCCTTCGGGAGGATACATTCCGCTTCGGCACTCTTCAACATACTGTAAACGAGATACATGGAGCAAGAATATATATAATCGGCAAACTAACCCACCTCAAACTGTAATGTCAGCTATTCAAGTCTAATATGAATTATAGAGTGTCGTTCTAAATAATGTCAAACAAGAGAAGACAACGACTGACCTTGTGAGCAAAACATGAAGAAAGGCTGAAAAATGTGACCAAAACGTAACGAAAGTTTGACCGCTGCATCTTCGGTCATCCAACTTTCAGCTTTCATTGTTTTGTCCAGACGAGTTCCGAAACAAAAATCTCGAACTGGGATATACCAAGGGTAATAGGTATGCACAGAAATATCGATTTTATTTAGTCTGAACACAAAACGAGTATACGCAACTGTTATGTACTTTAATATGTACAGTCTTTAAATGCCCATATACTGTAACAATATCATTATTCATTAGAGATTTGCTTACAAAAATTCCTTTATAATATTCTTCGAGAGACCCCTCGCGTAATCAATACGATGTTTTCTTCCGATACTAAACAAGGAAGTTAATACGCGCCGATTAATAAAAATGCTCATATTCATACATTGCATTTCGTAACTAAACGTTATTTACAAAAACATTGATGTCTCTGACTAAGCAACATCCTCCCTTCTTCTTTTGGAACATATTCGAAGAATAAAAGAAACACATTTTTGTTGCGTATTTAATTTTATGCGCATGCGCGAAGTCTTCGGGATACAGTCCCATTATAAAGGCAGAAAACTAAACTAAAACTATTAGAATATTATCACTCTGACAGCGACTGGGAAATTTCAGTCCGAATGAACAATGGTGCAATGACAGATGTAAGACAATGACAGATGTAGAAATCATCTAGAAATTCAAACTTAACCCTTCATTTATGAAGCTAAAAAAGAATGAAACTCTTTATGTCCAGTAGGGGTCAGTATAGACTTAGGTTAAAAAAGCGTTTATTGAACTGTCCTTTCCAATTTAGAAATATGCCCCGCACCATTTAGTGAGCCTTGATGTAACTGACGTAATGGTCAATTTAAGTAAAAAAATTAAAAATGTTTTTAAATATTTTTTTATATTTAAGTCATGAATTCTTAAAACCGTTTCTTAAACACCTTTCTTTACTTACACATTTATCATCTGGAATGGCAGAAAGCCCTGAGTGCATATGTCAACCGTGAGTATCATATATCAGTAGGATTCTGGTGGATTCTGTGGAACTGCAAGGGACATAATGAGACATGATAAAACGAGTGAAGCACAACCACACTACTAATCCAGTAATGGTGAGTGCAACAGTCTACCTGTGCAGCTGTGCAGGAACTGACTCACAAGTAAAAAAAAAAGTTAAAGTCAGCTGGCATCAACCCAAGCCAAATATCTACACAGAGTGAAGCAAGACCTCCATTCAGAAGAGTGCAGTCCAGAGCAACAAAGATACTATGCAGGATTCTCCAGATCCCAGGTCCCTGGTAGAGGACCCTATCTTGAAGGAATAAGACAACCTGGGTTCTAGCTTAATCGCTTAATGTTATTCTTAGACTATGGCTTAATGCACATAATGTACAAGCATAACAATTCCTTCCATGGTGTCAACAAAGCAAACGACTGTAGGCAGAGCTGTAGATGTAAGTGCGGGTGGCGGAGAGCAGACCCCATGTTGAAGGCATGTTCCATCTAACCCCGACACTGTCATTCTTCTAAAGGTCATTTTAAATTGTTCACAAATTCCACTGCTGAGAACCAGATCTACGTTCTTACTGAAAAATCGAAGACTAATGGATCAGTCATTTCTGTATTGACGTTCACATATTATCCGAGCCTTCGATTTCATACCAGGCATGAACATAATTCTGTATCGAGCAGGGTTATTCCTTTATGGAGTATTCCTGCATTCAGTCTTTTTGTGCCGTTAGTGCAGAAGTGCTTCTGCAGAGGACAGGGGCATGCAAAAGAGACTTTGAGTTATGAATCTTTCACACCTGGGAGATAAAAAAACAGCCAAGCCACTTGGCCAACTGAAGGTCCTCAATTAATTACACACTTCCTACTGATTATACCCTTTGATAGAGCTTATCTTCTAAGGCAGAAGACCGCTGCCCGCGAGTCTGGAGCGATCACCTAGTGTGGAGATATGCCAGAGAGCGGCACCACCGTAGGTGTAAACTCATGACAAGACAAATGGAGCGTTCTCAGCTCTCCTAATGTGTGGAAGCCAAACATTCTTTACTTGTGCTTTGTAAAGACAGTCAGTAGTATATAATTTACATAACCAAATTTATACTTTCAAGCACAACTGTATATTTCTGAGATATAATAAAGGGCAAAGTGAATTTGTCTTTTAATGTAGATAATTCAGTTTAAATGTATTCGCTCATAAAAAGAGCCTCAAGTGCAATGTGCATGAATTACAAAACTTTCCAAGTCTCAAAGACAGGTACGTTTTCATTCATACGTTAATACTCTTTCTCTGTCCAGGTGTCTTTTGCTAATTCAACTGCACTTGAAAATTAGATTTATAGCAGCTGTGTTTTACATATTTCTGATTTTACAATTTCAAATATATATCATATGCCATCTTTACGTGATATCGCTCTACGCTTGACTTGATTTGCTATTTTTATCTGACTGATTCACTGGCGAGGCTTGCTCCCTTTTGCCTTTGTCTGCCTGATTTTTTCATCCGTTATAGGATGCTACGAAATACAAGGCCTGCAATCATCACAGCTCTGTGTAAAACAAATCATGCAGAATGACAGATACTCCACGCCTCAGACACAAATCCCGCCAGCACGGAGTTGTCAGATAACGTCTTATTTATACTGTTTATTTGATGTTGAAGTGAGGACAAGAAAAAGCATCTACACGACTACAAAAAGGGCTAATTAGAAAAATATATCTGTCCCTTGTCTTTTTCATTCAAAATCACTTATTAAAAATCAATTTCAAACTGAGGTGTAAAGTAATAAACGAAGGAATATATGAATCATTTTAGTGTTTATGACAAAAAGATAATCATTTCATAAAATGGGTGTATCAGGACAGCTTAAAATGTTTAGCAAACTGCTGGTAACCCTCAAGAACATATGCTCTCCATGCATGTTCTGAGGAGCACTTTGTAGATGTACGGGTAGAACATAGAGGCGTTCCCTCTTTGTCAGTGGTCATTTCCTGACCATTTCTAACAGCAATAATGCTGTCCACAATAGTGCGCTAGCCAGATAACATCAGCAGAGGTCCTGGAGTCAGAAACATATCAAATTCAGCTTCGCGCTAAGTGCCCCTTATATTGTGAGTGTAGGTACATGGTAGGTGCATCAGATAAAGGCTGGTGAGTGTGAAAACCAGACCCCAAACCACTAACATCTGCGCACGAAAAAAGCCTGCAGAGTTATGGGCAATTTTACAGACAGAATGAAGACTTCTACCAGACTTCTACAAGAGTGATGGAACGTGGGACGTGCTGAAGTAAAAAAAACAAAAACAAAACAATCTGCTCGTTAAAGGAACTGCTTGTAATTGAAAGCTTGCGATTTCATCTGTGGAGCATCGTGCCGTGAGCTACAACTGGCTTGCTTGTGTTTTTGTTGCTGCTGTGTTGCCGATGGCAACAGGAAATTCTGAAGTGCACTGAAGCATATTAAGTACTCAGATAAAGTGTGAGGACTATATAAAAACAGGCAGTGACTCCTGTATGATTTACCAAGTGAAACTGTAAATGCCATAATTAAAATGGAATTCCACACTTGAAACACATAGTTATTTTTTCAGGTCAAATTAACTGGGGAAGCTAGTCGAAATTACATAACTGTGTCACTTTTCAGTTTCTTATAAATAACACTACAGCATACAACTTACAATGGAGAGCTTCTTTTTTTGAAGAAATGCATAGATATGAGGTCTGAGGTGCTTGTCATGGTACATTATTACTAATTAATGTACCATGAAGCCCCATGTGATGTGGCAGGACGCTGCCTGTCCTCTGGCTACTAGTGATGTCATTGTTGATCCGTAATCGAGCCATGATGCAACAAACAAAAGCGGAGACAAAAAAAAAGCGTCAACAGTCCCAGTGAGACCAACAGTCCCAGCGAGACCAACAGTCCCAGCGAGACCCATGGCGTGTGGACTCGTTCTTTGCTGTTAATGGCCTTAGCTGTCAGACAGCTCCTAAAGGTGACATGACAGTGGTTTACACACATCCAGACTGCAGCCTCTGAGGGCCACGCACAGGGAAAGAGGGTTGAAAGAGTGGTGAAAGAGTGGTGAAAGAGTGGTGAAAGAGTGGTGGTGAAAGTGGTGAAACCATTTTTTCCCCCAGACTCTCACACATCCAGTGTCAGCGCTGGTGAAGTGGCGTGGCTTCGTTTATGAAAAGTGAAAAACCAGAAGCGCTTCCCACTCAACGGTTCACATCTCCATCACGGTCACTTGACTTCATCCATCTTCACTGGCTCTACAGTCAGGCCTCCTGTTTCAGAGGCCTGAGGACATTTTCCAGCTACTCCCTAGTGAGGTGCACCTTGGGTTCCAAGATAATGGTGAGGATTTCACCAATGAGCTGCAACAAAGACAGTTGCCCCATGGCACCCGAGTCAATCTCTACTATCGCACAATAAAAGGTGCACTCACTTTGCAATTTACTGCCGTGAGAGGTTTGATTGATTTATTGCTCTAGCGTTCAGCGTGCATTTTATGAGGAAGATTCTTTTTTTCAATACTTTTTGTTTACATCAGCTTACTGTTTTTATGCCCTTGAGTTTAAGGTTAGTTGATTTAGAGGAGTTCCATCATGTCAGATACCTCTATCTATCTCCTGCAGAAGACTATAATTCCATTTGAATCCCTTATCGAACCATTAACCAATGTGATGCTCTGTTGTGTACTGCATTTATATCTGCAGGACAAAAACATCTGTTCCTTCTCAACCTCATTCACCGAAAGGAACCCAGTTAAAGAACTTGGTGTCCAAAACATCTACTTCAATAACAGCAATCAATGACTGATGATTCATCTCTGACCAGAGTGCCTGTATTCCCAGTGTTGTTTAGGCTGAAAATGATTCAAGCATCTGTCTTGCAGAGCAATAAATCACATACCAGTAGTGCACTGCAGGCTAATGGCTTAGATGTATTGGAGTATTTTCATTTGCCTTCAGTCTCCTGAGCACCACCGTTTCCATGACATTGCTGACTGCTCCCGCATGGCAAATTGCTCATTGTTTGGTGAGTGGACTGGGGCATGTTTATTGATTGCATTCCAGCTGAATTCTTAGTGCTGACATCCATTACTAAAATGCCAAATTACAGATCTTTCAATGTTGTTTTCATATATTCAGAGAGGTGAACCCATTAGGTCATGGAGGACACATCTAAAACAAGGACAAAGAATATCACCCTTGGGCGGCAACCATTGTGCATATCCCCCATAAACCTTCAGCAAGAATCTAGGGCCTTTGTTACTAAAACAAATTATATTGAATTTAGTTATATTGAAGCTATTCAGCTGTTCTGAAGATGTTTTTTTCTAAACTTTAGGCGTTAAATGTGATTTATTAAAATAATGCTGCACCAGAGAAAATGAACTGGCTTGTGCCAGGAGGATCCGTAATCTGATCTGGTTGCCGAGATGTTGATCTGAGCCTCTGCAAGGATCTGCCAAATATCATTTAAGCATGTCACTCGCCCAGGTGGACGTTTCATTCTTCTTAACATGCACTAGCCTCACAGCCTACAGTAACACAGACATTAGCTCCAGAGGGAGATGCAGAGGAGGTAGAAAGCATTCACAGTCACTGTCTTGATCCATTAACACACACACACACACACCAGCATGGGCACTAGAATGCATGAGAAGCTTTGTGGCACTACCAGCATTGCCATTGGTTGTCACAAGACCGTCCCCCAGAATATGAGCGGAAAGGTTCAGTCTCAGAGTCAACCCACAGGGCAAATCTTTAATCGACTGGAAATAGGTGTTGTCACTGCCACGCAACGCAGGCTGCATCCCATTTGTCTGGCCCCTGGATATTGTGGAGAAAGAGCCATATAGGCTCATAGAGGGAGCACCAGGCTCCGATTGGCACCAGGCGGATGTTTAACAGCTTGGAATCTCAGATTCTGAATTGTCATTGGCTGCGGTGTCAAAATTCCGTTCTTGCTGCTGCACAAAGGCATGGATCCAGCTGTCCCGAGCTCCACTACGGCTCTTCTGAGACATACTGAGACATACTTGGAGACATACTGAGACACACTCTTGCCCTTAAAGACCAACAGGTCAAAATGCATTGTTTTGATTGATAGTTGTTTTATTTAGCTGTTTAACTTTTGCCGGTTCAGACTGTTTGGGTTAATGCAAAGTTGCACAAATCCACTTTAAAAGTTCTGCTCCAACTCACCTCTTAGCACACTCCCCAGAGGCCCAGAGGCCAGCTTAAGGGGCTACACCCAGGGTGTCAGGAACAATTAAACAAAGTCAGGCCATTTAGAGACAGGCTAGTTTGCTAGTTTGTTGTTTCAGTATACAGTGGAAACTGGTGAAGGTATTCCATAGTTTGCTTTATTGAGCATTTTACCATGACAATGTTTATGTTGAATTAAACTGTCTTTACTAATGAAACCAGTTTGCATTTGGTTTAGCCTCTTGTGAATATCACAGAAATAAAACAACATAATTTTGCCTTTGCCGTCTTTGTGGTTCCTCATATTAAATCAAATTTCCATGAAAAAGTCAAATAGTGTTTTTCTGTTCTTCCTTTTTTCTGTTTTTTGGGTCAGATGCGTTGGGAATTGGCAGTGTTCCTGCAGCAGTGCGGGAGTGTTGCTTCCTCCTCTCTGAGATGGAAGGTAATAGATTTGCACCGCAGGGCCTTTTCAGGATGCAGGAGTCAAGGAGATGAAGCACTATCAGCTTCTTCAACATGGCAACAACGCACCCAGGCAGAGAGCTTCATAATGCCACCGCAATGTTGCTGCTGTTGTTGTTCTTTTCAGCTTTACTCCTGTTCTCATAACCAAGAGGATATGTTGCCGCTCAAAAATCTTTGATTCCTGTTTGTTAATGTGATGACGGTTTATATTTGTGCGTTTTGTTCTGTCTATCTTTGTTGTTTACCTTTGAAACTCAATCAAAAGTTAATCACAAAAAAATATTTGATTGAGAATGATTTCTTCAAAGTTACATGCCATGTTTTAGAATTGTTGTAGGCATGTGTTAGGATCAACACCCCTTCCTCCGCCCTCTGATCACCTGCTCCTTTCCACTCCCCTTTCTTCCCATATATATACACCCCTCTGCCACTTCCTGGTTGCGAAGTATTGCTAACTCATGTTGCGTACCGAGCGTTATTATTACCTGCCTGCCTATCTGTGTACCGACTTCTGCTTACGTCCTAGACCTCGTCTCCTGCCCAGCGAATTGGTACCTCCCGGAATCTGCCTCCCCGTGCCTGACCCTGACCGTCCTGACAACGACTTTAAGAACGAGTTCGCGTTACGCTATACTGCTGACGCCATTAGTATATGTGTACTGTCTGATACAATAAAGGCGAACTCGAATCCGCAGTTGGATCCCTCTCTGTGTGGTCTATTCGTAACAGCATGCTAGAAATTGGAGAATCTTTGTTTAGAAGTTGGTGTTCTTTGGTGTGAAGGTAAAAGATTCACTTAACTGCCTTAACTGGACTGTTAAAATGCCCATGTGTAGCTGTTAATGCCTTCTTCAGAGTATAAACCTAACTGACCAGGCACAAAGGCAAGTGCTTATATACTATATCCTCCTCAATACATGTCCACTAAAAAATAACAGACATGAGACAACACATAGTAACACAGTAACTACATTGTTTGACTCGTGCAGTATGTTATGTTGTTATGCTACCACTTGCTCACCATGACAACATCCAATAGGTAACCTGAAATCACAGAGCATGGTTCACATCTGTGGTGTTTTATTGGTTCGGTTCTGGATTGAAACATAATGCTCCCGTTCTGAAATCCTCGTTTCCTCGAGTGCTGCTTGTAGTCCAGTAGCAGGAGAGTATTATACATCAGCTATTCATGGTCATACTGACCATAATTGCAAAACATGTTCCATTGCTAATCAATCTAATCACGTTTCATTGGCGTCTGTCAGAACACACACCAATGACAGGTAATCAAGGCAGTGACATTTGTCCTTAGAAACCAGGACCCCAAGAGTGTGTGTACAGGAGCATTGATTAAGGTGCAACTTCCTAATGCCAGATTTGCTACCTCACCTCATGAATCTCATGAAACTTAGGATGCTACAAGGAAGCCAATTGCCTCTAGTTTTTTTATTTTTTGATGTGCTGACCTAATTCATTTGTGCAACCTGTACTGATGAAGAATACATGCTGTTTACATCAGCCTGCCATGAAATATAGTCCAGACGACAACATTTGAAAGGATATGATTTACAACTTGTTGCTTTTTTGGGGTGGAAAGGTTGAGGTTATTCATATCTGCTCAAGACTTGTGCTTAGTACAAAAACATAAATATTATTGAAATAAGTACTATGGAAATTAATTTCTCACTTTTATCTCATTTCAAAGCTTGCTGGATAATTCTATACATAGTAATTTCAGACTTTAATACACAGGATATTAGGAAATTGATGAGTGGATGAATCATTGATTTATGCTGTTTCTCTTACACGGACAGAAATAGAAAAGAGAATATTGTATTAGTTTGGCCCTCAATCATTGTCCTCCACTGACACAAGATATATGGATGTGGACTTAATGAAAGTTTCTGTCAGACCTGGGTAGAAACCTCACCCCTGGTAAGCTCTTTCAGTTGTTGCGATAGCAAAGCTTTAATCTGTCAATGTCTCAAGGTGCCACTGACAGATACTAATCTGAGACTACAGCTGCTGAGAGTGTGGAGCCTAATGTGCTTCACAGAGCAGTGAATCCAGTAAAGTGGTAAAGTGCTTCCAAAATTGGACGAAGGATACCAACAACAGGTTGGGATGTTAACACTGTCAGCCCCCAAACCTCTAGTGAAATAATGACATGATAAATTGATAAACTGATTGGAGTTTGCGTGTCTTGACTTGTCCACAGTGTCAGTTACAGAAGCCCATTGTATTACAGTCACAGTTTAACGAGAAGTTGAAATGATTTTATGATTAAACAATAGTCAATATCATAATGTGGTCATTACTAGTATCACAGTGGTATGCTACTCTGTAGAAGTGGAAAGACATTGGTTGTGAAGGTTGGAACTGTTATCTTTTATTGCTGCAAATGAAGTGTGAAAGAATTTAAAAGGCCTAATGTAGTTATCATGAATAATGAATTAATGCATTATGGATTATCCATGCATGTAATTGTTTTTGGATTTCACTCTGTTTCGTGACTACACATCACCTTGGTGTAGTAAAGACATAACTCCTAAACTCAGTTAATGCAATTTAGAAGCAAAATATACAAACAGAGGACGGTTTACTATTTCATCTTCATAAAGACAATTGATCACTTGAGTTTCATTAGCATCTGTAAGTAAATACTAGTACATATTTCTTTTTGAAGTGGAAATGTGACATCTGTTCTAAATAACCAATATTCCAAAGAATTCAAATGATACTTTCAGAAGTTCCCAGGTCCAGGAATTAAAGTTTTAAGTAATACCCTGAAAATAAATGTACACTTGCCAAAGAATCACCAGCAAACACAAGAAATAGTCTATGCACATTTGTCAGGCAGCAATTTGCAGCATTTTTACACCCTAAAAATGAAAAAGCTCTTGAACAGAAATGCAGGAGGAACTTCCTGTTTCTTCATAGTCACATCCTGTCCCATTAGGATCTCCAAAAGAACAATTTTACCACTGCCACTAAAACAATACTTTTTTGGTTATGCATGGCAAATTATCATTTTAGCATTCCCTGAGAGCTTGAATGAAAAAGGTGTTACTTGAGTACAAGTACTGTGTGCTCCATTTTCCAATAGATCTCATTTTTAACAATAAACAATATCATGTCCTCTGCTGTCTCAGAACATACAGTGTCTCGTGTGGATGGACATACATCCACATATACATATTTACATGCACCTTCTCTAAACGACATGATGAGTAGAAAGCCTGAGGTACAGATGGACCTAGGAGTCAATTCCAACTTTCGCATAAATGTAGCCCAGTAATTCCCCAAACTGAACCTTCACCTCGACACATGTGTGAATCAGCAGAAATCTGTAAACAGACGCATCGTTTTCTTTTATATAGAGGCAGAAGAATGAGTGCAGGTGTTCCCTTCTCACACGGCGGCACCGCGCTCGGCGCGGGGCTGCTGGGGGCGGAGAGAACGGTGCCTTCGCGCGGAGACAGATGGCAGGCCGCGAGCGCTGGGATTCTCAGCGCTTGCTCCCTCTGAGATGAGAGAGAATGCAAATGAGCAGCGCGAGAACACAGCGCGGGAGCGGCAGAGCTGATATTCCGGACCGCCAGCCTCATCAGAAAGCTCCTAAGGAAGTAGTTGACGGCTGTTCTTTTCTCTCCCACACTTCGTTTTTTTTTATTTATTTTGTGACATTTTTAATGAAACGAATAAGCACACCTTCTGTTTTAAGGTGTTTATGACGGCAGGCTGTTAACACCCTTTGTGCCCATTCGGAGGTCATATTGGCAGTGTGCTGAGGACCCCTGTGTTGTGTGATGTAGAGCGCCCTTCCCATCATACCTCAGGAGACGGCTGGATGAGGTGGCAGGTCAGGGGGCTGGTGAGTTCACGAATGGGAGAACCAGTAATCTTTGCAGTCCAGTGGCAGGAGTGGCTAAAGTAACATGAAACCAGACTCAACAATTGTAAGGATAAGGATTCACTAGAACAGGACCAGCAGCCCACCAAAAACAGCAGGAGTTAAAAAAAATAAATAAATAAAAATAATAATCTTTGTATAAAACTGCCTCCATCTGTGTAGGAGCAAACGTTTTGTACGTGCAAGCAATATGATTGTGCCTTCTAATGGTCATGGACAAGAAAAATAAATGCAAAATTTACCAGCAGTTCCGAGACAGTTCTTTTCACAGCTGTTGTAGGACGCCTGCTGAAACCATGAAATCATTAAGGGCAACAATATTTTGACACAGAATTACAAGCAGCCGAGTTTCGACCAGTATCATCCCACTATGTGAAAAATTACATCATTCTCTTGTGATCAAAAATGCATAAAACTGTTGCACAGACTTACTGAGGTCTAGCACTAAAAAAAGACAAGCGATGGAGTATGTGAGGAGAGGACCGCTGACAGGCTTCCTCCTTTGTGAGACGGCTCAAACCACAGGCTGGGGAAAAGGTGACAAGACAATCGTGTTGGAAACCAGGACATTAGGGTTTAGCTTAAACCAATGCGTTAAGGTCATTGGGAAATGTTATGGACAAACACTCTGAGTACACATGACCATATCTCCATAAATGGCTAAATATCTCTGGCTACTCAAAACTGCATTACCTTGTCAGCTCTGTAACTCTGCCAACTATTAAGATACGCTATTAGCTGTAATTCATAATACATTGGTTTGGTTGTTAGATTAAAGGTTAGCATGCCAATTTTGTCTTCACTTGACACCGGTAATCATGATTTCTGCTTGTGATCGCTTTCCTCACCTTGCATAATTATAGGCTAACAAGGGTTATTAGCATCAAATTAACGTGATGACAGAGACATACAGGCTATATTGCTACTGCGCTAGCTAGTGTGTAATCCCGTGGTAATGCAGGGACGTAGCACTACTACACATGAGCTTTGGGTTTGGTGCTTCAGTTTCACTCCACTCCACAAAAACCTGAGCAGCGCCTGCTTATCTGAAACCAACACAGAAGCTTCCAAAACCAGTCACAAAGGCTGACTGGAGAAACCTTAGCACACTTAAGACACAGAAGACACAGTGTTAAGACACTTTTCCTTAAGATGGTTACAATAACAATTATTATTACTGTAAAAAAAAGTAATGTTTAGGCATTTTCATTTACATACAGCTTTATTCAACCTCATGTAAACATCAGAATGCAATTGAATGGAACAGCAAAACCCTGTACCGTGTATCAAAAAATAAATAAAAATCACATTATTCACATTATTTGAATGTGTTCATTGGAGCTTGAAAAATGAACTGCACACAGTATGCACAGGATCTCCTTCCAGTCTGCTCGGAGGACTCCGGAGCAAGTGGCAGATGAATATCTGCCATTTGGGTCTTTGGGAGTGATGCTGATCCCCAGGCAGACTACACACTGATCATAGCCACGCTTAGAATTCTTTGAGCTCCTTGGACGTACGATAATCGAATTCCTTGCCGTCCCTGTTTCACTTACATTCACCCACCCACCCACCCACCCACAGAGAGAGCACCTGCGTGTAGAAGCCTGTCTGGATGTGGCGCAGGGCGTTTGCCCGAGCCATGGTGGCGTAAAGCACGCGTCCCGCAGCGGATTAGGGTGTAGCTGATGCTCTGCTGGGAGTGATCCAGCTGTGGTTGGGATGGGTTGTCTGAAAGCCCAGTTGAGAGCATTCAGTGACCTGCCAGTGAGATGGCAGAGAGACCATGGGCACAGGATCGAGAACCCTGCTGGGTCCTAATGCTAGTGAAGTTGTCGCCACTTAGCGCAGCAGCTGCTCTGGAGCCTAGAAGAAAGCAAGATGGCTGCGTGACTCACCTACTAACACATACAGGCTCCTAGTTTTTGCTGGCTGGAAGTGGCAAAACTGGTTTGAGGGGCTTATATATCATTTCCATAAATGCATTTTTCAACAATGTTTCAACATGTCGCTTTGCAACACTAGATTGCATGTTACTTTTTGTACTCTTCCCAGAAGGATTGATGGTGTCTATTTTCAAAATCTTAACGGCGTGCTGCCTCGTTTGTGGCTTTGAAAGACAACGTGGGAGCGATCGCATGTGTTGTGTTTCTGCTGCAGCTCCAGGTGGACTTAGACAGCTGTGAGAGAGGCAGCGCTGCAGAGGGCATAGAGGAGAACACTTCCTGCCATGTGATTACTTGATATTTCCATCGTTGCTCATTAAATGGGCCATGACTAACAGGCCAGCTCAAGGACAACTTTATGTTGACATGTTTGATGTCACACACTATCAAGCAGGTTTTCAGGCATGGAGTTGCTTTGGTTACACCACCTGGGCTCTTTACATACTGTTGTATGCCCCCCTGAACACCCCCCTCCACTGTTGGATGTTTAAATAAGATGCTTTTCAAACTGTCTTAATGTTTAATCATGCATTCGTCAATTAAACAGTTAAAAAAAATCTACTAAAAAAACTACTATTGCGGTCCCTGGACGACCCTTGTGGTCAGCGTGATGATGTTTTTAAATTACACTAGGGTTGTGCTGATACAAAAGGAAAGTTGTCCTTTAGATATTTTATTTTGGGGTAGGACAAGGTGGGTGTGTGTGTGTGTGTGTGGGGGGGGGTTTGGACTGGCTTTGTACAATGGTATAATGCTGTTTTCTCTTTCTACAAGCTGAAAGTCATTCACCTATTAGTCAATTTCTCTAACCAGTGGTCCACAACAGCTTATTGTCTTTGTAGTGCTTTGCCATGGCTAAGTTGCATTATATCAGCACACGGCAGTGCAGAAGGGAGAGGGGGTGGTGGGAAGGACTGAGCGCCAGCACTTCAGCCAATGCCGTGTTAGAATTGCCTTGGAGAACTTTTGCTGCATGGGAGAAGAAAAAAAAAAAAAACTTAGTGGAAACTTTTGGCATGAGTTATCCTAAAACACCAGATGAAAAATTTAATTCAGACCAAAGGACATGCTTTTAAAATTTTGAGTTTAATTCTTAACAAACAAGGCCATTTATAGATCATTGCTGGCAGCCATCATTAAAAAAGAGAAAGATCAACTGTGCCCTCAACAACTTCTTTTTGTCAATAATTCCAAGCCCTCTTTAAAGCGTGTGAAAGTCCAAGCTTTTGAAAGCACATTTCTGGTTATATGAGACAGAATGAAGCTCAGGATTGATTAGGTGGTGGTGGTGTTAGAGCAGAGTCAGGCAAGCAGTTCAGATCCAGAGCGCAGTTGGTGCCTCAGGCCCTGTTTAACTTTCCTGCATCCTTACTGGGAGACAGCAGCAGTGGACGCTGAAGTCAGCAAGATTAAATGATAAATTAAATGCAAATCAATGGCAATCTGTTACTTCTTTTTGCACCTTCCCAATAAATCTTCTCTAATCTGCCCTCCGCAGGTGCTCCAAGCTTCCCGGGTACTGAGTCAAAATGCCACCGATGCGAAGTACACAGCAAATTACATAGGAATTACAGTGACATGGGGTCCACTGTTTATGCCTGTATTCATGCTTCTGCTTCCACTTATTTCTACAAAATTATTGAAAATTATTGATAGTGCAATTTCAGAAATGCGCAGAAAGAGACTTCAGAATTGGGAGGAAAATGGCCTTTCAAACGCACATGACGGGGATGTTAGCGCACGATCATGCATCAGACAGAAAACAGAGAACTGCACCGTGCAGAGTTCCATCAGTTAATCTCCAAGTGTGGCTAATCTAAGGATAACATGTTGACTAAATAAATCCATCCTATAGGAAACCCATGACAAAAAGTCACCCTAAATGGTTTGGCCAATACTGCCATTTTGGCAAAGTAGACAGGGCGGCGTAATCATGTTTTCCTCTTTCCTGCGCAGTGCAATTTGCAGAAAGCGAGTGAGTGCTTAGCTGAACCCTTCTTAGCTGCTGAGCCATGAATCAGCCAACAGAATTGTGCCAAAAAATGTTCTAAAATTACCTTATTATTCGTCCGACAAAGCGCCAATTTGCATTAGCCTATGATCAAATTAACAAGATAGCATTGAGGATTATTTTAAAACGGTGTCATTTTCAGGACATAAATATACAACATGTACCATAAATTAGTAATGTGTCAATGTGCACATTTAGGGCAGTGAAATTGGGTCAGAATTGGATTGAAGATTGCTTACTGACATATATGTTTGAAAAGGCTAGAATACGTCTGGTGGTACAGTACCCCAGGTGCCTTACCATACATATCATAACTTGAACAACCCAATTTCAAAAGATTTAATAAATGATTTAAGACTATTCACTGTCACCAGCAATGCCTCAGATTTTCACGCTACCCTGTCCTCCCACACAAGCTTCAATCCTCACTTTCATCTTGTGCCGTGCCTCTCAGCCTCCACAGATAAGATAGCAAATTATTCTGTAAGAACAGGTAATTATCACCTTAATTGGATTTCCCTCCCCAATATATTGCTTGTCCCCTTTCAGCCCTTATTACAGATATGACAAAACCAACATATGATATGTTATTGATCGGTAGGTCATTCATAGCAAACATGCAATACACAATAGGTTCCCCATTTCCAGTAACATCTGGAAGATAAGTAATACTTTACCAGTTTACCAGGAGTATAACTATAAGAATTACAGTGTAATATAAAGAGTAGGAGTGTTTAACAAAGCTTTACTATTCTTCACTGACAAGATGGAATCCAAACGTAAGGGCATTCAGAGGAAATACAGATCAATTAGAGAGTAAATGTATTATAACAGTACACAGTACGTATTTACATAGTTACACTGTTCCTTAGATTATTAAATTAAATAAAAAATTAAACAGAAAATTATTAAAAACAGAATACGATAATACTTATTTGTTATTAAACATTCTCTTCATTGCTGCCTTCAGATTACAAGAGTGTCATTTCACCATTCACAGTTGTTAGTGAAGTCATCAAAGTTTGCTTATATGTCTGTGTGTGTGTGTGTCTGTGTGTGTTCATACTCATTTTTCCCATAAAGGAATAAAAGAAGTGACCAAAAACTTTACATTATCAAAAGTTTGAAGAACTTTAGTGTAGTCATAAATGAAACAAAAGTATCTCCTAGACTTACATATTTTATGTGGTTATTGACTGAAGACCAAGCAGAGGCAAACCATACATTTCCCTCTTAAAGGAAATGTGTATAATGAGCACTCGCTTCAGACTACAGTGCAGTTTAAGGGTACTGAACGAGAAGACTGAGGAGATCAGAATATTGCAACATTCCTTTTGCAATCCTCACCGTTTTCTAGTGAAGCCTTCAGATCATTTTTGTCTATGAAGACGAGCATGTAGAGAAGATGTTATACCAGGAGAGAATCTTATTTTGAGGATGCATAACAGCATATTTGATTAATAAAAATTACAGGAGGAAAATGCATGGAGAGGGATCATGAGTCTTGTGCCTTTTCTACTTCCGTCAAGTGGATTTGAATGCAAATGACATTTGATGACATGATGGAAAAGTGCCTGAGAACCCTCAGATGGGAGAGTTTGCTTAGCAACTTGTTCAATATCCAATCAGAGCAGATCTTACAGCTGCCACACTGTATACCACTCTTTGCATTGGTAACATCAGTGCCAATACAGCTAATACATTATCTGCAAGATGCTACTAATCAATTTGACAAAACCAATCACACTTTCTTTGAAAGGTTACTACAAAATTGTGGTAATTAAAATATATAAACCAAATTGTTTATCACAGTGTTCGATAACAGTGTTCGATTAAAATGTTAACTAGTGCATTTTAATTAAGTAATTAAATCATAATTGTGCTGTTGATATTCCATATATTGGGTTGAACAGCTTGTAATACAGAATGCCTACCAAAGTGGCATTAATGCCCGTTCTTGCTAAGGGACAAAGAGAAATTAGGTACAGCTGAATTATAAGCCATGGACAAAATTCAGTGAGCCATTTCCAACATGATTTCCACAGTAGGGAGTTTTCACACATAAGAGCAATTCTCACATCATGACAGGATTTTGGAAAAGATTATGTTTCTGCCAGCAGATGATACTTGTGCCAGTTGGAATTGGTATAATAAGTGGTTCACCGATGGACTTCATAATAAAAGTTCATCTATTAAAGTGTTCTCCACAAACACTATCAGACCCTTTTGTGTTTACACAGTGAGGATGATTCAGAGCTACTGGGTACGTCTTTGTAATAACACCAACGGCTTGGTTTCTTCGCTGCTTTTCTAGTGTCCTTCTCATTACATGACCACTATACATAATTTATAGGATTCTTTCTGTATCATTCTGTGTGAATCAGGGGAATACAAATGAGCAGATTCGCTTTAACAAATAAAATTGTTGAAGTTCAGCACACTGGAAACAACTAGAATCCCGTTTAGGATCAGATACCCCCAGGTAGACTGTCCAAATAGAGCAGACATATCCTGGCACACCTCTTAAGACTGCCAGATGTATATCTAAAATAGAATCTTCTTTTCTGCTTTTTTCCACTATCCAGGTAAGACATCACTTTTTTTTTGCAAACACTAGCTTCTATTACATGACTTTGCAAACCTAAACATGTAAATCCATTTTGGAAATGTAATTCGGCAATTGTTTTTATTAATCTCCACAGGATTCCTCTATGATTTACAGATTTAAGCACTGTTCAGTTTGACCACACTAATATCAACATAGCACTCCCCTCTGCATAGTAAATGTACAATCAGACCCCAAGATTGGACTAAAACTATTCCAAAGTCTTGATACGGATCACACTGAAAATAATCAGTAAACATCATTAACATTTCTAATTTTATAATATCTGGTTGTACAAAATTAAAATAAAAGTGAAATTAACTTTCAAAAATGTAAAATATGTAAGGTTAAATTGACATAGAAATAAAGATTTTAGGCTTAATTTAATAATCACTGACATACGTATGCCACAACATGTACAGACATATCCAGCTGCAATAACTTTACACTTCACATGGGTGAGACATTGCAAATGCAATGCATATGTCTTAACATGCAATTTTGGTTACACAGTACTGAAGCAATATAGAACTTTTTATCAAGTATAATCACATTCTTTAAAAATGTACAAAAGTAAAAGAAATCTACTTAAAAAGTGGAGTAGAAGGCATCATCACAAAATAATGAATAAACGAATAATGCTCAAGTCCAAATAAAAGGAATTTTTATTACAGTGTGACAATGTACGTTTTGCTCTGCTTCCTTTACCACTTAAACTGGAGGATAAGCCACAAAATAATGCTCTTTAAAAGTACATTATTTTACCTTGCATTTTGTAAATGGCTAAATCTACAAAGGTATGACAGACTACTTCATAGCCTACTTCGTATACTTCATGCGTTTCTCAATTGGCCAAATGATTTAACCAATGCTAAATGATAATGAATTAACTTTGTCAGACGTTAGCTCTTTTCGGATATTCGGAAATAAGTCAACTATCTTCCCCATTTAGAACGGAAAACTTACAAAAGGAAGGTAAAGATCTGGCGGGATTACAATAGGGCGCGACTGGGAGCTCACAACAGCCTGTCCTATAACTCATTGTACCATAAAGAAGCGTCACTTTGATTGTAATATCAGGCTTAGAAAAGGCTTCGGTGATTGATGACATCACAAAAAGGAATTGCAGCCTATTCCTACGGAAGAGCATCGTCGAGCTGGCGCAGCTGATTTACACAGCACGCGAGTGACCGGTTGATGTTATTCGTGTGCACCGAGCAGTGCATGGGGACAGAGACAGCAGACAGCAGAAGGACTTTTGAGGAATTCGTGCACGCGAACTGTTGATAGTTTTCTGTTCATAAGTTCATTAAACTCTTGTGTGGAGTACATTTCTTGGTTGATATGGTGAGTATTTTCGTAATTTAAAAAAAGAAATAAAAAATACTAAGACAATAGAGCATTTTTGAATTGCGCATCTGTGAATATTGTGTTTCTGAAGTCTAGTCGAGATGTTTTATAACTTCATATTGCATGTTCTTTACAGACATATAAACATCACATTAAAACACAGGATGAGAAGGGCTTTCTTGTGAACTGTTACAGCAGACTGTGAGAAGCAATCAGTTGCACTCGTTTAGACGTTCATGACGTTCATGCTTACATAAGTTTTAAAGTTAAGACGTGTCAGGACGTTGATGTCGCATAGCCTACATAAGTTTTATCAGTCTAAATTCTGCCGTCTGCGGCATCAGGACCATCAACAGCTATGCAACTAAGAGTTTTTTCGTTACCATGCCGTATAGTACATAATATTATTTTATAATTGCTTAGACGATTAATAATATTAATATGCAAATTACTGAATTAATAAATGCCCATTAGTGTCTACTTTTATGTATTATGCATTTTAATTTTATGTATCTGAGTTTATGTAGGGGTTTTCATTCACATGCATAGAAGCATGTCTTTTGGACTATTCATGTATCAATCTTTAACAACTGATTTCTATTCTTTTCTTTTGCTCTATTTCAGTGTCCCCATGTCACAATGGGTAAACGCTGGAACTGTGTCGTGTTGCTCTTATTGTGGGCTTGCACAGGGGCCCAGAAAAAGACATTCACTTTAAAGTTTACACATTCTCTCTACAACGCAACTATATTTGAGAACTCTGTTCCAAAAACCTTTGTTGAATGCCCCATTAAAATGGGCATTTTCATAATGGATAAGTCTTGGGATATATCTTACAGAATAGAATCTGGGGACCGCGGAAAGCTGTTCAAAGCTGAGACGTATGTTTTGGGGGACTTCAATTTCCTGCGAATAAGGACAAAAGGGGGGAGTTCTGCCTCGCTCAACAGGGAAGAAAATGACCAGTACTTGTTCACTGTACAAGCCACTGAAAGGCATTCAGGCGTGGAGGCGCGAACACAAGTTCAACTGCAAATTCTGGACACAAACGACCTCAGACCTCTATTTTCACCAACTTCCTATAGCATTACTGTACCTGAAAGTACTGAGATACGTACTAGCATAGGAGAAGTCTTAGCAACAGATGCCGACGCCGGGACCAACGGAGAATATTATTTCAGTTTCAAAGAGTGGACGTCTGTGTTCTCAATCCATCCTACAAGTGGCATCATAACTCTGACCAGGAAGCTGGATTACCAAGACATGCGGCTGTACGAGCTTGATGTGTTAGCTGTGGACAGAGGCATGACACTCAATGGAAGCAGCATGGGCAGTAGTACAGCAAAACTGACGGTGCAGGTATTGCAGGCCAACGACCATGCACCCGTTGTGACCGCCATTCCTTTAACTGCGTGGAACACGACCCAGGATCCCAGCTACGCTTTTGTAACTGTGGAAGATGAAGACGAAGGACAGAATGGGGAGATAGCCTCTTTGAGCATAGTGGCCGGGGACCCATTCCAGCAGTTTAAGGCCATTAGAACGAGCCCTCGAAGCAAGGAATTCAAGATCAAAGCCATGAGAACAGTGACATGGGAGGGATATAACTTTGGATACAACCTTACCTTGCAGGCCAAGGATAAGGGAAGTCCACCAAAGTTTTCTTCAGCAGTAATTGTAAAAGTGAAACCCCCAAATGAAAGCATGGAATCACTTCAGTTTGAAAAAAGTATCTACAGAGTTACTCTCAGTGAATTTGCCCCTCCACACTCTCCGGTACTCAAGGTCAGAGCTGTCCCTTGGTGCGTAAATACAAAGTATTTAATACAATATAAGATTCAACAGAGCAGCAGACCATTCACTATTAATCCAAACACTGGCCTCATAACCACTGTGGAATCTCTCCAGGCAGAGTGTGTTAGCCACTATGAGTTTAATGTAATTACTAGCGATGGACAAGCAGCAGCTAAGGTAGTGGTCAATGTCACTGATATGAACAACAATGCTCCGGAGTTTGAACAGCCTGCATATGAAGCCAGTGTTGATGAACATGTGCCAACAGGCAGTAGCATTATAGCCGTCCATGCTAGAGATGACGACGATGGGGACAACGGTTATGTTACTTACAACATCGTCAATATCAACAAACAGCCCTTTGCGATCAATTATTTCACTGGTGTCATAAGCACTTCTGAGGATTTGGACTATGAGGTAATGCCAAGGAAGTTCTATCTAAGGATTCGGGCGTCTGACTGGGGCACCCCTTACCGCCGGGAAGCTGAAGTGGTGGTCTCAATCACCCTGAACAACCTTAATGATAACCAGCCCATCTTTGAAAATGTCAACTGTGAAGTGGCAGTGCCAATATCTTTACGAGTTGGTGGACAAATAACAGTGGTGTCTGCCACCGATGCAGACAATTTAGGACTTGTGCTGTATCATATTACTGCTGGTAATGGCAGGAAACTCTTTGCTCTTGATCCAAACTCTGGTGCACTGACCCTTAAAAAGTCACTAATTGTCAGGGATGGCAAAAAGCAACTTTTTTCTAGTTTAGAAATAACAGCTAGTGATGGTGAGATATCGAGTTTCCCAATGAATCTGAATTTAACTTTTGTTAGTGGTCTGAAAGAAATAAATTCAAATTGTGTGAAAAGAGGAGTTCTGGGAACGTTTGCTAGGATGCTGTTTTATGGCCCCAAAGTCCATAGTGAAAAACAAATTATGGCTGAGTTTTCAGATATGCATTCAGTTAACAACCATTCCCCAAAGTTTATAGACTCCACTCCTAGTCTAATGGAGGTTAAAGAGGACCTTCCTGTGGGGACAAGCATAGTACGTCTCAAAGCAGCAGATGATGATAGTGGCTTCAATGGGAAATTGCTTTTTGTCATCTCTGGGGGAAACTTCGACAATTGTTTAATGATTGATACAGATACTGGTTGGCTTAAAATTAATGAACCCCTTGATAGGGAAGTTACTGACCACTACACACTTAACATAACAGTATATGACCTTGGTTTGCCACAAAAGTCCTCATCACGTATTTTAGAGATCAATGTGCTGGATGTTAATGATAACAGTCCAGAGTTCTTACAGAATGAATACTCAGTGGATGTTCGAGAGGACAGTGCGGTGGGGACAGATATTATTCAGCTAGAGGCCATAGATAAGGATTTGGGGATCAATGGGAAGGTAAGATATGCCTTTCTGACCAAAACAGACACATTTAGTATAAACGAGGAGACGGGGATTGTAACAGTTCAAAGCCCACTGGACAGAGAGGCAATCCCATCCTTTGCTTTGAAGGTTGCTGCTTATGACAAGGCAACCGATGACCCTCAGCTGATATCCTCTGTCATACTTAACATCGTTTTAGAGGATGTAAACGACAATGCTCCTGCCTTTCTGCCCCTCTTCTACTATGTGAGGGTGAGCGAGGATATCCCAGCAGGCACCTTGGTCCTGTGGCTGCAGGCGCATGACCCTGACTTGGGTCAATCCGGTCACGTGACATTCAGCCTGGCCAGTGATGCGGATGGGAGCTTTCAGGTGGACAAAGTGAGCGGAACGGTTTACCTATCTCAGACTCTTGACTTTGAGAGGAAACAGGTCTATAACCTGACAGCTGAGGCTAGAGACAGGGGGAGGCCCTCCTTATCCTCAACGTGCTTCATTGAAGTGGAAGTAGTGGATGTCAATGAGAACTTGTATGGCCCATCGTTCCCCTTCTTTGTGGCCTGGGGAGCCGTGAGTGAGGACGCCCCTCCTGGATCTTCCGTAATGAAAGTGACGGCTTTTGATGAGGATGGAGGAAGAGATGGGGAAGTGCGCTACGCTATCCGCAATGGCTCGGGTCTTGGGGTATTCACCATTGATGAAACAAGTGGTGAGTGTTTTTGTTTCATGTACAGCCTTCATAATAGTAATAATAATATACTTCTGTGTATAAGCAGTTCAGTACAACAGTGCCATACTCGAAAGAAACTCAGTTTGGTCTCTTTTATAAACACACACCAATTTACCCATTTTCTTTTGAGTTCTGTAAAAAAAAATTGCTGTTGTCAATTTAGAATTTTTAGCACAATATTGTTCTGATTGGGACTGGGTCTAATGTTCACTTAAATGACCACTCTTACAGTGAATGAGTCATCACGGATTTTGTGATCCACCTGACATGAGCGTAATGTAACACACCCATGATCATGTGATCAGATTTTACGATAGCAGCGTTTGCCTCAGATGGCTAACTGCGTGGTGAACATTCGTTGCAGTGCCTCAACAGCACTTTACACGTAGTTGAATATGCTTCTGATTATCTTTGTCCTAGGGATCATTAGGACGCAGGAGCTGCTAGACCATGAGACCACTGCTCATTATTGGCTGACTGTTTATGCCACGGACCAGGCAGTAGTGCCTCTCTCTGCCTCTGTGGAGGTCTATATTGAAATTCAGGATGTCAATGATAATGCTCCAGAGACGTCAACGCCAGTCTACCTCTCCTCCGTGCTGGAGAACTCTCCCAGAGATGTTTCCATCGTCCAGATCCGAGCCTTCGATCCCGACTCCAACAGCAGCGACAAACTAACCTATGAGATAACCAATGGGAATCTGCAAGGACTTTTTACCATTAACTCACAGACGGGTAGGTTCCCTTAACGTGTTATGGTTCATAGTGTGTTATGATAGTTAGTGTCAATTTCATGAGCCAATAATATTCCAGAGTTATTCTGTACTGACTTCTTGACTTCTAAAACTTTCAAAGTTTTGAGGGAAATGGACTCATGCGATCATGAAATATATATATTTGAACATTCCTCCTCTTTCTTTTGTTCTGGTACTTTTTCATTATATGAAGTTCCATTTGTTAAAGTTCTAACCCTTAGACACAGATGAAGCAGGCTCACCACATGGCTGATACAGAAAGCCAGTGCTATTTAACTATCAGCACCTGCATTTCCATAAGCTCTAACTGCACTTACATGCAAAAACAAGCAGTTAGTGCCAAAACAAATTAGAAATGTTAGTAATACAACAAAGAGGAGATTACTCAGTGAGGAATTCTCAAACTTCTGTGTCTTTTTAATTTCCCCACAAAGTAGCAAATATGAGACCCTAATTGAATTTACTGAAGCACTGGCAAGAGTTCATGGAGACAACAGCTTGAAGATTAGCATTCTCTGAACACCACATGAAATGAATGCTAATTAATCTGACTTCTACAAGCATTACCAAAATGTAATTGACATACACACGTAAAAGCACTGGCGGGTGTTGTTACAGTTCTTTCCCTTTGAATTTAGTTTGGAAGAACATGCCCAGACAGTTTATGGGTGGAACAGGTTAGGAACTTCAGTACAGGCTGGATAGTACAATTGCAGAGATGCATCTTAATAGTTTTCAAGTGCACATATGCATGCTGCTTACTGAAGATTGTTTCTTCAAGAGTGTTACTTCAATCATTGTTCTGAAGGGTTAGAACTTCCCATTTGTATACGTCCGTGGTGAAAAAATATATAACCGAATGCTTGAATTTATGATGATCATTTCCCCCCCAGATGTTAACAAAGTAGATCCATGTCTATTTATATGTGCATTTTCATTCTTAGCATGAATACCACTGAAATGCAATGGAATATTGATCAGTATTGTATAAAGAAAAAGTGCAGTCTGAATTAATGTAACCTTGACCCATTGTTGTCAAAGTTTAAATCGTCTTTCAATTTTCATTGGTCCACTGACACTGTGTTTATTATTAATGATTGATCTGGCTTTTATTGATTGATATTTTTGTAATTAAAGGACAAAAGAAGTGAGTTATTGAAATCTATGAATATCTCACCTTATATTCATAGGTTTGCTGACAACAACCTCCCAACATCTGGACCGTGAAGAGCAAGCACAGTATACACTTGATGTAAGACATTCGTCTGATGTTTAGAAGTATTCAGGAGACAGATACAGCACATTGCCATCTCACCTTCTTTGAAAATAAACCACCAAAAAGGCATTTTCCTGCATTCAGCTCTGTTCGACCATTGATGTACTTCTGGGTTATAATTTTTAGGTATAATTTGCGGCTATAATAATGGAGAAATGTTTTTCCAACATGACTGATTAAAATCTTTGATCACGTTTGATATTCAGCCATGTTTGTAGGATGCATAGATGAAACAGTCACAACTTGAAGTCAGGTAAATATAATAATCTCAGACATTCAGAAATGTCCCCAGAAACCTCTCAGAAATGTTCTTATCCAACATCGATGGTTGGTTAACACTGTTGATTGGCTTGATGGGGTTCACGCTCAGAGTTGTTACAGACTGATCTCAAGTCTTTCGAGTTCATTATTATTTCCTCCAAACAGGTCACCATTTCTGACAATGGCAGTCCAGCCATGTCTACAGTCGTGCACGTGGTAGTGAAGGTGCAGGATGAGAACGACAATGCTCCTCAGTTCCTTGAGAAGGTCTATAAAATCAATGTGGTGGAGCGGGCGACGGCCATCAAAGGGGAGCTGATTTATCGCGTCATTGCTCATGACAGAGATGAGGGTCCTCACTCTGAGATCTCATACACCATAGAGGAGGGTGATGAGTCAGGGAAATTCTTCATTGAGCCCCACAGTGGGCTGATCTCCACCAAAGAGGCTTTCACAGCAGGGGAATATCATATTCTCACGGTACGTTTCTTCCTCTCATTTCTCCACTTCCAAATCATAACAGCAGAGTCTTAACCTTCGAGATTTATCCAGAGATTACTAACACTCCGTCTCTCACAATCAAGGGCTGTAAAATTGGTACGGCACACCCTCACGTGCGTTGCTGTCTCACAGATTAAAGCACTGGACAGTGGTCGTCCTCAGAAGTCATCGATCTGTCATCTGCACATTGAGTGGACTGCAAAACCTGAACTACCTAAAGGGCCACTAGTGTTTGAGGAGACCTCGCTTCAGTTTTCTGTAATGGAGAGTGATTCTGTCGGCCATATGGTGGGAGTCATCAGCACGCAGCCTCTTGACTACCCTGTCTGGTTCGATATCAAAGGTAATCAATATCATTCCCTACACTCACTTTAAAAAGGTAGCGAAGATGAAGTGTCACCATGCAATCGTTTTAAATACTCCACTGAGCTAATTTCAGGGTAAATGGATGTAGCGTTCTCTTCATTATATTCACGCCAGCAGTGTGCACTAATCTGTTTTCCTTAACTTTATCTCTCCTCTCTATCCTCTTTGTGCCTTCTTGTTTTTGCCCACTCTCGAATCCGTGCACAAGGAGACGCAAATGCCAAAGACGCGTTTCTCATCATTCAGATGGCTTGTGACCTGAACTGTAGGGCAGAAGGTATCTAGCAGTGCGATAGCGTCTCTGTGTTGTTAGTGCTGACATGTCATAGCTCTTCTGTCATAGCTCATCCCATTTCCAGTGTGCAAATGCTACAACACTTGCAAAATTAATGCATGACAATGAATTTTCAGCAACTGTGTCAAATTTTTTAACTCATATTTTTGTTAGGGACAGATTCAAAGCCTCTGAATATTATTATATATTAATATTGCAAACTGATGTTGTCCACATTGGGATAAACAGGTGGAAATGATGGCAGGCTTCACAATGGGGAGAAGGTCAGTGGTGCTGTCATCACCGCCAAGGCACTGGATGCAGAACAGCGGTCAGATTATAATCTAACAGTGGAAGCAACAGATGGAGCAAGATCTATCAGTACCCAGGTATCAAACCAGGAAATCATCCATAAGGGTTCTTTATCAGATGAATGAAATCCAGGGACTTAAAGGGTGCATTGAAGCGTCCATAATGACAGGATAACATCTGTTACTCATCGTCCCATCTTAAGTAGTTCTAGTATGGCTAGAGAGACGGCTGAGGACACTCACAGGGTAGAGTATGGAGAGTAGAAATCAGACAATAGCATATTGTAAAGATACTTGATGGCAATGTTTAGAATAAATACAATCTCAGAAACATAACAATTAATGACATAAGTCGAATACCCATGAACATTTCAGCTAGCAGGAGTGTTTGCTAATACCTGCTAGTTTATGTACTGTAGAACTGCTTTCATCACAGCAGTGACTGACACTGCTTCTGAAAGGCCACACAGTTCTCACTCCCCACAATGACTCTTTGCTTTGCCAATGTTTGGGTCCTGCTCACTCTAACACAACTGAATTCCAAAACCCTTAATGAGTTAAGTCACCTGGGGGATGGTGCATTCTGGGATTGGATGGCACTGGTATCCTGTGCTCTGTCACAGTGGATTCATCCCAGCAAAACTGAACTGGTCCAAACAGACAAGAGTTGCTGAGATCGGCACGCGAGCCGCGGGTGCTAAAGTCTGAACTCCTCTCCGGCGCTGGAGTTATGCCTCCGCCGTAAATTCATTTGATGGTGGGATCACTGACTGCGGTATCACACCGGCTCCATGTTGCGCCTTGTACTGCAGTGGTGCAGGCCGTCTTTGTCCTTTGGTGTCGTGGTTTGGAAGCAGTTCGCTTTAGGCTATACCTGTGTGTGTCAGCCGAGGCAGCCAGCCTTATCAGGTCACACCGTGATACTCATCTATCAGTGGAAGCAGGTTTGCCTCGGGGCACAAGGGCAGTGTGAGGAGGTGTAATGTTTTCAAGGAGCCTGATGTTTTGACTTCCTCTATATTTTGACTCTCAGGCTTCCTCTTGTGTTTCAGAGAGCTCCACCCCCCTTAGGACCAGCAAATGCAGTTTGTCATATCATAATGGGCTGCTTGCATTTGGACATTTTAAATCTTATCTGCAGTGTGCAGCTAAGGGCAGACAATATTCACTTGGTATTCTTATCTTGAAAAGCCATGATTTATTTAGTATATTGGTGGATTTTTACATGGTGCCCACGAACCTAAAACAGCATCAATGGTGTATGTTTCTCTAAAGCAGTCTGGCATAAGTTCTTCAATGATTACTTACTTATGAAAAAAATATGAATTATTATGATACAATAGCTTCTTGTATAGCATTGTAAGGTTATTACAATGATATCTATTTAACATGTATTTACAGCTAATTAATGTTTACAGTTATTTTCGTTCTGCTCTCTGAAACAGGTCTTAATCAAAGTTATTGACACTAACGAGCACCAGCCCCAGTTTACCCAAGCTAAGTATGAAATCAGAATTCCGGAAGAGACCCAACCAGGAACGAAGATACTGAAGATCAGTGCTACAGATAAAGACGCAAAGAAAAACCTGTCCTACAAGATACTGAGCAGTACAGACCCACACAGCCTTAAGAAGTTTCGTCTGGACCCCGAGACAGGCTTTCTGTACACCACCGAGAAACTGGATCATGAAACCAAGCACAGACACATCCTGACTGTCATGGTGAGGTGGGGTTTATGCTTGTTATTTTCTTTTATTTTCGCACAAAAGAGCGAATTGACTTATTTAAGCCAAAATATGATGAGATGCTTTATTTTATTACAACACATAGTGGTCTAATTTTAATTTAAATTTTAAAAGGTCAGCGATCAGCACGTCCCCGTGAGGCGTAACCTGGTGAGAGTGATCATCCATGTTGAGGACAGCAATGACAATGCTCCGTGGTTCACCAGCTCTCAGTACTCCGGCCAGGTGTTTGAATCAGCTGCAATCGGCTCAGCCGTATTACAGGTCACTGCTTTGGATAAGGACAAAGGCCAGAATGCAGAGATCCTCTACAGTATAGAGTCAGGTAAAAAGCCAGCTGTCCATCTAAAGCAGGAATGTTCTCTTAATGCCATAATGATCGAGTGGTTGTCACTCAGCAGCACCTGAGCAGATTAAGCCCTTCCAAACTGTTGAGTTGGATGCATGACAAGTAATTATGATCAGGAAATAGCTTGATGATTGCAGTCAATGAGTGCAGGTGCCATAAGGAAATTATGCAGATGAATTACCAATCTTGGCTGTCCTCTCTGGTATATCTAAATATAATTGGCTCATGTCACAAAACAGAAATAACTAATAAGATGTGCATTGTTCAACAGCATGAAAGGTTAATGCTCATGCCAATTCACTAATATATCGCTGACTTTTCTTTGTCACAGGAGATGATAGAAATTCCTTTGAAATAGACACGATCTTGGGTATAATAAAGGTCGCAGAGGAACTTGACTCCGCCATCAGGAGTCGGTATGAGCTGAAAGTGAAAGCATCAGATAAAGGAGATCCGCCATTGAGTGTTCTTACAGCCGTTTACATCACTGTCACCGTTTCCAATAACGCCAAGCCAAAGTTCAATCCCAGTCCAATCTCTTCTGAGATCAGTGAGGCGGCCCCGGTTGGGACTTTGGTGACCGTGGTCACAGCCTCCAGTCAGTCGACTGTCTTTTATCAAATCAAAGAAGGAAACATCAGTGGCGCATTTGACATCAATCCGAACTCGGGCGCCATTTTCACCAGACGGACGCTGGACTATGAGACCCGGTCCTTGTATAAAATGACTGTGCGGGGTACGAACATGGCTGGAATGTCAAGTGATGTCACGCTGCTCGTTTTTGTAAAAGACATGAATGACAATGCCCCCGTCTTCACTCGGACCGAATATGTGGGTTACATCAGCGAAGCAGCCGTACCTCGCACGGTTGTCCTGACCAATGAAAACGCTCCGCTCGTCGTCCGTGCAACAGATGCTGATGAGAAGGCAAACGCCAGGATTGTCTATCAGATCGTGGAGCCATTCGCTCGCACCTACTTTGCCATTGATTCTGCCGCAGGAGTAATTCAGACAATCAGCGGTCTTGATTATGAGCGTTGGCGTGTGTTCCACTTCACGGTACACGCCCACGATGCCGGCGTGCCGTGTTTGTTTACGACGAGCGCCGCCAGAGTGACGGTGCACGTCATTGATGTCAATGACTGCATCCCAAGATTCAGCCAGGATTCCTTTGAAACAACCCTGCTTTTGCCAACATACAAGGGGGTGAGAGTGATCGCATTAAATGCCACAGACGATGACTCTCTACCCAACGCCAAAATGTTGTTTTCTATTTTAGACAGTAACATTGGGAACAAGTTCGAGATTGATCCTGTTTTGGGTGAGATTGTTGTGCTGAACGCCACAGAGCTATGCAGCAGGTATATTCTGACTGTCAGGGTCTCCGACGGAAAGTTTACTAGTACTACAACAGCAAAAATCACTGTTCAAGAGAATAAAGACCAGGGTATGAAATTCACCCAGGAAATATTCACTGCCTCCATACAGGAGAACTCCTCAGGGAGGAAAGCCTTGGTTATTATTGCTGCAGTCGGGAACAAAATAAACGAGCCTCTATTATACTCCATTCTGAATCCAGACAGGAGGTTTGATATAGGTCGTACCTCTGGGGTTCTCTTTACTACTGGGATACCGTTTGATCGAGAGGAGCAGGACACATTTGATGTGATCGTGGAGGTTACCAAAGAGCAGAACAGGGCTCGAACCACCCACGTGCTTGTGAAAGTCAGTATTGAAGATGTCAACGATAATGCACCAGTGTTTGTCAACCTGCCCTATAGCACTGTAGCCCAGATGGATGCTGTAGTGGGAACCGTTTTTAGGCAGGTAACTGCAGTAGACAAGGACGCTGACAGAAATTCAGCGGTAAAGTACCATTTGGAAGGGGGTGATAAATATTTTCAGATAAATCCCTCTGGTGAAGTCTCCCTAAAGAGGCAATTTGAACAGGAAAGTCTCAACACGAGGTTTTTACTTAAGGTTGTAGCTGTGGATGGTGGACATAAGGCTCTTTCCTCAACAGCAGAGATGAGCATTGCTGTTGTGCACCACGCCGCACCAGTGTTTGAAAAACCTTTCTATAAGATTGAAATTCCAGAGAATGTGCCGTTACATGCTTCAGTAGTGCAGGTCTCGGCAAATGAGTCTGTTGGGCCCCGCACTGTCTACAGGGTCTACGAGGGAGACCTGTTTGGTCATTTTTCCATTAACTTTAACACTGGAGTCATAGAAGTGATTAAGCTATTGGACTATGAGACACACCCTGCCCACAGGTTAATTATTCAGGCATCAGACTCTCTTACCGGGGCTCACACTGAAGTATTTGTTGATATAATTTTAGAGGATGTCAATGACAATGCACCCACGTTTGATACGACGTCATATACCATCAGTCTGTCAGAGTCTGCTATGGTCGATACGTCTGTATTGCAAATTACCGCTAGAGACTCCGACAGTGGCATCAACAAAGAAATTTCCTATCAGTTGTTTGCGGAAAATGGGTCTAATCCAGATCACTTCAGAATAGATGGCAAAAGTGGGATTGTCTGGACTACTGCTCCGCTGGACCATGAAACGAAAACAAAACATGAACTGACTGTGAAAGCTTTGGATGGCGGGACTCCTCAGCTGTACAGTGTGGTCACAGTGGTAATACATGTCACTGACCTGAACGATAACCCACCTGTATTTTCACAGCAGATGTACAATGCTAGTGTCAGCGAGCTCTGCCCTCCGGGCCATTTCGTCGCACACGTTCACGCTTCTGATGCAGACAGCGCTGATATCGCAAAGCTGGAGTTTTTTTTTCTGTCTGGGAACGAGGACGATATCTTTGGCATGGATAAGAGCAGTGGAGAAATAGTCATTGCAAGCCACCAGAGGCGAAAACTCGGGAGTGTCTATAACTTAACAGTGTTTGCCACTGATGGCGTTTTCAGGGCTGTGGCTCGGGTAAACGTCGACGTAATAAGCGCAAATAAGCACAGCCCATCGTTTACACAGGACAGGTATGTCGTTGAACTCTTGGAGAACTCTCCTGTTGGGACGCTGGTTACCCGGGTCGAGGTGCATGACATGGATCCGGGAAAATACGGTGAAGTTACATTATTTATCGTAAATGATGTCGGCCGAGACAAATTCACTTTAAATGAGGATGGGCAGGTTCACACAGCTGAAAGCTTTGATCGAGAGAATGCAGCAGAGAAAGTGATCCCTCTAAACATACTGGCTATGGACGGCGGGGGGAAGGTGGGGTTTTGCACAGTCATTGTAATTCTGTCAGACGTCAATGACAACGCACCGGAGTTTAGGCTATCTGAGTATAAAGCCACAGTCTGGGACGATGTTCCCATAGGAACGACTGTGATAAAAATATCAGCTGCAGATGATGATGAGGGAAGTAATGCTGACATTGTTTATACAATCGACTCGGATACTCCCCACTTTGATATTCATCCCCTTAGTGGGGCAGTTGTCACAAAAGGAAGTCTAATGGAACTACGAAATGGCATATTTTCCTTCTACGTGAAAGCTAAAGATTCTGGATGCCCTTCAAAGCAATCTCTTGCTCCGGTTTCAATTAAAATACTTCCTTCTGATTTGCCTGTGCTAAAGCTCGCTGAAACATTGCCTCGGCTAGAACTCGCAGAAGATCTCCCTGTTGGGAGCGAATTCGAAGTCATCCAGTCTAAAAGCACAGATCCTGTGCTCTATAGCCTTGTAAGGGGGAATACTCCAGAGAGTAACAGAGATTATGCATTTGTCATCGAAAGGAACACTGGAAAGCTAAAACTCATCAAACAACTTGACTATGAGACTACTAAATGGTATCAGCTCTCAATACAGGTCCAGGCCAATGAAGAGGACATGGAGCTAACTTCAGTCATAGACATACGTATAGAGTTAAAGGATGTCAATGATAATAGTCCCCAGTTTGACTCATGCACCTACAAGTCTTTCATTGTTGAGAATTTACCAGGAGGAACCTCTGTGGTGCGGGTGAGGGCTACTGACCTGGACTCGGGAGCGAATGGTCGAGTCATATATAACCTAGACGAGAATCAGGAGAGTCCCGAGATCCTGGAGTTGTTTGCTGTGGACAGCAGGACAGGCTGGGTCACCACCGTCACAGAGATAGACAGGGAGAAAAGAGACACGTACACGTTGACTGTTATTGCCACAGATAGTGCACCAGGGTTACAGATGACAGGCACCGCCATGGTGGAGGTGGCTGTGGTGGATGTGAACGACAATCCTCCAGTGTTTACTGAAGAATTGTACAGGGCTACAGTGAGGGAAGACGAGTCTGCACCAGGCACCGTCATAACCGCCCTGAGCATCACGGACAACGACAGGGAGGAGGTCAACAGGAGATTCAGCTGCTTCATCACAGGTGAGGCATCAATGCTAAACAGCGAACCATTTAATATATTATGGCAAAACAGTTTTAAAAGGCTGACAGGCATTTTGTCAGACAGTGTGACAGACTAGGGGTTGGTCAACAGAGACCAGAACTGCTATAATATGTTGGAAAGATAATTAGTATTAATGGAGATGTATAATCAGCAATATAAAAAAGAGTGTGCAATTTAATACTGGACAGAAACTGTTCAAAGGGATTTCAGGCCCAGTGAGATATGCCTCAGTTGTGATTGCCTTCTATGATTATTATAGTAAGGGCTTGTCTTATTAGTGTGCGAGTGTGGTAAATATAAAGCTAATTGGACATGTGATCTCTTTCTGACTCCTACTCAAGTCCTCGTTAGCCTGAGGTAAAAAGGTTCTTCTGTGTTAAGGTGCAGAACCTCGCGGCCTGTTTCTTGTGGGGTACGAGGATGGTGCCTGCACAGTCATGACTGGAGAAACCTTGGACAGAGAAGACAGGGAGCACTACGTCCTGAACATAACCGCCACAGACGGAACATACACGGCCAGGACCGCAGTAGATCTCACGGTTCTTGATGCAAATGACAACGGCCCTGTCTGTGAGAAGGTATATATTTTTTTATAGTTTCCATATATGAAAATAGTTGTGTTTTTGGGCCAGCTGTCAGGACAGCGATGTGACTTTAGTCAAAGCAGATAGCGTTTCATTTCAGCAACATGCAAAACCTACAAGGCCCATGTAACGGCTCATGGAGAAAGATTCCTTTTCAGACATTGTCAGTCTCTGGTGGGAGTCTCAGTTCTGTATGTGTCTTAGGGTCTTTATGCTGGAAAGGTTCCAGAAAACTCCCCGGCGGGAAAACTCATCCTGCAGGCTTTAGCCTCTGATCCAGATATCAAATCGAATGCTGAAATTACATATCGGCTCAGCGGCAGTGGAGCTGAAGCTTTCAGAATGAGCTCCACCACAGGTAAAAACAAACACCTGTTAGGGTCGTTTTCAATATAGCACAATGTATCATTGAAAGCTGCAGCATACCACAGTGTGACGAAACGTGTTACAGCTGACATGTATACAGCAGATATTTACAGATATTAATGTGCCAAGGCACGTGGCGTTTTTTTCTTGTCTACAGTATGTTTTGTCTGTCTACTGTAGCGGCCTGGGATAAACTTTCTTACTATTGTGTTTTAAAATGGAGGAATAATAAACAAAAAGTAAATAAAAATGCCAATACTAAATGGAAAATAAAGTTTTCTGATCACAACAGTTAATTTATGCCAAAAACCATTTCTGTCATGTTGTGCTTCTGTTGATCATTCCAAACGTTTTTATGCCTCTCCACAAGGTACCCTCTGGACACAACTGCCCCTCGACCGAGAGAAGAGAGATGTGTATAACCTTACAGTGCAGGCGGTGGATTTGGAGAAGCGCTTCTGTCAGGCTGATGTTTTAATCACCGTTGAGGACATTAATGACAACGCTCCTATATTCACCTCTGACCCGTACCGTGTTAATGTCCTTGAGAACACACAGCCCGGGGCCTGTCTGATACGTGTGCAGGCCTCCGATGCCGATACCGGTAAGAACATTTTCTTCTAATACATCCATGATGAGGCAGGTGTCACGGGTTATGTGTTGCCTCTGGAAACAAGCTCTGCGCTTTTGTCTTTGTCCGGTTACAGATAAAGGGGAAGTTGGCAAGCGCACGCCACACGCATTCGCTTGCTGCTGAGAGAGATCGTTTGGTTTTGCTTTTGTGTGCGCTGCTCATTATGCACAGAGCTTGGTCTGAAGAGCCAGCTTTCCTCATACAGCCAGGCACATTCACCATTTCACCCGTCTGGTCCGGAGGAAAATCGCCCGCCATCTGCGACTGTCTGAGTCTTTTAGAAAAAAAAACAAAACTAGCAATTACGCTCACGCAGCACGCCAGGTTCAGGCTCACGTCGTGATGATAGTGGCAGTTCTGTATCAATTAAGGCTGAGATTGCTTTGCACTTCCTCCCGTGCAGTCCCTCACACATGGTGCCTTTTTGTCGATGCAATTCCGAATTTTCACAGGTCCGCTCACTTGATTCCTACAGCTCCTGTCTTTTCCTGTAGCTCATAACACACAGTCGGTTTGATGAATGTTGTCTGTGATACCAGGAAATACATGTGTACATATTCCATTCCTCATCACATCCATTCTTTTCGAAGTCGTTTGGAGTCTTGTCTCTTTCATAAACACTATTGTATGCGCTAATCACTGGCATAAACAACTGGCTGGGTGGACGTCTCTGTAATCACAGCCTTATTCTTCTTACTCATTTATGCCAGTTTAGATAGGATTAGAATGTACAACATTTATTTTTGAGTGCTTGTTACTGTGACTGGAGGATGTCAGGATATTAAGCTCAATTCATTCAGCTGCTAATAGAAAAATTTCAACGGCAGAAATGAGTGTGATGTAGTTGGCCTGGATGGCTTGGAAAACAGGATGTTCCAATCAACTGCACCAAAAAGCACTGTGAATATATCAGTGAATTTGGAAGGAATCAGTGGAATTAAAGACAAACTACAATTTACGCTCAAGTGTGAACTTCAGGAAAAAGTATTTAAAGTATTCACTTTTTCCTTCAAGCATGTTTTCCTATATTCACTAACACAAACAGGGGCCAGAATTGACCGTTGTGGTGTCCCGTGTTTAATGTTGCCCACCCTCTCACAAATACACAAACCCCTTTGTCTCTTATTTGCATTCAGGGCTGAACAGTAAAATCAGCTATTTGTTTGAAGACTCTGCTGGAGGCCTGTTCTCTATTGAGGAGCAATCTGGGATCATCAGCTTGGCGAAGCCTCTGAACAGATCAAAGACGGCCTTGGATAGGCTGAGGGTGCGTGCTGTAGACCATGGCGCCCCCCGAAGGCTCTCCGCGCTTTGCTCTGTGGAAGTGTCCGTTGTGGAGGCCAACAACCGTCCTACGTTTGAGAAGAGAGACTACGTCTCCACTGTGCCTGAAGACATCGCCGTAGGGACCCGGCTTCTGACCGTCTTTGCTGCCAGCAGAGATATGAGTGGCCAGATATGGTTCTCCATCACCGGTGGCAACGAGGAAGGCGCATTTAGCATAAACTCTCACACAGGTACAAGCAACACCGACAGCCACGAACAAACACACTCCCTGCTTCCATGGCCCTTTATTCCTTCATGCTTACTGCATGAGTCGTCTCTAGAAGACTCTTATTATGCCCTCAAAACTCCCTGAGACTCTCCATCTCCGCAGGTGACATCTTTGTGATCGCACGGCTGGATTACGAGGCGTCGCGACAGCACTTCCTGACAGTGAAGGCAACTTCCGGTGGGGAGGAGGCTCTGAGCGACACAGCCACCGTCACCGTCCACCTGACCGACGTCAACGACAACGGTCCCGTGTTCAGCCAGGAGGTCTACTCTGCTGTTGTCCAGGAGGACTCCGAGCCTGGGTGCTCGGTGGTAACCGTGAGTGCAGGTTCATTTAGTCACAGTCTATGTGACGACTGGCTGTCTTTGACATGACTCGGCTAGAACATCTGCTGGGATTATAGAAAAAAAAAAAAAAAAGCTGTATGGTCTGAATAATGAAACTCCTACACTTGTGATTAGTTTCCTAATGTTAATTTCTTAAGGTGTCGGCGAGCGACTTCGACGGGCCATCAAACAACCGCCTGCACTTTTCCTTTGTTGCTGGCAACGAGGGCAGTGCGTTCATCATGGACACAGTCAGCGGAGTAGTAAAGGTGGCTCATCAGTTAGACAGAGAAAAGGTAGAGCTTCAGAAAGACTCTTGAATTCGTTAACTCCATAATTCTTTAGCTCCTGATAAACACGCGCCTTTTAAGACAGAATAATAACTCTCGTCTACCATAATTTCTCACAAAAGGCTTTTTTGTTCTGTCTTAAATTAGGTTGCTGGGTACAAACTGACTGTTTTGGCTTCCGACAGTGGAAATCATCCCAAGTCTAGTAGCGCTGTGATCAATATAACAGTCACTGATGTCAATGATAATCCCCCTGTCTTCTCCCAGGCTAACTATAGCATAGTCTTACAGGTAAGGGAGTCCTGGCATACCAAGCTGGCCAAACTGAAACTGACAAACTCCTCTGTTCTCCTCCATGTTCCATAGAGTGATCTTATCTCCTTTTGATGTGATGATCCTCTGAGCTCTGCTTTCTAACTGTCTGTTTATCTCTGCGTCACAGGACAATCTACCTGCAGGGCACAGTGTCCTCCAGTTCAGTGTGACAGACAATGATTCTGCCCAAAACGGACCCCCGTTCTCCTACAACATTCTGAAGGGCAACAAAGCAAAGACCTTTGGTGTAGACCAGCAGGGAGTTGTTAGGACTACAACATCTATCAAGAGCTTAGGAAAGGGCGAGTATTACCTGCATGTGCAGGTAGGTCCCGGTTGCTGTATTACTATATATTTCAGTTGCTGAACATTTGCGCATGCTACAAAAGATAATGCATTGTTAATAGCAAGTTTATGTCCACAGGTTTATGCCCAGAGCTCCCTCTTCTGTTGAAAAGCTGAAATGACCTCCTGGTTTATTTAAGAACATGCAAAACTACTTAATAATGAAAACATGCCATAACTATTTTATTTAGCTGTCATTTTGTTCTGAATTAATTCATGTTAAATTAATAGATATATGTTCATTTTGCTTAATTTATCATCTTGTCAGGTGTCTGACAGTGGCAAACCTTCTCTCCAGTCTAACACCATCCTCACCATTCTCATCGTTCAAGCAAGTGTGTATCCTCCATCTGTGCATCCACAAGAGATCTTCATCCTGGTTCCAGGAGAGGAGTTCCCAGGAGGCTTTGTTGGCAACGTGCATGCCACTGACCCAGACGGGTACGACACCCTCACATACAGCGTTGGGCCTCCGGTCAACAACCTCTTCTCTGTTTCCGGCCCGGATGGCCGCTTGCTGGCATGCCGGGCCCTGGATGCGGGCCGGTACCTGGTCAACGTCTCGGTCAGCGACGGCCGCTTCTCCGTCTGGGCTGGCATCTCCGTGAGCGTGCGGCGGGTCACGCGTCGGATGCTGGACGGCTCGGTGTCCGTGCGCTTCGCCGGCGTCGCTGCCGCCCGTTTCGTCGGGGAGCACTGGAGGAACGTCCAGCGTGCCCTCCGTACGTCCCGAGTTCAGATCCTCAGCCTGCAACCCGCAGAAGCTGCCGACGACCTCGACGTGCTCGTGGCTTCAGAGTCTGGAAGTACTCACCCCTCCTTGGAGGTTCTCTTGCAGAAGCTGAACAACTCCGCAACGGTCCTCCGGCGGCCGGGCGGCCTGAGAGTCATGAGCGTTACCCCTCGCCGATGCACCCGCGCCGGGTGTCCGGCCCACGCGTGCGGACGGGTGGTGACCCTGGATCCAAGCAGCATGGTGGTCTCTGGCACAAGCAGAGTGAGCTACGTCACACCACGTCACCACATCACTCCTGGATGTCACTGCAAAGGTGACCTCATCTTTGGTGACCTCATAAGTTGAGTCTAACATGGCGGAGAGTCCTCGCTGTCTTGAGCTTTTATATGACGTCATCTGTACCTTTATTTTTCTTTAGATTGATACGTGTTCTTCCTTTTTGGTTGTAGATGAAAAATGTTTTGAGCGAAGACATGGCTGCTCTAATAACACGTGTCCAGAGGGCTATCAGTGTGCGTCCCTCCAAGGAAAAGACAAATATCACTGCATATGTCCACAGGGTAAAAAGGAAAAATGTTTAGGTAAACTAAAACATTTTGAATGCTTTTCGTAGCTGTTTTCAGTGTCCCGTTAAAAAAAGCATGTAAATCCAGCCAAAATAGGTGGTTAGTTTTTAAAACAATTTGCAGGCAGCAGTGGTAGTGCAATGGACCACTGTTAAATGAAGTAATATACCATATTTGACTACATGTAAGATAAGAAATCATTATATTAATTTTTCAATGTCACTCAAAATGTTTTCATTTATAAACATGCCTCTGAGATGCTCATTGACGGAAAGACAGTAGAAAAATTTGATATTTCCTGTTTTTCCCTGGTCTATGAAGTCTATGAAGATATATTTGAATGAGTAGTGCCTTTCAGCACAGCCTTTGTTTCTACTATCACTTTCTGTGGTGGTCTTAACTCCAGGAGGATCATTAATGAAATTCAGTGAGAAAAGCTACATCAAATATCACTGGAGAAGGAACACTTCAGAAGAAATGAAGTTTTCTCTTAGGTTTAAAACTCTTTCCAGGCATGGAACAGTGCTGACTGTAAAAGGACGAGGCTATAGCATTCTGGAGGTATGAGTATTAAAAAAGTGCAACATTTATTTAAAAAATCAATACATAAAACTTTTTTTGAATTTTACAATTACAAAATGCATGCACGTGCAAAAATGCAGCACAATGGCTTCATATGCGCTAAATGCCTGCACTGTGCTGTTCACTGTCCGGCCTGTAGGTGGCAGCAGGACATGTGCAATGCCATTTGGATTGTGGCAGAGGGCTGGTCACCATGCCTGTGCACAGTGTTGCAGTAGACGACGGTCAGTGGCACACCGTGGAGCTGGAGGTGAAGGGGAACCGTAGCAAACTGCTGCTGGACCGCCTCCACTCCGCCTCGGGCGTCTTGTCCGACACGTCCCCCTGCCTTGGCCTGGACGCCCAGGTGATCCTGGGCAGACACGCTGGGTCGCTTGGCTCTGGGCCCAGGCGCAGACCGCCTGCCTCCAGCGGCCTGCGGGGATGCATGGACATGGTGCAGCTTAATGAGCAGAGCCTGTCCCTGCATGCCGAGGCACTGCCAGGAATTGCATTAGAGGACATGGCAGAAGTGAAGGCAGGCTGTGACACAGGCTCAGGCCCAGGCACGGACTGCACAAGCGGCCCCTGTCTCAATGGAGGACGCTGCTCCCAGAGGCTCAGTGGAGGTAGACTGACCTCCACAAACCAACACAAAATTAACTTGGTTAAGTCTTTTGTAGTGATTTTCCCCTTACTGAGTACCTGTCTATCCTCACAACTGAAGTCAGTCAGTTAATAAATGTTTGAACACCCATTGTTATATATGTATATGTGTCCAAGGTATTGACAAGAGGACTAATTTGTTTTCTTTTTTGTAGGCTATTACTGCAAATGTAGTCATTTATTCATGGGAGTTCATTGTGAGATCAGTATGAATCCATGTGCTTCCAACCCCTGTCTGTATGGTGGAACGTGCATACAAAACAACAGTGACTACTACTGCCACTGCCGAGGACTTTACACCGGACAGAGGTACAGAGATGCTTTTGTCAGCATGAATTCCACACACTGGTAATACTAGTGTTTGTAAAGGACGTTTTTTTCAATCTCTTTGCAACTGCAGGTGTGAGATTGGACCATACTGTAAAGAGAATCCATGTATGAATGGCGGACATTGCATTGACAGTCTGGACGGGCCTGTCTGTGAGTGTGAAGTTGGGTTCAAGGGAGAGCGGTGTGTACTGATATCTTGTTTTATATCAGTTTTCACTGATCTTTGATAAGGACAGCATGTTTTTCAGCAGAAAGTGCGTGTTTAACGGCGCAGAAGTGTGTATTTGGCTGTTATATCGCTTCCTCCCGACCAGGTGCGCGGCTGACGTGGACGAATGTCTGCAGCTCCCTTGCGTAAATGGCGGCTGGTGCGTGAACACCCATGGCTCCTTCAACTGTAGCTGCCCGTCTGGCTTCAGAGGGCGGCTGTGTGAGATGCAGAGGAACGTCCGCAACGTGCTCATCTCCTCTTCCTGGAACGTGGAGCTGGCAGGGATACTCTTCTTCATGACGGCCATCATGGCGGTGTTCTTCATTCTTCTCTGTACTGGCATGTGCAAGATTGGCAAAGGGAAGCGGGAGAGAGAGCTAAGCAGAGCTGCTGAGGCCTACATCCAGAAGGCTGTCTACCAGTCCAGTAGAAAGACCTTTCTGGGTATCCTACCACAGGTGCCTGTGAGACCTGCGTCTTATTGTCCCAGCATTCTTGGAGACCCTCTTAAGGCCACAAGTTCAGGCTCCATGCCCGAGTTCAGTTCCTTTACTTCAGACATGAGGTTTGGCTTTAGAAAGATGGTGGCTGTTTGTGGTGTATCACCGAGCCTGTCCCGGGGCAGAGCCTCCAGCTCGACTACAGAAAAGTTGGATGAAGAAGATGAAGGTAGGACAGTGTTGGACCAGGCCAGAAGAATGAGATTTTTTTCGAATAAACTGAGACGTTCTTTTAAATTATTTTATTGCAATAATATTGAAGAAACCTGAATTAGAGTTTTGAGTTTCTTTCCATGTTTTGTATTTTGTTCTCAGGAAGTGCTGGGGACACAAATTCTTACTCGCCAGTGGGAAATGAGAGGTCAGAGGTCAGTCAAAGAGAAAGTTCCCAAGGTCTTGCATGTTCTTTCCAGTTCACAGATGATAATAGTAAGTGACCTTCTTAGTTTGCTTACTTTCTTTTCAATGTGCTTTTCAAATGAGAACTAAAATATGAGAATCCAAAACCTAAATTATAATATATTTGTGACAAAAATATGGTTCAGTTCAGTTGAGGAATTATTATAGGAGTTTTCTTGTTTTTTGGCGATCGCTTCAACCTCTGAACCAGGTCACATTACAACAAGGATGAAAATACACGTGAAAGCGGAAATCCAAAGGTCTCTGAAATGTGATCCACAAGATCCCTCTGCTAACTACTTCCTAGACACCTGTTAAACGCTGTCGATCTGTGCAGTGTTGTCACTCCACGGCCCATAAATGAATGAAGCCAATACACCCTAAAGGAATGTTTCAGATTAACTGTAACTTAATCCCCATTACATGTAATTGTAGTAAACTACATGTTGCCACAAAAAAACTATATTTATAGCGTAAATGAAAAATCTTACAGGGCCAGCAGGTAGCTTCAAAGACTTTTTAATCTGTGGTTGCAGTTCATCACAGTTGAGGCAGATAGAACTATATACCCTTTCTATATACAGTAATTATATATCCCCTGTAGTTTTGCATACAGTAATTATATATTCCCTGTTGTGCTCAAATGTTGTAATTTTAGTCATTTCTGTGTTTCTTAATTTTTACAAGCTTCCATTACAATGGACTTTTCAAATAAGTATGTTGACATTTCTTTCATACGATGGGCAGTTCATTAGAAACATATTCCTAAATGTTTACTGAAATTTCCTGATTTGAAATTCTACATTTACATTTTACTTTAAAATGTATTCCAACGTCTTACAATATTAAATATTCTTATTTTTCTTTGCTTTCCACTGAAAGATTCTCATGAGGCTTCTGACCTCAAGAATCCCAGAGGTGATTCTGCATGAGTTCTGATTGGTCGAGTCTTTCTTGCATGTTTCATTGGCTTAGCACAGCAAGCTCAGTATGCCTTAAAATGAAATGGCTGTCCATGAACGAATTCCACTGTTCCATATTTGCCTCTAACTGCCCCACATCTCAGGGCCTTGATGTTTGCACATAGGATGAGAGTTTAAGCCACTTCAGATGAGTGCAAGGAGATTCGTCATACTATAATAATCTATCATCTATCATACTCAGACACCAATTGCAATAAGTGCTCACTGTCAGAAACGTAATAGTTCTTAAATATCAGTCTGCATAAATTTGCATGACTTTTCAAAAGAACCAATCATCATAACTAATAGTATAACCAATATTTAAAACCTGTGAGAACTGTGTGTGTTGTTAAATTCTTTTAATATTTTCAACCCTGCATATGTAATGTAAGTTTTTAACGTTTTGTGCCATTACGTAATGCTTTATTTCACAGCATTCCATTTTTCAAACCCCAACAGGTTACCACTGGGACACCTCAGACTGGATGCAGAGTGGTCAGGTCCCTGGGTTTCCGAGCCTTCTCCACTATGAGCTTGTGCAGATGCCCTCTGTGAACCCTGACATTACAGACATGTACCCCAGACTTCATACCACTGGCATAGATTCCCTTGCTAGAGGTGATGACATTGAGAGCGACTTCTTACCATCTCCAGAACCCTCACCTCACAATAAGCAGCAATCTCATTCAGAGAGCAAGGACAAATCGGCCTGGCCACAGCTCAACATCAACGCCCCGCCCACATCACCAGGGCCATGCCATACAGGTCAACACCACCATCCCACCAACACCACCAGGACCATGCTGCACCACCAGCCATCTGCAGCAGCTCCACCTGGACAATCCACAGATGGACCAGAAAACCCAGAGTGTGCATCAGGGTTCAGTACTAGGACCGTTTGAATTTACATGAGGAAATATTGACTCTGAAAGTGCTAGGCAAGGTCACCAAGGGAGCGTTCAGAGCTTGTGTGATACCTCCAAATCGGTCCCTCTCAGACCTGTTTGGGAAATGTGAGGAACCACGTCTAATGGTGAATGAGTGTAAGAGTCTTGATTGTTTGTCTGATGATGTCAGCACACCAGTGCTGGATGAAGACACTGTGCACACTGAAGTTTAAATGTTCTTAGTACATACATATGGTCTTATGTGTGCTCAAATGTATTAGTCATTTTTCCAGTTTCTCATATATATATATATATATATATACAAATGAGTTAATGTATTGGATTGAAGCACTAACTGGCCAGTCAAGCTTCTACATTATGTGCTGTTATCATTGTGTTTTAACAGAAGACTACATTTTTGGTGTGCGATTCTTGTGACCACTATATGGAATTTATTATTAAAATAATAAGTAAAATTTACTGTAATTGAATGTTTTGTTGAAATCACGTGAATGTTTTGTTGAAAGATAGTGTTTCATCTTTATGTAGTGTAAGTAAAATTGTCCATTTGTTGTCTTGATCTTTGTGTAGCACTTTTGGTATGCAACAGACAAGTTCGTATTGCCAATAAATAGTTGTAATAGATTTTGTCCTGTTTTTTGACTCATGAATGACATTCAGATAATGCATACAGCTAACTTGAAGGTATGCCTGTTCCTCTGTCCAACACCAAATATGGATGTAAAGTTTAAGATGATCTGTAATCTTCATAGAAATATCATAGAAATATAGAATATCGTAGAATCCCAAAGAAATGTTCTAGAATTCTAGACTTGATCTTATCAGTTTTAGTTTAAAGGGACTTTTAAGATAAGAGTTTGTTCTAATATGAAGGACACTGAAACCAATAGACATTTAGCATTAGTATTAATATAGCAGCAGAAAGAGCAGGCAGTGTCTTCTCTAGGCACCTTTATTACATTTGCCTTTATTAGACAAATTTTTGTTTTTATTAGAATTTTCTTTACTTTTTCATTGGCCACTTCTATCCATAACTGTCCACGTTCCATCATTTTCTAAGTACGCAAACATTTGCATTCACTAAGCTTGATGAACTGTTTATCACAGATGCCCTTAGATGGACCGTTAGAATGAAAGCCAGGGGTGGGTTCATTTTTGATCACAAGAGTGTTTCATTTCAAAGAAAAATACATAAAGGCAGTTTTCACATTCAGATCACCACTGAATTTTGCACAACCCTTTGAAGTTCACTGATTTTGACATGAGCAGATGGCATCTGTAGGAAAGCTGAGGGCAAATATGTGGAAGACGACGGGGATCAAACGGCATGCACGCAGCGCGAGACTGTAAGCGTGTTGGACACAAGAGGGCAGCAAACTCTTACAATGGAAAATTTCTGACGCGTGTATTGTTGTAGGTTATTAGAAATTATAAATCCTAATAATTATTATACTAATGAATAATTATTGTAATCATAAAGATCAAAACAATAGATACTACTATAGGCGATGCAATATTTTTTCTATAATTTTTCCATGTTAAACAGAAAAAATAGTATGCGTGTTAAAATCTTTGATTGCTGAAGACACAGGATATGTGCTCAAAATGGAAATGCAAAGTAATATCAGTCTATCGAAAACTAACAACAAAAAAAGCTAGACTTACATAGTTGCTTTGACCTCCAATTTCACACCATGCAGTCAATGTGTGACGTTAGACATGTCCTTGGTGATGGCCCTAAATTGCTTGGAATTTGCTGAGATTTGCAAAGTCATTTGGTGTACCAATAACAGCACTTAAATGGTTTGACATATTTTGACAGTGGTCTATCAGAGGGAAGAGTGCATGCACGAAGAACAACATGACAGATCGCCCTATCAGACGTCACCACGTGACACTATGGGGCTCCTGGTTTCCGTTAACACCCAGACTTCTCTTGGACACCTTACTGGACATGGGCATTTATCAAACAGGAAACCACAGCATTCCAGTATCCACTATACAAATCATGCACAACAGAGATTTGTGTGCTCTTGCACAATCATCTAAAGTGTTGTCCAACACAGGGCACAGAGCCAAGAGGACAAATACATATGCAGTTGTGGGAGTCTAGTGAAATTTGACCGTAGGGATGGATGGCTCAGCCTACGTTCTTGGCCTAGACCCCCTTTCGACATTTATGTCATGTACATAGTTCCAAATCCACAGATCTTATTCATGCAAACAGAATTGCTGTTCCACATACCTTAATTATTGTGGCACAAGATCACTGGGCAACACTGTCCACCAGAGGGCAGCCTCACCAGACATTTGAGTTCCCCTTCAGCTGTCTTCCTATTGTCCCATCTGTCATTTAGCTCCTTGTCCATACATGTTCCTTCAGTTCCTTGTGTAGTCTTTGACTCTACATTGTAATGTTACCTTTGATGTTTACTGTTTATGTCCTCTGCTTTGTCTGTCTGGTTTTATCTTTGCAGTGTTTCTCAACCCGTCGGTCCCTCAGTGACCCATTGCGGTCTGTAATCTGGTAGTTACACACTGTACTCTCATCATTGTTACATTACATTTATTTTTTTTAAGCATGGAGTTGCCTGTGATGTAACTGCTCATTGCCTGTGAACAGATATCAGATGTGATGATCATGGTCTGGTGCTTAGGGAACCGGTATGGTGAGCTGTGGGTTCGATTCCCAGGCCATGACTGAAATGCCCTTGAGTAAGGCACTTAACCCCAACTGCTCCTCTAGGGCTGCCCACCGCACTGGGCACATGTGCACCACAGCCCCCCTAGTGATCACTAGTGTGTGTGTGTTCTCACTGCACAGATTGGTAAATGCAGACAGACAAATTTCAATAGGGTGGGAAAATCACAATTGACAAATATGGCACATTAAACATTACACACCCTCCACTGTTCCTTCCTGACTACAGTTTTTCAAACAACAACAAAACGTGCGCAGATTCACTATTCATCGATCTAAGGTCATGGACTTCAGCTTATTATCTACTGTACTGGTACATTGATTCTTCCACATATCTCCTCTTCAGTGAAACTGGCAGATAAAAAACTAGTCAATTAGTGTAACCTTTTTGAACTCCCTCACAGCTGTGGGGTGTTATGGGTCTGACACTCTACCCAGAACACATTCCCATTTCCATGCTCACTTTTACTCGCTGGTAAAGATGAAACATTTTCAGGACCTTCATGACCTGCAGCAGCACATACTCAGAAACTAACAGACTCATTTCACTCCATGTCATAACGAATCAAGAATGTCATTGAACTGAATTTGCTTTCTGCTACTATATTGATTTTTCTCCTACTTCAAAACTGATTTCATGGCTGAAAGTAGCCAAAGTTATCAAGACTGAACAAAAGCATTACTGAAAATAAAATATCTAGGATACCTAAGGTTATATCCTTATAAAGACGTTTTAAATTTAAATGATCACTGTAGTCAAAAACGTCTTTGTTAGACCAGCAGGATTCAACAATGGTGAGATGGAACAGGGGTTTTAGGAACTAAGACCAGGTTGAAGACCATGACTAGTCAAGATCAAGACAAGACAGAGCCTAAAGTAGTAGTAGACCAAATCAATCTCAAGTCCAGCTGAAAGGAACACTAAGATCAAGACTAAGCCTTATCTAGAACAACTCAGCTACAGACCTCTTTGGCCAATTGATGGAAACAAAGACATCATAGTACAGTACCAGTGTAGTACAGGGTATATGGAAATTTAAATGTAGCTCTATAGTACCAAATCATTGTTTACAGTTGCCAGTGTGTATAGGTGTTTTGGTGCAACTTCACAAGCTAACTTGGCATCAGCTTCTACCTAGAATGAAAGGTAGAAGATTATTATTGGGTAATCCATAATACAAAATGGAATCAGAGCACTGGCAGCCCAAAGAAACTTGAGACCACACACCTGAGCAAGGGATACACTGCATCAACATGCATAAATACATAATTTTTCTTCAATTATTCACACACAAACTAGTAGACATGCAAAGGCTGTAGGCTACATCTTATACTCTGGTATATTGTTTTCCATCTTCATCAAGCTGGCAATGAGATACTGACCTTGAGAGAATAAGAAACTTTTTTTTTTTGCAAATACATATGACCTTAGGGAAAGCCCTAAAAATATTTTGAATTGGGTTGAGAGGGAAATGCCATTAATATCTGGTGCTGTTAATAGAACAGCTATATCCTTGGCTTAAGTCAGGTAAGGCAAAATAAATGCGAGTAGGACAATTTCAGTAGTACCAACAAACTGTTGAGTAAGAATACCCAGGTGGCCTAATTAACTTCGGGATCAATAAAGTATCTATTCTATTCCTCTATTCTGTGACACGGTTGGATCCGACAGCTATATAAATCAACGCGTGAAACCAGAACAAGATCGTAACAAACAGGAGAAAATACCAAACGTGAACTCAATGAATGCGGAAAACGAGAATGTAAAGCCAATAACAAACAACAGACGCCAGGGGAAGAAACTGGCTAGCAGGCAAACGCCGCAAAGAACAAAAACCCTTCTCAAACCAAAACCAAATTGGACAGAGAAATAACAGTGGTAGAAAACTTGAGAGAGGCCAGGAAGCAGCGCAGGAGTAAAGCACTCGAATGAGCAAAGGATGAAAAAGAGGGAGAGCAGTGACACACACCAGGGATGAAGCTCGAGACTCAGAGAAGAACTGGCTGACGAAACGTACGGCATGGAGGCCAAACAATTCATCAGTGAAATGCCACAGGTTTCTCCCTAAAGTAGGAAGGGAGACAGCTGTGGCTCATCACCGCTGATTACGGGAGCTCTGCTTGGAACTGGCTCGTGAGCTCCCCCTGTGGCGGCAGGAGGAACCACCCTGGAGCCAGCCCTGACATATTCTATTCTATGTCAGTTACAGACTGATACACTACAACATGAATCCAAGTGAACACAGTGTATCTACACTATATATTCAAGTTCGTTTTGTCAAATGAGATGTATAAGTAGGAGTTGCTGTGCAAATTTAGACACGTTCTTGCATGTCTTGTGTCTTTGAGGTTAGTGCTGGTATATGTAAATTATAATCCAATGTTAATGTATGCTGATAGCAGGGTGAAGGTCTGTGTCAGTAACTACTTAAACCCTAACTCCCAACAAATGAGCTAATGCAAAAATGTATTGAATTCTTCTTTGATATATTTTCTCAAGATCTAATTCATTAACATATTCTGATTGAAGGTAAGATTGTGTTTCCACAACCAGCTCAAGTACTCAACTATTGGGCCTTACTCATTGGTGTTTTTGTAGGCCAATTTTATTTTTTGATCAAAAACTGCATAGCAGACAAAATCTTGATATATTCACTGTTCACCTAAATGAAGTCAGACCTAAAATGATATTAGATCATTATGAAAGTTATCAAAGTAACCGAATAGTTATTAAGACATTCAAACATGCCTTTTATGTGTTCATTTAGGGACACTGGCAGGAGGTTTTCAAATATTTAATGCCCAGCTAGAACCTAATTCAGAATGTTGTTGCAAAGTTCTTGTATAAAGGTCCCATGCTTTTTGGGTCATTTTGCAATGTAACAAATATATTTTGTAGTTTTGTAGTGCAAACTACTAGTAAACTACATGCAGTACAGAGCTACTCAATCCCAGCCTTGGAATTAAAAACTGCTGCAGGATGAAAAAGGTAATTCAACTCACTGACTGCTGTCATCACACCATGGATAATGTTTTATGGGCCTAGAGGGTCATTTTAAGGGTATGACTATTTCGTATTAGGATATACAGTACATTCCTCAGTGCAAATAATCGGACAAGGATTTGTCACTCTACAAATCTTGCATAAGAGAGACATACCCAGATACCCACACAGACCCTACACCACTCCCTCACACTTAGTCACCCAGCTATTGACACCTGTCATCACACACACACACACACACACACACCTGTCCCTGGTATGGATATTAAAGAAGTGCCATTCCCACCCTCTCCTCCTGCATTCCCACCCTCTCTTCCTGCATTCCCACCCTCGCCTCCTGCATCCTCCTTCCTCCCTCCCACAACAGCGAGACTTAGAGTTCACCATCACTTTCAGCTTTGTTGAATAAAAACAGAGTTTAACATTAAATAACATTCAATAATTCAAAATTTTAATCCTAATAATTAATGAGAGTAAAAACGAAAAAGGAAACATCGCCTGCAACTAACCTCTGAGAACCAGATAACTCCCATCAAGTGCAGTGATAACAGCACCGAAATGAAATACCCACAAATCATGTAAACAAAGTAAATGGTTACCACCGCTTCTATATTCTTCAGGTCAATCTGCGAGGAAGACTTCTTTTTAACCGATGCGAGTTTGCCGATGAAACGGCCAGGCCTTACATGTGTTGACCACCAAGACCCATGGCGTTAGTCCACTTTTCCGCTCTGCCCAGCTGTAAACCGCAGCTGTGTGTGTGTGTGGTAGAGGAGTGAACGATGATCTGCTGTACGCCATTCTGCTGCTTCCCCAACACAGCTTCAGTAACACACCACGTAGCTGCTCCACAGGCTCTGGGAGGCCTCACAAACTCAAAACAATTCCCTCCTCACACCCGTCATCCACTTTTACTGGCACACCGGGTGGTATGAGGTTCCACCGTAGCGCCTCTCGAACTCAGTAATGGACTTTTTCTTTCAGAAAGACGTTTTGACTTGAGGACTTCCCTCTCGTCTCAGTGACCTCAGTCTTCACGGAGTGAGTTAGCAAAACATGTCGCTCTACTGTGTTTTATTAAGTAATCCGTTGGAGTCAATCATCCAGATTCAGGGAATTTTTCCAACTTCTCACATTCGTTCCTTTGAATATTTCCATTGTTTGGTCACATCTATTAGCACTGCTGTTTTCTTCACGGTGTCTTATATAACGATGATTTGCTGGTTTGCCATTTCTTGCTTATCTGTCTGGATCTCGAGGTCCTGCAGAACCTTAGCCTGGTCATTCTCTGCCACTCAGTGTGGTTCCTCCCATTTGGACTTGGGGGATGTGATGCCTGATTTCTAACCAGCGGCTGATTTGTATGATTTTTCAAAAATGGCCTTACTCAACACAGAGGGGCCAAGGACATGTCGTACATTCATGCATAATTCCTTATTTACTGGCCTTTATACATATTTCACCAGTCATACTGTGTTTGCTGTTGGCTCTACAGCCTTATGCAAGAAGCATATGTGTGCCCACACATCACTGAACATACTTTGTAAATTGCTCATTAATATCCCTTAAAATCAAGCAAAACATCTGGACCGGAAAATCACCAGACCGTACGCAAAGCTGAATAATGCAATTTCATTGACTGTCCATATATGAGTAAATACTTACACATGTTCAGCCAAAATCATGTCATATGCCAACTACAGATGAGCAAGAAATTAAAAGGAAAACCTGAATGTGCCTGAACGTTTGCTGCCCTGGAGAATGAGGGTCGAGGAGTTCCTGACAGGACCAAACACAAAAATGCAAATTACTAAACATTTACCTCACGTACACCTTACAAGTTAGTTTATCCCATGGGTTTAATTGATCTAAGCCTATAGCCCACTGTATCCCAGATGTTCCAGAACTGATGCTACCGTATCTGTACAGTGGATGCAGATAGGGCTCGCCCACCCAATACCCACCAGAACAGCTGGACTTACAGCTGGACTGAAGTGCCTACTAAACATAACATAGTAAAGCACAAACTGTTTATTAGCTGAAGGGTCTTGGTCCACCCAAGGTTTCTTCCTAGTCACGGTTACCTCTGGTTTGCTCATCTGAATCCACACATTTATGATATTTTGTGAGAACTTCTAAAAAGCACTGTATAAATTAGATTTACATTAAATAAGTGAATATGAAGCAACATTGTCCCTCCCCAAAACGTCTATTTTTGTTTGAATGAAATTTTTTTTTTTCTTTAACCTAGCCATTTTTTTTGTTAAACACAATAAAGCTATACACGTTATGTACGAAATAGACAATGCTTATTTTTTTCTTTGATTTGGGATCCCAACGAAGTCACTAACCAGAAATGTGTGAGGTTGAAATAATGCCCCATTTCATCATAAAAATAATGAATCATCCTAAATAAGGAATAAATACATGGATAAACGGCAGAGTTGGCGCATGAATATACATTATATATATATATATGTAAGACTCGCGTTTAATTCTTCTCCATTGCGGGGCAGCGTTTCTGCGGAGTGCTGATGGCACATGAGACGAACTTAAGTTGCCGCCGAATATCACATATCACCAAAATGATGTAGATACAAAGCTATAAAATGCTCTCCCATATGTCTGAGCTCAGCCTAGGATGTCGGCTTTATCTACGCGACCTGCCAGTTGTTTATGAAGTTTCTTTCCAACACGACGATGCCAAAGTATAAACGCGGTGCAATGGAGCTAAAACCTGTGACTAATTTTGAGGATTAGGAAGGTGAAGATAAAATGAAAATAAATATTAGTTTGTTAATGAACATTTCTTCGCCGAACTCCTCCGAGTTCACACTCAGTCGTCCTCCGTGGGTTTCTACTACTTTGGGGAGCGTTCTAATATTCACCATTATCATCGATATACTGGGTAACCTCCTCGTTATTTTCTCCGTGTATAGGAATAAGAAATTAAGAAATGCAGGTGAGTGATCTCTTAAACGTGGACAGAATTTAGAACATCTTTCTCTTAGTGACTGAGTGTTAATGATTACTGCATTTGCCCGCTCGATTGAACAAGATGTTGTGGTTCACACGCTGAAGTTATGCAGATGTTGTGAGAATTACGGTCTTCACATGCAAGTAGGCTAGTCTAGTGTTGTTCAATGCATTTTTATAACCCGAAAAAAGTACACTCGCCTAATATTATTTTTTATTTCTTAAATAACAGTAAGTAGTTAGGCATTGATATAACACCTGCCCCTTATAGCAGGCGTTTACAGTAGCCTGTCCGTAGAAGAGAGTTTTATGTTATTTTGATTTTTTAAAATTTGATCTTTAGTTTTTTATGTTATTTTGATTTATATTGATTGTTGGAGTCTGTAGATGCGTGAAGACAGTAAATACTCAACTACTCAAAAAGTGATTGATCGGGATTGATTGGAAAACCGATCATTCTAACAAAAATGTAAACCTTGTCCATATTACATTGCAAGATCCTACCAACATGGTCACCATGAATCACCAATGCTATTTCTACACTTTATTTTTACTATGCTATTTTCACTATGCCATGTTACCTTATTACTTACCATACTAGTGATTATTTATATGAATTAAAAAAAATATGGCATTCAAACTTGATACTGCGAGAGTGTGTCTGCACTAAGGAACCCTGTGTGGAATATGTGCTGTGGGCTGAACTCCCACTAAGCATGAAGGCAGAGATTTGTGGGTCAGGGTAACTCTGTAATTGTTCTGTTTGCTATGATGTGAGCTTCATTATGTTTTTCTCTAGTGAGTAAATACCCCATGTCCTTTAGCACAGTCTACTGACCCACTGGCAATATATAACGAGTTGCCCATTTCAAATAACTTGCCATACATACTGTACAGTACAGTTAAGGAACAGTCACACACACACACCCGCGAGCACATCCATACATACTGTACAGTACAGTTAAGGAACAGTCACACACACACACACACACACACACACACCCGCACACAGTCACACACACACACACACACACACACACCCGTGAGCACATCCATACATACTGTACAGTACAGTTAAGGAACAGTCACACACACACACACACACACACACACATCCATACATACTGTACAGTACAGTTAAGGAACAGTCACACACACACACACACACACACACCACATCCATACATACTGTACAGTACAGTTAAGGAACAGTACTGTACAGTACAGTTAAGGAACAGTCACACACACACACACACACACCCGCGAGCACATCCATACATACTGTACAGTACAGTTAAGGAACAGTCACACACACACACACACACACACCCGCGAGCACATCCATACATACTGTACAGTACAGTTAAGGAACAGTCACACACACACACACACACACACCCGTGAGCACATCCATACATACTGTACAGTACAGTAAGGAACAGTTAAGGAACAGTCACACACACACACACACACACACAGTTAAGGAACAGTCACACACACACACACACACACCCGTGAGCACATCCATACATACTGTACAGTACAGTTAAGGAACAGTCACACACACACACACACACACACACACACACCCGTGAGCACATCCATACATACTGTACAGTACAGTTAAGGAACAGTCACACACACACACACACACACACACACACCCGCGAGCACATCCATACATACTGTACAGTACAGTTAAGGAACAGTCACACACACACACACACACACACACCCGCGAGCACATCCATACATACTGTACAGTACAGTTAAGGAACAGTCACACACACACACACACACACACACCGAGCACATCCATACATACTGTACAGTACAGTTAAGGAACAGTCACACACACACACACACACACACACACACACCGCGAGCACATCCATACATACTGTACAGTACAGTTAAGGAACAGTCACACACACACACACACACACACACACACATCCATACATACTGTACAGTACAGTTAAGGAACAGTCACACACACACACACACACACACACACACACACACCCGCGAGCACATCCATACATACTGTACAGTACAGTTAAGGAACAGTCACACACACACACACACACACACACGCGAGCACATCCATACAGACTGTACAGTACAGTTAAGGAACAGTCACACACACACACACACACACACACACCCGCGAGCACATCCATACAGACTGTACAGTACAGTTAAGGAACAGTCACACACACACACACACACACACACACACACGCGAGCACATCCATACAGACTGTACAGTACAGTTAAGGAACAGTCACACACACACACACACACCCGCGAGCACATGCATACATACTGTACAGTACAGTTAAGGAACAGTCACACACACACGAGCACATCCATACAGACTGCAAACTATGCGTGCGCACTCAGCAATTCTGCATTGCTCTTTGGGTTTGCATTGTATCCTCTCCCTTGATGATCCACTCCCTGCTGCTCCGTGGGACTCGTTTCGTCGCACGCAGCATTTCTTATGGCACCCTACTGCCAGTACCCCTCAGATCGAGCCACACGTCATGTTACTCTTACCACTGATGGCTGCTTCCTTACGTGTTAGCGTGTAGCCTCGTTAATGTGCACAGGAAGTACAACTCTGTCTTTCAAAAGGCTAACAGAGAGTTGCTTCTTGATGATATTTTAGTTTTATGTTGAAGTTTCCATACGGAGGCAGTCTTTGTACTTTGCCTCTCTCCGTCTCTCTTTTCACTCTTCTTTAGTGGCACTGACTTGTCTTAACAGCCTGCAGCAGACTTCAGTAAAGTCTACTGTTCATTCAAGTAGAACAACGCAGCACTTTATGCAGAAGGGCTGTGTGACAGAAGGAATGTTTCCTTTAGTGGACCTTATTTATGTGGGGGCACAGAATTTTCCCATACGAGTACTTCATTTGAAAGGTGACAGGCATTCATGTAATGTTTATAGTGAGACAACTAGGGCAAAGAGCTGTGGAGTGTCTGATCACTTAACTAATGTAGATTTGGGCTGTTTATTTGATTTAATGGTTTGCTATTATGCCACAAAATCTCAATGTTAGTGCCATAACATGGCGAGCAAATCAGTCGGAAACATCATGGCTATGGCTTCACGCCATGTAATGGGGTATAAGGAGAAAGTCTGTAGTTGACACTGAAGTTCATGTCCTCAGTTCTTGCCAGCTTGGCCTTTAGCTTGCCAACGGCGTTCTCCCACAGCCGCAAGGTACGAACTGTTGCTGAAGTTATTAATTGGTACACTGTGGCATTGCGTGTCTGATTCACCTATTGGATTGGCTCACGGCTGCGTTAGTGCGCTGCTTGTTACCTTATTGGTCTCTAAGCTACCAAGAAGCTTCTTGCTGCACTCAGACCTTGTTGGATGCTAGAGAAGGCACGTTCTAAGTGCACGGCAATGTAGCCATTTTCAGGTCCACTGTGAACCTTAATTTAGTCAAAAAGTCATAAAAGGTGAATATCAAATGCCACATCTCTTCCGCCTGTAAAGTTCTCCTGTACTCCTCTTCATAAACATGTTGCAGACATAGTATTCATGAATAAATGTTCTTGCTACAGTTCGATATTAGTCAGGGAGGGGGCCACACATATGACTGTTGCTTTGCTTTTAGTAGAAACATTCTCATCCCCCAAAATTACACCTACACAATTTCTAACTCACCATTAAGAGCACGTGCCTCTCCTGTTTCAAAACGAAGACAAATTTTTATATCGACCTTAAACCTAATAATTATAAACTCTTGAGTGATAAACAGCTGCTTTGAGAAACTGGCAGTCCCTTTATTTATAGTATCTATTCCTTGAGCATCCAATAAGTTCATTGTACCAATGGGAAAAAAAAAACACATCATGCATAGTGCCCTGATTTAAAACTCATTTAAAACATTTTAAACCCAGACACCGTTGTCATGTTCGTTCAGCTATCTAGTCATAAAGGTTTATTTAATAAATGTGAAGTCCCTGAAGCATGCCCCAAAAGAGAAATGAACGAATCTAAAAAAAGAATAGCTGGCAAAGAGTGCCCTGTGTTATGTAGGTCTTCTCCTGTTGCCTCTCATATGGAAACTGCCTTATGATGAGATGAATAAGAGCTTTTCAGGAGTACGTCAGTGTGTTTGTTCTAACGCCCGGATGATGCAGCGGTGAATCAGGGACACTGTGAAATGAACAGAGCACCACAGACCTTCCATCCCAGTCATGTGGGCTGGCAAGTGTTGTCTTTCAGGCTAAAGCACAGCCATAGACTGAGGTGCTGACCCTTAGGTCCAAAGCCCATGTGATAACGCACATAGCTGAGAGGAGTGTGAATCCACAGGGATCACCCACAAGTGCAGGCTGCCTCTGCTCTGGGAAGCTTTTCTGCATAGTTCCCATGCCAAGGAGTGTGTTGGGTTGCAGGTCTGTTGTTTTGCCAGGGGCCGTATCACTGCAGCAATGGGACAGCCTTCAGTCAAAACCGAGCTCGTCTGGGTCAGCTTGAGATCATGGTACCTTTTTTGCTTTTTATGGTCTCTATGTTTACCTTATGACAGGGTATGAGTAAACATAATAGCTCGACACAGTGTATTCATCATCTTCAAATTAATTAAAGCATCGCCAATTACCTTTTCCCAAAGCTTAACAAAATCAGCCCTGGATCGGAATACACTGCAGAATCACGACAGAACCAAGATTGCAGAGCTGGCAATCTCTTAAAGGCCACGAGAACATTCCACATCCCATTTATTTGTCCAAGTCTGCATACAGCCTTATCAATGGGAAAACGAGATCTCAGACCTGACGCTCATCTGCGAAGAATAGATACGTGCTGGATACAGTGAGCGCTTTAGGGGACGACGCTGCCGAAGAGAAAGTCCACACAAGCCAGTCAGATGGAAGAACTCAAAGCTGTTTCTCTCTTATTCACTCTGTCCTGCTTTTTAACAGCTTGTTCCTTTTTGCCCACTTTTACTTGATCCTGATTTATTTTTTTCATTTTCTTTTTATCTTTGGTTTGGTTTCATATGACCGTTGGTTGTGTCTGTTCAACTGACTAGTACAGTCATAAAAAAGCAATGAAAATTAGAGCATGGAATAGTTTCTTTGTGCCCACCACCCCATCTCCTTGGAATTAATTTTTAACGATTTTATAAAGATTGATTGCTAATCATTTGCCAAACGTAAAATTTGCCAAACAACATGTGATGCAAAGAAATCAGCTTGTGGCTTGAAAAGGCACTTTTGACCTTAAGTACACTGAAGGAATGAGGAAGAGATCTTTGACGTTCCTTTGGCTTTGAAAGAATTTGACAAAACTAGCGTCTCTTACTGTGTGTAGTGGTGTAGAAAAGTCATAATGAGAGATTTGCCCTACAGCATAAATGCCATTAGTGTCATGGGCAAACTCACTGGGCGGATGAGATGTGTTTGTGCATGCTCCGACAATATAGTCCTCACTGCTCAGCCTTGACATGTTCATACAGAATGGCCATGATATTAGAGTAAGTGAATGCAGGTGATCTAGCCTTTCTGAAGACATGCCGAAGGTATTTTGGAAACAGGACTACTGCATAATGATTACGTTTTCAATCACCTACCATTAGTAGGCTAGTATTTGACCACAAGTGAAACTGTTACTGATGACATGCTGAAATACCGTGGAAGTCTGTGGAAATACTGTGGGATCTCAATGTTTTTGCCGTTCTAGCAATGGTGCAGGGTGTTTATTTTATTAAACCCAATTAAGTATATTTTGCTTGTTATTCCTAGGAGACGAATAGGATTTGTGTTATATCTGTTTAACAGTGTTACAGTTCAAACATGTATTAAATCATCAGTTGTTTATGCATGTTTGTACTTTTTCTCCCCTCTCTAAATTAATGGACTCGTTGCCATGCCATATAGCCCACATTAACAGAACCCAAAATTCTTATGATCAGCACCTAAAAATATAATACCAGGCATTCTGAATTTTATGCTAATTATGAGAAAGATAGTGGGACCAGAAAAATCAATAGCAAATTGCCGTTTGGGCTGCGATTGGACAAGGAGATTAAACCCTTTCATTAAGAGCTTTCACTTTAAGTGCTCACATCAGACCTTAATGTATAATATGTCTTACTGTTTCTTTATTCAATATATTTAATAATGGTCTTTAAGGTACAATGGATAGAGCACTTCAGTGAGGTACTCTAGGCTTATTTATCGCCTATGTTCTTAGAGAGATACATCTTCCCTTATGAGCTAGAAAAGATGGCAATGATGTGTATTGTGTAACGCGGCGGGTCTCAGTCGCGAGATCCACCGCGGGGTTTTTAAGACAATAGGGGGACCTAAATGCCAGACCACGCAAAACAAAGAACGAAAACCTCCGCCAAAAACGAATGCGGGAAAAGCGCTGAAATAAATTGCCGCCGTTCACACAGTACGAGGAAAACCAGGAAGAACAAAAGACTCGCGGAAAATAGGGGAACAGACAACTGCAGCTCATCACCGCTGATTGCGATCTCGCTGCCCTGAGCTGGCTCGTGGGCTTCCCTCTGTGGCTGCAGGTGGAGCAGGCCTGGGACCAGCCCTGACATATTGAGATTATCTAGGGCCACACCAGGAGCGCCTGCTGAGTGTAGCAGGTCTCCACTCTAAGGGCTACCTCTCCCTGCTCGTCCCTCATCACTACTTAAAGGGGGAATCCATCAATCCAGAACCAAAAGAGTTATGAAGATACCATTGCAAGAAGAATTCCAGGCCCCAAATGTTCCCCCACATGGACAGCTCTTCTGCTCCAATGATTGCCTCCAGCATCGCTCCAAGTCTACTAAATCATGAATGGGTGTACTCAGGCATTCCTGGAATCCTACCACATGATCCGTCATGGTGAGCAGAGTGACAACAGTATGACACGAGAGAAGAAAAAGCAATCTCATGTTCAGGCCTTCTCAGGTCGGTAAATCGGCCAGGTCGGTAAATCGGCCAGGTCGGTAAATGGTCAGAAACTCCTTTACTTCTGGTTATGAAAGCCAGATGGATTTCATTTTTTTCTTCCTTCTCAAAGCCACAGGGAGCACCGTGCATTGAACTAAAGATGGAACACACATGACATTTCCAAACACTTTAAAATTGTGTCTTCCTGCAGTGACTCATGGAGGCCAGGGTCCCACAGAGGTAATAATAATGTAGGACTGAGAGATCCAGGTCAGCGATGATCACGTTGTAGTGCACGTCTCAAGGTCTTGCCTGCGGTATGTGAGCTGATTGACACATCCGATCCGCTTTAGAGACAAAGAGAATTATGGCCTTTGCTGGCTTAGGGTAATATATATGTTTTAAGGCTAATTGTTGTGCATGGATGTTCATTATGAATTAGGCTGGAAGTAGAACGTGTGTAAACCCTTAACAATTACTACGATACAAAAAGAGATTATTGTAATAAAAGCCATCAGAGCTAACAAGTCAATACCTTTAGACCGCAGTTGAGTTAATACTGAAGATCTCATAAGTGGAAATGAAGTTCAGAAGAATTCTTTGTCTTCAAATATTTAGTACATCCAAGACAGTAGCTTCAGTTTCAAGAACATTGCTAGCAAAATTTCAAACAGTACATCACCTTCATAACATCTCTAAAGCTTGTAGCATTCTCTCCTTTCCTAACACTGAGAAATGTATAGATACAGTAGTTGTCACATCTTGGCTATGTTACTGTAACACGCTTGTCTGGCCAAGAGCTATATTAAAAATCTGCAATGAGTTCGGAATGTGGCAGCTATAATCCTCACTCATACTAGAAAGAGAGATCACATTACACCAATCCTCAGATCCCGCCAGGGGCTTCCCTTTCATATATACCTTTCAGAGGTGGCTGTACGATGGCCATTAAACTGTCATGGCCCTTTCTACATTAGTAGATACTTATTTTATATATGCCTTTATCTGAGGTATGTTGTTCATTTCTTGTACATTTCCTTTAAACTTCCTGCTATAAATAGAATTGCTTATTTATTTATTATTGATAACATTGTCGCCAGTCTACAAATAAGAAACACACTGAGCATGAATATTGTTCAATGCCAGGTCATCACAGATTGTGTGGTTAACACACACAAAGCAGCTCACCGCTCTACAAGAAAGCTTGCTGTCCGTCATGTACCACGTCACTGCCAGAGCAGTGTTCTATGGACAGATGAGACAGAGGTGAACACTTGTGAGAGTTTTGTACACAGGAATTTACTGAAATACCCTCCATACTGCTGAGCAGGATTTATCTGCAGCTATAGAAGGATTGATTACTGCTAAAAAAGGAAGTGACACTGGTTAACATTTAAGTCAGTCAAGCCACATTGTCAATTGTGATTTTCACCCCAATTGAAATTTGTCCTCCGCATTTACCCATCTGTGCAGTCAGAACACACACACACACACTAGTGATAACTAGGGGGCTGTGGTGCACACGTGCCCAGAGCGGTGGGCAGCCCTAGCCCGGCGCCCGGGGAGCAGTTGGGGTTAGGTGCCTTGCTCAAGGGCACCTCAGTCATGGCCTCAGGCCTGGGAATCGAACCCACGACCCTCCGGTCACAAGACTGGTTCCCTAACCACCAGACCATGACTGTTAGTAAACATGGTTGAGGTTTCCCATATTTTTTTTAAATATAAATGACTGTGATTGGGCCAGGCCTGCGCATGTCTGGCCTGATCTACCCACCTACAGAGTTTAGTTCCACCTCTAATCTAACACCCCTTATCCAGTGAATCAAGTTCTTCAGTAACTTGTTCGTGTTCTCAATATTAAAGCTGAATTCCCGCACTGAGACAAGGCTCAGAAGTTTAAATAGTTCTTCACAGGAGAACTACACATCATGTGACAGGAGCAGGTGCCACCCAAATCCTTTTAATAGAGTAGGCAGCTGACTTACTTAGAAAAGACCTGACTTAATTATATGCAATAAAGGTCAGGCTATTAAAATGCAAGTTAAAAAGACAGGGCGTCCATGTCTAGACCGTATGCTTTAAAGATGTCAGGAGGAACGGAAAAAGTTTTTCGTTTCATGTTTTTCTTTATTTTTTTGCCTCGTGTCGTCAGCACTTCTGTCTTGTGCATTTTGATTTGCAGGCTGCTTTGTGCATGTGCTTTTATTATGCACTGATGACTACAAAAGAGAACATTTCCTTTCATCTTTGTGTCGAAGAAAAGAAAAAATGTCTGGTGCAAACACGTCCAGGCTCTCAGCAAAATCTTTGTTGAAGATAGAATTTGAAATCTTTCGCCGTTATTTCAATTAAAGAAAGTTATGAGCGTTTTTTTGTTTGATCATCTGCCTTTGACAGTCTCCTGCTGTTTTATCACATTGTTTTTGGCATAGTCAGCATAGGTTTTTGGTACCATGCTTCAATATTTTGAATTATTTCGTGAATATAAATGTGTGATGATGAAGGCAAGCTGAGCATGTGCTGTGGTTGCCTTGCAGGGAACACATTTGTAGTGAGCCTGGCAGTAGCAGACCTGCTGGTGGCCGTCTACCCCTACCCTCTGGTGCTGACGTCCATCTTCCAGAAGGGATGGAGCTTGGGCTTCATCCACTGCCAAATCAGCGGCTTCCTGATGGGTCTGAGTGTCGTGGGCTCCATATTCAACATCACGGCCATCGCCGTCAACCGCTACTGTTACATTTGCCACAGCCTCAAGTACGACAAGCTCTACAGCAAAAAAAACTCCCTGTGCTACGTCCTCCTTATCTGGTTGCTAACTGTGGTTGCTATTGTGCCAAACTTCTACGTGGGTTCTCTGCAGTACGACCCCCGTGTGTTCTCCTGCACGTTCGCGCAGTCAGCCAGCTCGGCTTACACCATCGCGGTGGTCTCCTTCCATTTCCTCCTTCCCATCCTGATCGTCACCTACTGCTACCTGAGGATCTGGATTCTGGTCATTCAGGTTCGCAAGCGCGTCAAACCGGAGCTCCGGCCCAAACTCACGCCGCACGACGTCAGGAACTTCGTCACCATGTTCGTGGTGTTCGTGCTCTTCGCCGTGTGCTGGGCGCCGCTCAACCTCATCGGCCTGGCCGTGGCCGCAGACCCCGAGCGGGTAGCGCCTCACATCCCCGAGTGGATCTTCGTATCCAGTTACTTCATGGCCTATTTCAACAGCTGCCTTAATGCCATCGTCTACGGGCTGCTCAATCAGAACTTCCGCCGAGAGTACAAAAAGATCATCGTTTCGCTTTGCACTGCTAAGGCGCTCTTCCCAGAGAGCTCCAACGAGGCTGTGGACAGGATCAAAAGCAAGCCGTCCCATTTCATGACCAACAACCACCAAATAAAAGTAGACTCAGTCTAAACCTTCAAAGACTCTGTGAACAAGGAATATACCAAACACCCAGCTCAGCCATTTGACAGAAAACAAGTATATCAACTCATTCCCAACTTGTCATATGTTGAAGCATGGACAACATCATATAATGAATTGGGAATGAGAATGCGTTAGAAGAATACCGTACTGTATTTAAACATGGGTGCAATTTACTGTTTCTTTATAAAAACCACACTGCACATATCCTCAGTCTCAATGTTTACAATATTTCATAATGGAAGGGATATATATTAATTTAATGTGTGAAAAGTGGTCATTCTCTCAAAGAGATTAACCGTAAGCTGTCAGCTCCATGTTTAAATGGGTTTTAAATCAGATTTGATTAAACAACTACATCAGATGACTACTCAGAATCTGCCTTTCTGCTTTGTTATATGTAACAAATACCAAAATGTTTTTTTGTTGTTGTTGCAATAAAAAAGATGTTTAAGATGCATTTCCTCACAGCAGACCTTCACGGCTCTCCAGCAAAACGTGGTCACATGGCAGTTGTGTCAACACGCTACAGCCATCAAGTGTCATCATCAACAGGCGTCATGATTTGGTTTGGTTTTGATAGGCCACCTGTATTGTATGTGGACTGGTGGACGTTTATTGTGACAACTGCAACAATTAAACGAAAATAGAATTTTCAGAATCAATGAGAATCGATGAGAGAGTCTAATTTTAACTTTTGAAATGTTTTTCTCCACCAGCTTAAATTAAGTCACAGGCAGAATCGAAAGCAAGCCATGCACATTAATGACAAAAAACAAGCCAGCGAATGAAGACTCGGTATAAACAATCAAAAATCATGGGACAAGTACTATAAAAACCTCATCTCAGCCATTTGCACTAAACAGTGAATAATATAATGCTGTGGATATTTAAAAGTGCAGACGGTTCATTTAATTGGTGTGTGTTTTTAACTGCTTCTTGCCCTCCGTCTCAATGTACATTTATTTAAGGAGCACAGACATATTTAACATATGGATCTGTTAAGGACATTATAGTGTCATCAGTGCTATTTGATTTCTTTACAAAATAACAAAATACATTGAAGACTGACCTTAATGAGCAGATTTCACAATTCAATATGCATTTGATGATTTTTAGCCATATTGGTTTAGATAAACCAATATGTTGATCACACAGGAACTGCCACACACACACACAATCTAACTATTAAGTACCATGTTTAATACATATATCTAGTGAGAGGCTGATAGATCCTGTACACACATGATGTAAATGATGGTTTGTTCTTGATGGGTGACTTCTGAATTTGTTTAACGTTATCATGTATGTAATGGTACATAAAAATAAAAATGGTGAAATACCATAATTAAAATGTTTGTATGTTTGCACTCATGTACCACAGGGCATGTCTGTTTTTTTTTATTTTGCAGGACATTCTTCTGAAAAGTATTTTGTGGAAATCACTCTGGCTTAGTGTGAGAACAGCGCACAGATTGCTGAAAATGTTCAACATGATGGATTCAGTACCAGTGCAGGCTTATCAAGATTGAAAAAAACAGATATTGTTAAAAGTAATATGACCATATTTGTGCAAGCTCTCTATTTAACTCCAAAAGACTGGTGTCAAAAATGGAATAAACATTGTTTACAACATCAACTTACCAGGCACTTAATCATAAACAAAGACCTTGTCCACACACACATTGGCTGCTTCATTAGCTAGACCCATCTTATATAAGCATTGTATACTATGGAGCCATACACAATTAGTCAACTCCTGAGCAGATGTGGTTGATGAACTGTTCTACAGGAACACTGATGTGGTAGTGGTATGATTGTGGGTGTTGAGCTGGGGCATACTCATTAGGCCCTGCTGAAGCTGCTTTAACAAAGATCATGCTTTTACATGCTAGAAAAGCATGTCTGTGGCCCCGTTACCACTTCCTAAAGCCCTTCAGGTTTCATGGTATCTTCATGGGAATGAAATTAGCAAGGAATTCAGATGTGCTGGGCCATGTTTGGTAGGTTTCCATTGTTACAGAGTTCATTTGGACATTGGCATACATAATTGGTCGTTTTTCCCATGCTTTCTAGCTATGCATGGAGTTACTTCTACGTGTAAATTAGAGGCTCTTAACAGTGACCTTTTTCCATGCCCACCGAGGGTTATTTCTGGGAATGGAGCTGAAAGTGTCTCAAAAATCAGAGGAAGCTTTTGTAATTGTGTGTCTCTGTAAAGCTTTGACTAAATCCCTTTATTTTCCCTGGGCACCTCAAGCTGCAATAACCTCCCTTTGAAAAGATTAAAGGAGTTCTTTGATTGGCTTTGGGGTTGCCCCTCCCACCCATAAACAACGAATTACCTTTTTTTCCCCAAATTTTATAATACAAAATGTGTTTTAGCCTGATTCTCAGGACTAAATACTGATGATACTCAAACTCCAGCAGGAAGAATCCAGTGGCGCATGCAGTGACGGAAGGAAGGTGATCTAATGAAGGAGATGTGACAGAGCGATCCTGAAGTGCCCTACTCCAGATCTGGCATCACGACGTTCTGTGCTGTTTGCGGAGCACGACCGACGGCTAATTGTGAACGTGACCGTCCGCTGGAAAACCAGCTCGCTTTTTTTTTTTCCTCTGGCTGTGTCCTGGAAAGCCCCAGAGCGGAGTGATGACATGTCACACAGTGTTGCACATCTATGAACAATGTGGCCTTGTCGTGGCATCAGGACTGGAGAGAGATTGGTACAGAGGGACTGGTATCTGTCACGGTGAGAAGGCGGGTTCGCCACCAGAGGGCACCCGCGAGAGCACCCGACACACGTCACACCCTTACCTGGCATAGGCGCACACCCACACCTCGCACGTCACTCCCCCCTTCTCATTCTCCCGAATACTAAACACCTGTGCACGGTATTTCGGATGCCTTCTTAAGCCCACAGGTCCTGTCGTTCAGTGCTGCGCATTGGCCTTCCTTGGACGGATCTCGCTACGCTAATCCTGGACAAAGACGTGCTGTTCCTGAACGACGCCTCTGGGAACTCTTCTTTATTTTCTGTTCTATGCATTACTAGGCACGCTTGCCTTTATTTCTGTTCATCCCTAAATTGAGTATGGATAATAAACCAAATGGAAGCTCGCTACCCTCGCCTCCTGCTGTCTGTCAAAATACGTCACAGAATGCGCAGCCTGAAGCAGCAGGTGGCAGCGGGCCTTCTGCCTTAGAAGTCCTAAACGCTCAAGGCTTGCTGCTGGAGCAGCATCACCACGAGATGGGTGAGTTGAGGAATTTAATGCGTACGCTGACCACGTCTGTCCAAGTTCTGTCGCAGCAGGCTAGTCAAACCCCGGTTCAACGAGTGGAAGGGGTGAGACTACCCTTGGCACCCCCAGAGGCTTATGATGGAGATCCCGAGAAGTGCGAGGGATTCCTGGCCCAGTGCAGCCTCTACTTTCGGTATCAAGAGCACCTTACGGACCAGGCAAAAATCTCCTTTGTTATCTCGCGGCTCAGCGGCAAGGCATTGGCCTGGGGAGCCGCGTTATTGGCGGGTGAGTCCCTGCTATTATCAAATTGAGACATTTCATAATGAATTAAATGAAGTGTTTCACCACCCACGCCAAGGAAGGGCGTGTGGACAGACCCTGTTAACAATGCGGCAGGGGAACCAAACAGCGGCCGCATTCGCCCTCGAGTTTCGCACTGTCGCAGCTGGGACGGGGTGGAATGACGCGGCGCTCACGGACGCCTTTTTAGCGGCTCTAAAACCCCAGCTACGCGCTGAATTAGCGTGCAGGCAGGAAAACGAGCCTTTTAATTCGGTTGTCCGCATGGCTATAACCTACGACCGGCTACTGCAAGAGAGGAATACTCCCGGAGGACGGGCAACAAGAGTCGCGTGTAAGATCTCCCCCAAGAGGACTACGAAACTGGAAGGCACCAGAACCGATGCAGATAGGAGCAGCTGAGCCAGCGGAGGCGGATCACCCAGCACCTGACAGCGGAAGGGCTCGGGTGAGTAGATCCAAGATGGCTCAGTTGCTGACTATAAACGTGACGCTTACTTACCGAGGGAATTGTGTTGGGGTTTATGCCCTAGTGGACTCGGGAGCATCAGGAAACATGATGACAGCGGACCTGGCGAGGAGGATGCGGTTGCCCTGGAGACCTTGGAAAGGCCAAGGAAAGTGCGAGCGCTGGACGGCAGGCCTGTGGGTGGCGGAGTAGTGCGCCAACACACCCCCCCCCCCTCACTCTCACTGTTCAAGGGCACTCCTCCTCAAGTTTTTGTGTTCTCCTGAGTTAAAATACGATCTGACACTAGGGCTCCCGTGGTTCAGGCAGTTTCACCCCATCATTAATTGGCACACTGGACACATATCACACTGGAGTGCACCTACCGTAAGCTCGAGGAGTCACGCCCCTTTATTGCTGACTTCCACCACCATCGAGAGTCCTAGCGTGGCAAGTGCCACTAAGATTCCTCAGCAATATCAGGACCTGGCCGAAGTATTCAGTCCCACCAAAGCGATGCAGCTCCCTCCGCACCGCCCCTGGGACTGTAAAATAATATTAAAAGAAGGGAGTGTTCCCCCGAGAGGAAGAGTATATCCTCTGTCACTCGAAGAAGAGAAAGCCAAGCAGCAATATGTCCAGGAGGCATTAGCGCAGGGCTATATTGTCCCATCTACTTCGCCCGCCTCAGCCAGCGTGTTCTTTGTGAAAAAGAAGGGCGGTGGTCTGAGGCCGTGCGTAGATTACCGAGGACTCAATTCCCTCTTGGTAAGTTACGCCTACCCACTGCCTCTAGTGCCTTCGGCGCTGGAGCAGTTGCGGGAGGCGGTAGTCTTTACCAAACTGGATTTACGCAGCGCCTACAATCTCATCCGTGTACGTGAAGGGGATGAGTGGAAGACGGCGTTTAGTACCCGCTCCGGGCACTATGAGTACCGGGTCTTGCCGTATGGCTTGGCTTCGCTCCGTCGATCTTCCAGGCGTTCATTAATGAAGTTTTACGTGAGTACCTGAATAAGTGTGTTAGCGCTTATATCGATGACATCCTCATTTATTCTTCCTCCGTAGAACGACATATGCATGATGTACGGGCCGTCCTCCGCACCCTCCTCCGCAATCAGCTGTATTGCAAACTGGAGAAGTGCGAGTTCCATCTACAGGAACTAAACTTCCTGGGCTATACCATCAAGCCCGGTTCCGTACACACATGCAGTCCAGCAAGGTAGAGGCGGTGACCGGATGGAATCGTCCTCACACACGGCGCGAGCTGCAGCGATTCCTGGGTTTCGCGAACTTCTATAGGAGGTTCATCCGGGGATTTAGCACTGTCGCGAAGCCGCTAACGGACTTGCTGCGTGGTGGACTCAAAAGTCTGGCCTGGACGGAGGAGGCTGATAACGCGTTCCAAGATCTGAAGCAGGCTTTCGTCACCGCGCCTGTCCTTCATCAGCCGGATCCCACGAAGCCCTTCATCGTAGAGGTAGATGCTTCTAACGTGGGAGTGGTGGGCGGTGCTATCGCAGCGGCTCAAAAAAGGTAGCCTGCTAAGGCCTATTGCCTTTTCTCGCGGAAATTGTCCTCAGCGGAACGAAATTATGGAGTGGGAGACAGAGAGCTGCTGGCGTGCGTCTAGCTTTCGAGGAGTGGAGACACTGGCTAGAGGGAGCCAGGCACCCGTTTTTGGTTCTCACGGACCACAAGAATCTCAGTATCTGAGAACCACTAGACGCATGAATGCCCGACAAGCACGCTGGTCATTGTTTTTCTCACGCTTCCAGTTTCAGGTCACATATCGTCCAGGGGAGAAAAACACACGTGCCGACGCACTATCACGTTCATTCCCCGGCAGTGCGGACTCGACCAGCGAGGAGCCAGTCTTAAACCCCCGAGTGCTTTGTCGGAGCTGTAAACTGGGAGATTGATCGGGCCATCGAAGCCGCGAATCCTCATCCCAACTGTCCTCCGCACCGCAGGTATGTGCCCCCCCGCGCAGCGCACCGCCTTGATACAGTGGGCACATTCCTCACTAGGCACGGGACACCCTGGATCCACTAGAACATCACAGTTCCTGGGCGCCGCTATTGGTGGCCGGGATGCACAGTGACGTTCTGCGTCACGTGGGGTCCTGTGCTGTGTGTGCGCGCAGCAAGGTGCCGAGGACGCCGCCCGCGGGTAAGCTGCTACCCCTGCCCATACCTAAACAGCCATGGACGCACCTAGCTATTGATTTCATCACTGACTTGCCAGTTTCAGAGGAGAACAACACTATCCTGGTAGTGGTGGATCGGTTCTCGAAGATGGTGCGCTTCCTACCCCTGCCCGGACTGCCAACCGCCTGGGAGACAGCTGATCTCCTGTTCAGGCACGTGTTTCGACAGTTCGGCTTGCCCGAGGACATCGTGTCTGACAGGGGCCCGCAGTTCACATCGCGGGTCTGGCGTGAGTTCCTGTCAAAACTGAACGTGACCGTCAGTCTCACGTCAGGATATCATCCCCAGGCAAACGGGCAGGTGGAAAGGGTAAATCAGGAACTTGGACGATTCCTGAGGGCATACTGTAGTGAGCATCAAGAGGCGTGGTGCTCACTACTGGCATGGGCGGAATATGCCCAAAACTCGCTCACTCAGGCCAGCACGGGTCAGACCCCGTTTGAGTGTGTGTTTGGGAGACAACCGCCGTTGTACCCTTGGAACGTTGCCACTTCCGATCAGCCTCAGATAGAGGACTGGTGTAAGAGGAGTGAGCGTGTGGGAAGATACGCATCAGCGTTTGCAGACAGCGGTGAAGAGATTTCAGGAAAAGGCGGACCGTAGAAGATCCAACGCGCCGAATTATAAAGTAGGCGATAAAGTATGGATTTCTACGAGGGACGGTAGACTGGGAAGCCCAGGTAAGCTACAAGCCCGCTACGTGGGACCTTATACGATCACTCAATGCATAAATCGTGTGACGTTCAAGGTAGGACTACCTGAGAATCGACGAGTGTCGAGGGCTTTCCATGTCTCCGCCCTGAAGCCATACACGGAAGGACCACTCGGAGAAGGAGAGGGACAAGCCCCACCGTCTCCAGTGATGTTAGAAGATGGCCCCGCCTATAAGGTAAACAAGCTCCTTAACTCCAGGTACCGTCAGAGGGGTCTCCAGTACCTGGTGGATTGGGAGGGCTATGGGCCAGAAGAGAGGAGTTGGATCCCGGCAGCACAGGTGCTGGATCCCTCCTTAATCGCCGACTACCACCGCGAATTCCCTAACCGGCCAGCTCGCGGCGTCCGGGACGACCAGTGTCCGTCGCCGGGAGGAATCCTTGAGGGAGGGCTCTGTCACGGTGAGAAGGCGGGTTCGCCACCAGAGGGCACCCGCGAGAGCACCCGACACACGTCACACCCTTACCTGGCATAGGCGCACACCCACACCTCGCACGTCACTCCCCCCCTTCTCATTCTCCCGAATACTAAACACCTGTGCACGGTATTTGGGATGCCTTCTTAAGCCCACAGGTCCTGTCGTTCAGTGCTGCGCATTGGCCTTCCTTGGACGGATCTCGCTACGCTAATCCTGGACAAAGACGTGCTGTTCCTGAACGACGCCTCTGGGAACTCTTCTTTATTTTCTGTTCTATGCATTACTAGGCACGCTTGCCTTTATTTCTGTTCATCCCTAAATTGAGTATGGATAATAAACCAAATGGAAGCTCGCTACCCTCGCCTCCTGCTGTCTGTCAAAATACGTCACAGTATCATTGCTGTTCGCCTATGAACCAATTCAGGTCCCAGACTCAACACATCAGTGAGGTCTATTGTTTGCATGAGTCTGGTCAAGAGAAATAAAGGCATTAGTGTGTGTGTGTGTGTGTGTGAGAGAGAAAACCTTCCGAAGTCCTGAATGAGGGAGGTATTTTCTTGAGTTGGAACCCTTGAAGCTCATATTATTCAGAGTAAACCTTCATTCAGAAGAAAAGAAGGAGAGAGAGAGAGAAGGAGAGAGAGAGAGATCCCCAGAGGCAGATGGCTAAGAATAAAGCCTGCCACCTAACTGCTTGGTTGGCATATTCCTTGCTGGAAGAAGATACGTTTGAGTGAAGTCAGAAAGCATTAATCTCACTAAACACCATGACTGGTGCAACAATGTTCAAACATTATTACTTCAAATCCATAAGCATAAAATGTGCAGTTTTTCACTATAACTTCAATCGTGTTTACTATAAAAGTGTCCTGCAATGCAAAGCTTTTGTGGATTCAGGTCAGCAGAATACATAAATCAACTACTTGTCTTCTGTAGTTTTGTCTCATCTGCCCATAAAATACAGTTTCATGTTCCTGGGATTACATTTGTGACTGTATGACACCAGAGGATCTATTCTTAGCATCTAGACGGCTACAGGTATTTGATTATTTGCAGATGCAGATATGCAGATGTAGCTCTTGAAAATTTACACCTTCAGCAAATGATTTCAGACATTCTCAGCACAACTTAAACTCTCAGAAGATTTTCAATTATGTTTTAATTTAAAATGTGACTGATATTTTAAATGACAAACCTGGGAGGGTAAATAGATATGCCTTTTTTCTCATGGTCATTGGACTGAGGGTGTCATGAGGTTGACCCTGAATGAACGGATAGACAAGGGAACTTGGGGCCGGACTATCGTGGGCTAGTCTAGCACTGTACAACATGTTTGGAAGTTCTGAAAAATGTAGCAGTAGTGAAACTCAACATCGGAAATTCATTGCTGTAATATTATATGACAAAGTAGTCCGTTCAAAATCTTTAAAAACAAATATTACAGAATATATTTGCCTTCTGCTTACGCCATGTGTTTTCTGTTACCCTTTAAGGTCTTATACAACACTTTAGTCACAGTAATAGTGCAATAAAATAGACAAGAGTTGTTTAGTCCACTTAGCCATGCCAGTCTAGACCACACAGTAAGGTTTTTGTATTTGTTGATCATGAAACACATTCTATTCATAGGAGACGGAGACAGCCAAATACTGCAGCACATCATTTTCAGATGTGAGTCACCAAGGTTCTTGAGCTTATATCTGTATGGTATTGTGCTGGGATGCCATGAACAAAAACGCTTGGTACACAATGTTAATAACCCATCAATTAAAATATTTCAACCTGTGTGTAGAATGCAAAGGCCTTTCATTCTCTGTGCACCACGTTGAGGCTTCCCTTTGGGACAGTGCAGAATTGGACAGCGCAGAACAGGACAAGCCGCTCAGGTGTATGTGTGTGAGCTGCAGGTTCAGCACTGAATCACGGCTTAAACTCTGCTCTGCTCACACATGCACACTGACTCGTGGCTTAAACTCTGCTCTGCTCACACATGCACACTGACTCGTGGCTTAAACTCTGCTCTGCTCACACATGCACACCAACTCATGGCTTAAACTCTGCTCTGTTCACACATGCACACCGACTCGTGGCTTAAACTCTGCTCTGCTCACACATGCACACCGACTCATGGCTTAAACTCTGCTCTGTTCACACATGCACACCGACTCATGGCTTAAACTCTGCTCTGTTCACACATGCACACCGATTCATGGCTTAAACTCTGCTCTGTTCACACATGCACACCGACTCATGGCTTAAACTCTGCTCTGTTCACACATGCACACCGACTCATGGCTTAAACTCTGCTCTGTTCACACATGCACACCGACTCATGGCTTAAACTCTACTCTGTTCACACATGCACACTGACTCATGTGTCACACCGCTCCTGGCCCAGACACACTAAGTGCTACATGCCCATTGCCCATCATGCTGCCCCCAGATCACTTAGCAAAGCCCAGGAGCTCCGGGTCTGCCCTGCTGCCTCCCCCGCCACTCACTCATGTCCCCAACCTTCCACAAACGATCGCGCTTCGCCCCCTGGACACACGGTATGCTATGCTGCCAGAGTTTACGACCAGAGAGAGGATGGGCCGGAGTGGTTTGTATAGGATGCAAATCATTTAATATATATTTTTCATTTGCATAATGGCAGTGGTGGTCCCTCAGGAAATTGTTCAGGCAGGCTGACATGAATAAATGCTTATATAGACCATCTTTGTTAACTGCTAATGCAAAAGATCTAATGGTGCCACCATACACTAAGTATTCTCAAAGCCTATTGGTTCACCATATGAAACTATGCTAATCAAGGTCAAATATGATTTGTCGTCAATACCAGAGGCGGAGTTACTATGGTAATGTTTTAATCTGCACTTAATCCAAGGGGAAAAGACCAAGATGTAAATGTTTTATAAAATTAAGATTATGAAAATTATTTATTTAATACTTCAAGGAGGTCCATCTCCCTTGACTAATGAACTGCTACTGCAAAATACATAACTAGATTCAGGTTCGTATAAAATAAGGTTTGCTCAAAACAGACTTTGCATTTACACCAGACGATGTCAAATTTCCATGTCCGAGAAGCTTTTCTTCTTCCTGTGGGCCTCAACTAAAATTTATACATTCTTCATCATATACTGTATTCAAATAGAACATAAGCCTAAAATATTTAGAAGCATCAAAGTGCTTGTAGATTACAACATACAGAATTGTTGACGCTGCACTGCCAAACAGGTCGGCATACGTCACTAGAGACAAGGCAGAACAGGAAACATTAAACACTAATCTGGGAGCCTAGACATAGTCCACATCCCATTTTTAACAGGAAGACAAAAATACCTCAATGGTGCCTGCAGAACTTCTACTTTTCAAAACAGCACTGCTTGATTTCTGGCTTGTATGTACTTTGTGGTCAATTATTTATAAGAAATTTTTTTTAGGAAAATATATTCCAGGTCTTGGGAGAGATACTGTGTCTTTAGAACCGATAGCTTTGGGGTGTAAACAGATTTGAGGGCAGTGTACCATTCAGAGAGGGGTCTGCAGTGCACCTGTGAAGGAATCCAGCAAATGAACCCAGTCCTCCTGTGACAGAGACTGATGAGGTGCACCTGGTGAAGACAGATCTAGTGACTCCTACACCGCATGAGTCACTGTGGTGGTACAATAGCGCGTTTGCTCCTTCACGCCTCTCGGCAGTACCATCTTAGCTCTGGGGGCATCTTTCAGCCTACCGTCTGTGCAGGAATACAAACCTCCAAAATTCCAGTGCGGAGCCTGGGGCTCAAAGTCTTTTATAAACGTATAAGCGTTTATATCATATGTGTTAGAGGTCCAGAAAGGACAGTCTGGCGGTACCACCCATTTTTTGCTCAGGGAATCTCCCACCACAAAGAAAATATGGGTCACACCACAAAGCTGAGAAAGAAAAATCATCTTTACTGACATGTGTGTAAGGCCTGGGTCGTGGGTGGAAAGGACGGATCCATTCGCAGGCTGAATAGATGGGTATTTTTAATAAGAATACGCAGATATATAATACAACGCTCGGGCGGAGGCCCGACCAGAGCAGGGTAGAACGTCAGAGAGGTCGTGGGACAGGCAGAGGTAGGTACACAGTAGGACGAGAGATAAATCAGGCAAAGGTACAATAGAGACAAGATCCAAATAATCCAAGTCGGGGGACAGGCAGAGGGTTCGGTACACAGAGGTAACAGGTAAACAGAGAAAACGCTTGGTAAGGTCGCATAGAATCATGGAGCAATACCGCACGCACCGATCAAAATGTTCATGGACCTTAAGTAGCACTAGCAATCATAGTAATCACATGCAGGTGTGTCAATACTCTGGTGAGAGTGCCCTCTGGCGGTGCTGGGTGGTATGCGTTGTTGGCGCCCTCTGGTGGTTTTGGTCGCCACCCGCATCCCTGACAATGTGACAACGCACCAGGTCAAGCCTAGAAGATAAAAACAAAATACACATGAACCACAAAAATTATAATGTGGTCATAGCTAAAGCCACATGAGAGTAGGACAATACTTCAGATGATAAATATAAGGAACACAACTTAATTATTACAACTTAACATTAGACTTGTTAAGGAACGATTTTAAATGTATTTGTTTGGATAATTATGTTTCAGTGAAACTTAAATTATTCTGCTGCTTAAGCCACATAGACAGTTTTCAACAGATGATTTTTCAGTTTACATTTTTATAGCACCTTTCAAAACAAAGGTACAAAGTGAATTACATGATAAAGGTAAAAAATCCAATAAATAGAAGAAAAGAAAGGATGATCTGTAAATCCATCAAGAATGAATTTAACACCATGTTAACACAAAATGAATTTGCCACGGTACGGCCCTGGGCCCCTCCCTTCATGCGTGTGTAGATGTAGTCTGTGTCTATATATGTATTTCCTGTGGGTGTGGCTGTGTATGTGTTCACCCATCTCGCTATTGCAATGTGCTACACGAGGTGCTCGTTGTGTGTTAAGTGTATATTGTGTGCGTTAGTCTTGACTTGTGCTCGTCTTTGTGAGTCTCTGATACATGTTTCATGTCAGCCTTACGCTGCACCAGAGGATCAATTTTTTGAAGTACACATTTGCATAACACACTCTGGGACCATTAATATAATATTCCCTATCAAATAAATAAGTGTAAAAAAAGAAATGTAGATGCTTAATTTTACAAAAATGTAGGTAAACCTTTTTATGTATGCTTTAAGAGAATACTACATGTTGCAACATTACTCTAAATCTATATTCAGCACTTTAAAAAAAAAAAAAACTTGTTTTTAACACTGATTCAGTCTTGCGTTATGCACAGGTCAGAGAGACATTCACATGTGCAAAGTGAGTGTGGAGGTTCATTAGACAGTTTGTGCTGCTTCCCCTACTTTATTGATTGAAAACCATGAAAACTAACTGGTAGTTTTTTGGTATGTTATTATACTTATTTTCTTATTTATAAAGGGACTAAATGCGACTATTGCAGTGAGTGGTCTAGGGTATTTTATTTGCTGCAGTTTTCCTCTCCTACCCACTGCCTAGCAGGTGCACGGTGAATAGATCACCACATTATGGTGCATCTTCCAAATGGCACTGGTCCCTGTCAGACATGTAGTGTTTAGAGAGTTGCTCAAGGGATCACTGCATCTTCTGTACAGTAGAACAAATTCAAAGAGTTGAATGAAACTTCAACTGGTCACTCTAAGATGACTTTGGGTGAAATGTTTTATTAAAAGGCCTCATTATTAAAAGACCTTACCAAATGATGTTTTGAAAGATCTGGAAGGTTCCTTGTCTCTTCTCGTCTCTCCCTCTCCCTAACCCTCTCTTTTTGCAGGTAAATTACAGCAGTGTTATCAATCATTCTTGACAGACTTTAAATCAGAAACCATAGAAAATGGGTGTCAGTAGAACAAATGTTCTTCATTTGCTATCACAATGGCTAATGCATCTAGATCTTCTCTGCCAGCATTGAAACATCAGTTGACCTGCAACGCCCCTCGTCTCCCACGTCTACTTACAGAAACGATGGGTGATGCCTACAGCCTTCATCTGCTCAGCTCATGCAGAGTTCATTGCTTAAAGGCCCCAGACCAAAGTCCTGACCTGCTGCGCCCTGTAGTCGGGACCCTACTTCTCCTCCAGCATCACGGCATGACGTCGCTACAGCTTACAGAGATTTTTTTTCTGCACTTGTACTTCACTTTGGATGTGTGCAACATGTTCAAACGTTTATCCCTCTAATATCTCGTAGATCCCCTTCCACTCACTGTCCTGCGCGTCTCTGGTACACGATGAGGAAATGAAGCCAAACAAGGTACTTTGCCACCAATTTTGGCTGAAGACTAAAAGGATATTAGTGCTGTATTAAGCACTGATACCCACCATATTTTGTGAATTAAAGTGTTACATCGTGCAGCTTCTCGGTTGCTTGATTTCCAAAAACAGAAATCAAGGCACAGGCAGTTGCTGTTGGAATAATGACGTAATGTTGAATGAAGACTTTTATGCTGTGAAGTAAATGTCAGTATCGGTCATTGTTTTGTGTCTTTTCATGCTAATTACATTTTCCCTTTGCCAGATTAGCAAGAATAATGAAATGACAACGTCAGTCCATTTGCAGCCAGATGCCCGTGGGAGACCAGGGAGATTACTGGGAGATTACTGTGTCGCTGAAAGTGAAATGAAAGCACATCGTACTCTTGGCAAATTTACACAAATTTACCGTGAACATTCAGTCAAAACGTATACGATACTTTTCAAAACAGTTGTTCTGAAGGACTCAGATTCAATGTTTTTTAATTTCGAATACCCAAATGTAATGTTACCTGTGCCCAACACCCCTGCCTGCATGAGATGAGTTTAGAGAATATGGCAGCTAACAGATTATACCACTAATTTAAATGCAGATTTGACTCCACATGCACAACAGTAACCTTCTCCAGGGAAGGACCCATTCCTAGACACTGCAAGAGAAGAACACTAACGCATGCAAGGAAATTGTTTCACTTAGGACAACTGCATATAATGGCAACGAGAGATGATCACATATCTAATAAGGTAAAACAACCATAGACAGGCCACAGTATTCCCAGTTTAACAACAAGGTTCTTATTCCCAGTTCTTACTTATGCGTTCACTGTAAGAAGTGTCAACTACCCTCCCAGGTATCGCAGCAGTAAAATGTGATCTCACATAGGTTGAAATGCAACATTGTACAGTGGTTTTAAATTGAAAAGAACATGAATGTGTGTGTTGTGAATATGTCCAACCAATTTTCCTTGAGGAGTTATTTCTGGATAAAGTGTCCTGGATTCTACCTTTTTATTATAATTTGACAATGGATTACTAAAATTATCATACCTTTAACCAAGCAAGATGTCCTCCAATACCCTTGAGTTCTTGTGGCTGACACAGCCTGACAGACATACTGTTTAGAGTGTTGCAATATCTGCAAGAAACTCATTGGTAGATCAGGACTGAAGTTTGAAAGAACAGAGACCTCGCAGGAATTTCGACTTGCATAGAGTTTATCAGATATATTGAGATCCTTGGAGATACTGTCAAGACCTCAGAAAAAATCAGGACATATGGTGGGCGCTGAGCATGACTGCCAGTGTGATCTATGGAGCACCATCACTATGGGGAGTTCTGGTCAAAAGATCTCTGCTTTTAATCACTGAAGTGCTCCACCAGTTCACCTGCTAGAGGGGCTGGTGCAAAGTGCTAGGAACACTGAGGACATGGGTTGGGTTCCTCAAGAGCACATCGTGTTGATTAAATACATCTCCAAACCACTCTAGATAAGCACACTTGCTGCAAGTGTAATCTGTTTAACACTTCAATGCTGCTCCATTGTGTCGCACTGTGGCCAGGCTCTGGTGAGCCACTGGTTCCCCATAACCCAATGACTTGATAAAACACTTTTATGGTACTTGTTTTAAAACAATTTGTCCACACAATTTAACCTTTAGTACAAATAAATTTGCTTTCAGATTCTGCCAGAAACAAGAGTCTGATTCCCATGTACACTTTACATGGTCCAGCAGCAAATACTGGTTTTGTAAATTAGACGATTACTAGATTAGTAGAGGAGAAGAGGAAGGTTTTAGTTAGCCAGTGGAAGTTCCTTCCACCACCTGTGTGTAAGCTAATGTTTATCCTTTAAAGCTCACTCACAGTATGACTAATATATTTAAAAGCTCAGCCCCTTCAGATGGGATTGGGACAGGATCATGGAGTGCCATGTCTGCCTGAGCCAATTTCCAAAGAGTTGGGACGCCATGACCACAACACACCTTGAAGCGCAACACACATAATGGCTTTGGCTATAAAGGCAATGGTTACATTTCCAGGAATGAGATTCATTGTGAAGAATAAAATCCACCCAGGACTCTTGCACAAGAAGTAAGGTGACGAGTTTCCAGGAACAGTCAATTAACGAGGATGAACTTAAAGGGCATTCCAATGAATGTGGAGAAATTGATATTGCCTATTTTGGACAAGGAAAAAAAATTCAAATAAAAACCCCCTATACCCTTCCTGATTCAAGATAATGGGGGGAAACCTTTTCATAACAAGACTGCCATAAGATGTTAAGACCAATGCAACATTTTCACTGGAAACCAGAGCACCAAAGGCCAAGTTTAATGGTATCTAACGAAATCTGAGGGTAACGATACAGTCAGGTTGGAGGTCTTCTGTGTCCACAGCAGCGACAAAAATTGCAAAACCCAAGGAATTACTACTCTCCTAACAGATTGCAAAATGCCAAAATACATAGTTCTTGATCTGGAATTATAAACCAAACAGAACACCAACGTACAGTGGAACATGATACCCTATACCAGCAAGCACAATATATACAAAAAACACTTCAGTGAGCACAACCCTTCGATATATTTTGGATGAAAATAATGCGTTTTCCTTTCGGCGATAAAAGCCAAGCTTCCTAGGAGGCACTAAAGCGTTGTGAAAGTGTCCAGTCTTAAATCTGAATAATCATGTGTACGTGTGCAAATGAAAAATTGTTGGAAGGCATTTCAGATTGCTGTTGGATCCTTCAGCTCTTCATGTCTGGCGACAAATACCTCACCTTTCAAGTATGTGCCATCTGTTGATATCTGAATGGCATTTATTAAGGATTGATTTAATTAGGGAATAAAAGTGGTCACTTAGTTGTCAAGGTCAGATTGCTTTTTCTGGCGTCTTACTTTTGGCCCGTTCTGCTCTGACAGGACTATACGACGCAGTGTGGGCTGAAGAGGAGGGAAAATATCCAGCGGAACACGTGAGATTCTCACAGTTGGCACGTGTGTCGAAAAATGCTGCATGTTTGACACTGTGGGACCAGCGACGGAATTTCACTGATCGCAACTTTTTCACCACCCATCTTAACTTTTCTTTCCCACTTCACCCTCCCCACCCCACCCCCCATTTCAACCAAGTCCTACTTGGATTCATCTCCAGCCACACCATTAATAAGCACAAATACTTCCGAGCACTCTATCGTATTTGATACAGTTGTGCGTTTGACAGCATCATGACAGCATGACATGACAGCATGTCTACGAGTATGTGCATGTGTATGCATGTATTGAGTGGGGGTGGGCGGGGTGGAGCAGAATAACCAGGGAGAGAAGCCTCATTCACAGCCCTGGCGTAACTAAGCTGTCGATTTATCTGCTTAGATCACTTCTGCAATATCATCAATAAGAGATGCCATTCGAGTTCTAGACTGAATGAGTCCTACTGGCATTAGACATCATGTGCAGTAGGGTGTGTAGAGAAAAATGCCTGAGACAGATGAAGCAGTGAATGGTGGAGCTCAGTCATGCATGCAGGACCATTATAAAATTACACTAATTGGCTTCTTGAATGACATTTAAATGGCATCAACAGTATCTAAAATTGAAACTACAATGTCTTTTTGTGTGATATGTGCTTGAGCAACTAATGCTAAAATTTAAATACATTTTTGTTTGAAAATCAATGCAAAAGTTAATTGAAACAGACTTTCTAAACCTTCCTAAAACAAAGAAGGACACCATAATGTCATCCGTCACAACCTAAGATAAGAACCACTGTATGAATTATACTCTGGTAGACCCATTTAATTCCACCACTTTTCAAGGGAAAGCAGCAGGGAAACACAGCTCGGCTCACTGCACTAGGGACAGAGTTGAAGGACAGCTGAAGCCTGGAACCCGAGGGAAGTGCTTGGTGGAGACAGGGACATGGCAGGTGGCTCACCCAGCCGAACAGAGCAGGTTTGCATGTGGGCCAACAAAATGTCCAACAAAACAAAGGAGTCCAACTGACAGACCGGCTCCTCTACCCAGGTCCAGACTAAACCAGAGGCCACAATGGGAACCACTAAGCTACCAATGAAGTGGGAGAAATTGACTATAGGAGACACAGACAAACCACTCAAAAGAACGGGGGTCACATTCCTCAGAAGGAACAACTTGAGGAGAAGCAAAAGGGACAAGAGTCCCTCACAGAACAGGAGAGAAGGAGAGCCACAGGAGAGCCTAGAACAACCAATACTGTCTACCAGCGAGCTCGAGTAAATGTAGCATAACCAAACCTTCACAACAAGCGGCCTTTGCACAACTGCTTTTATAAAGTGAAGCTACCTGAGGTGGATTAGGCTAACGATACTTTTTATACCTGGCTCACTGTCTCCATCTGGAGGCTCTTGCTGGTGCTGCGAGCAACCAATTACACACGTTTAATACCGGGTAGGGGATACCTAAAATGCGACGTTGAAAGCCCATCGCGATGCAAACGATAAACGCGCAGCAAATTCATCAAAATGACAACGCGTGTGCTACATTTCGGAAACGCGCTGCAAATCCAACTACAACACAACGGAAGTGTTTCTGGACGAATTATTTTACGCAGGGACTCTAGGTTTTTAGCCAACAACAGTTGTGTTATACAGTTTCTCTTTACGTTGAATGGGATTTAAGTAGTAAAGCTCTTTAAATGTAGCTAGATATTAATTAAGTTCCCTAACTAGCTATTTATATAGAAACTTAATTGTGTTAAATTGATTTTTATCAGGGTTTTTAAGCCTTAGTTTCTGTCATTTCCTACATTTAAATACCATTCAGCTCTTTACCCGTGATATAAGCAGCGACTACTTAGTGATAAGTAATCGATTTTATCACGGGTAAGATAAATGATGCAGAATATCTCAAAACGATTCACCAAAATAGATTAACCCCCAAGTCACTCACGCATGCATCTCTCAGCAGAAACAGCCACCAAGCCAAACAATTTTGCTCCGCTTTGTTACCAAAAACAGAAGCCCCAATTACGGGAGGCCAAGCCCTTCTCGCTCTTACAGCCTGTCAATCATCATTACTATGTCTCGCCTCCATCCCACCAATTACCGCCAGTATCTTACAAAGTCAGGGCGGTGTGGTGGTTAGCACTGTCGCCTCACAGCAAGGCGGTCTGGGTTCGATTCTCGGTCAGGGCTGCTCTGTGTGGAGTTTGCATGTTCTCCCTGTACCTGCGTGGGTTTTCTCCGGGTACTCCGGTTTCCTCCCACAGTCCAAAGATCACTCTAGATTGCCCGTGAGTGTGAGTGTGTGTGCGTGTTGGCCATGTGGTGGACTGGCGAACTGCCCATGGTGTACCCTGCCTTCGCCCGGAGATGCTGGGATTGGCTCCAGTATGGAGTCATATCCGTGTCAAAAATCGCGAGCGCGGAAAATCACTTCGCGCGAGCAAAAATGCTGTCACGCGCGAGCAAAATCGCTCTCGCGCGCGAGGAGAGAGCTGCTCGCGCGAGCAAAAGCGCTCTCGCGCGCGGAGAGAGCTTCAGCGCGCGAGCAAAACTATTCTCGCGCGAGCAGAGAGCGTTGCTTGCGCGAAGAAAATTTGGCACACCCTTTCTGCTTGCTCTTAAGTTCCTGCTCGCGCAGCAGATCGTTTCATTTTTGACAGTCGTGGGAGGGACCCAGACAGGATTGGCTGCAGATGTTTTCGGATGTGAATTGTGATTGGCTGTCAGTAGGGTCTGTTTCATGTTTATTTTTTCACAATATCAATGCATTTGGCAAGCTGGAAGCTCCCAATACTAAGAACTATGGTAAAATAAATAACCAGCTAGCTAGCTAACCTAGCTAGCTAGTTATTTATAAGTCAGACGTTTGCATTGAATACATGGTTAGTTAGCTAGCTAGCTAAGTAGGCTATTGCTAGTACACAAAATAAAACTGCCTTTGCAATGCACGTGGCATGTAGCTAGCAAGCCTCCTTAGCTAGCTAGCTAACTAACCATGTATACCAATGCTAATGTCTGACTTATTTTAACATACACAAAGAAACATTTGTGGATGTGCTATTTGGCAAACAATATAACAAAATTAATTATATATTTTTTTTCCCCACAAATGGATAGCCAGTGAAGCCAAACAATACACTCTCAAAGCAGAGGGTTAAATGTGGTTCAGTACAGGTACTGGACTTGTTGCAGATATCTTCCCATAATTTGGTAGAAAAGGGGCAAGACCAAAATAAATGAGAAATGTTCTCAGGGTGAATTCTGCAGAAAGAGCATGGAAGCGAACATGTCCTTTATAAACCATTGTAAAAAAAACTTTTGATGGGAAAACTGAATTATTTTAAAAGATACTTCTTTCACTTTATTATGTGTGATATATTTTGCTGACAAGGTCCAGATTTCTTTCCAATCGAGGTTGTTAAAGATGTTGTTCCAATAGGCCACTACATATGGAGTAGATACAACATCTTTCTGAAACTGAGCGTATATGATGATTACTATTGGGTGATGTAGAGAAAGAAATTTTCCCTATTTCAAGATTGGTTGGGTCGATGGGTAATAATGGATGCAGGGATAGCATTTATAACAGTGCAGAATTCAGCAAAAGAAATTGCAACATTGTATTTCATTAAGAGTAAATTCTTGATATGTCAGTAGAGAGCCATTTGAGTTAAATAACTGTTGTACCAAGAGTATATTGTGAAAAACCATAGAGGGTAAAATAAAGATTTGTTTCTATATACAATGTCTTTGTTGTTCCAATCTCTTGGTAAATAATTATCAAAAAAATAAAAAATGTTGGATTTTTAGAATTTCAGGTTGGTCCATTTTTTTTCATTATATCATTGAGGCCATGCCATATATGATCTATATTGCTATAACTCATAAACCATGTAAGTGATCAACTCCTAATTTGAAATGTTGTTATGGATTGAGGTTCCTGTGATGTGTGCCAAGTTTGGCTCAAATTGACCTGTCAGGGGGCACAAAAACCTCTAAAATCATCAAAACTAATGCTGCAATCCTGTCATGCAGAATACAAAAAAGTAATAAGTCTTGTATGATTCAGACCAATGAGCCAAATAACTTTGTAATTACATCTTATAACAAAAAGTATATTGCCTGACCAGGAATGAACCTTTTATTTCACTAAAATGTCTTATTTCATGGCTGTAATATCTGTATGGTAGTACTTTGCCTCCATCTACTGGCCAAATACTGGAACCTACTGAAAAGCATTTGCGTAAATGAAACACCTCGCAAACACAGACACATAAAGCTAATCTCAGCATGTGATTTAGTTCTATGATTTGAATTATTTTTTGCCAATACATTTTGCCACCCAATACATTTTGCCATGTTTGGATCTCTTGGGGGCAGCATGGTGGTGTGGTGGTTAGCACTGTCGCCTCACAGCAATGCGGTCTGAGTTCGCTTCTTGGTCTGGGCTGCTCTGTGTGGAGTTTGCATGTTCTCTCTGTGCCTGCGTGGGTTTTCTCCGGTACTCCAGTTTCCTCCCACAGTCCAAAGACATACATGTTAGGTTGATTGGTCACTCTAGATTGCCCGTAGATGTGAGTGTGTGTGTGCGTGTTGGCCATGTGGTGGACTGGCGACCTGCCCATGGTGTACCCTGCCTTCGCCTGGAGATGCTGGGATTGGCTCCAGCCCCCCATGACCCTGACTAGCGGGGAATAAGCGGTACGGATAATGAATGAATGGCTCTCTTGGGGCTTTAGTGCCTCATCTGAGATTAAAAAAAAAACACTTCATACATTCATATCAAAGGTCAAACATTTGCTCAAAACAGCCTCGTGGGCTGCTTAGGCCCTATAGGGCCTATACATATGTGAACCTGCAATCGTGACGTGAAAACATTCAGGTTATTCCACACCTATTTCCGTGTATAAAATACCTCTAAACAGTCTCATCTATAAGTGAAGTCTTGAAACAGACTGGAGAATAACTCAATGTGTACCTCACAATGTGTACCTCACCCTGCGCTTTCACCTCCAAAATTCCCCATGAACATAGGTGGGAACCCTTGGTAATCATTATCCTTGCATCTCCAGATTCTATTCCTGCCTCTGACATTCTGTTTTCTTTGATAATTATTTACACCTGCCTTTGTTCCCTTCCTGGTTTTGTTCTTCACTCTTTTTCACTTTGTCTCACTTCTTGACTCAGAACTAGAATCTTCCAAAACATATTCCCCTTCGCTGATGTCACTGTCACTGTAAGTGGACTCTGACACACTGCCTACTGGAATATCTTCAATAACTTTATAATATGATGTTGATGATATACACTGCCCGGTTGTAAAATAACACATATACATGTGTACTATAATGTACTGTCATTTGAACCTTAATGGTGAGCAACAGTCAAAAGCAGTTGGGTATGGTATCAAAGTAAAGTACAAAGTTTATTAAAGACAAAAGACAGAAAAATAGAAAGATGGATCAATTCAGGCGTCTGCAAGAGAGAGCTGCCCCCCTCTCACAGACCATAGTTCTTATACTATTTTGCCTCATGATTACATAATACTTCCGTGACATGAGTTAAGCATGTTAGGTCTCATTGTTGGCCCACATGAGATGAGGTATCACCCCTCCTATGCCAGGGTCATTAGGCCAAGGCCTCCTTGTTCCTTCGGCCCGCCAGATGCACCATTCTGACACCAGGCATGCCAGATATACTACCATTCTGATGCATCTCATCCTTATCTACAGACCAGAGACCTTCAGGGCTGTCTGCTTTCAACTCACAAGGAGTGCCTTCACACACAATTTACTACTTTATTACTAGAGAGTGCCAACAAGCATGTAAGGTATACAATGATCAACGTGTACTAGGCCTAACATATGTTCAATATACCTTAATAAAGTGATTTCCATTCTACTCACTACTAAGTGTAGTATCCATTTGTGGGGAAAAAAATATATAATTAATTTTGTTATATTGTTTGCCAAATAGCACATCCACAAATGTTTCTTTGTGTATGTTAAAATAAGTCAGACATTAGCATTGGTATACATGGTTAGTTAGCTAGCTAGCTAAGGAGGCTTGCTAGCTACATGCCAAGTGCATTGCAAAGGCAGTTTTATTTTGTGTACTAGCAATAGCCTACTTAGCTAGCTAGCTAACTAACCATGTATTCAATGCAAACGTCTGACTTATAAATAACTAGCTAGCTAGGTTAGCTAGCTAGCTGGTTATTTATTTTACCATAGTTCTTAGTATTGGGAGCTTCCAGCTTGCCAAATGCGTTGATATTGTGAAAAAATAAACATGAAACAGACCCTACTGACAGCCAATCACAATTCACATCCGGAAAACATCTGCAGCCAATCCTGTCTGTCTGTCAGGAACTTAAGAGCAAGCAGAAAGGGTGTGACAAATTTTGAGAGCAGGCAAGCAACTCTCTGAAAGGGTGTGAGTAGTTTTGCTTCGCGCGATGAAGCTCTCTCCGCTCGCGAGAGCGTTTTTGCTCGCGATGAAGCAGCGAGCAGCTCTCCTCGCGCGCGAGAGCGATTTTGCTCGCGCGTGACAGCATTTTTGCTCGCGCGAAGTGATTTTCCGCGCTCGCGATTTTTGACACGGATATGACGCCATACTCCAGCCAATGACCCCGACTAGCGGGAATAAGCGGTACGGATAATGAATGAAAATGAATCTTACAAAGTCGAGCGCCCCCTGCCAGCCATACCACATAAGCTACAACAGCACAAGCAAGCAAAGCAAAAACATGAGACGGGTAGCTAAGGGATTTGACGCTAAGGAGTGGCCAACCGTGACACATGAAAGCAGATGTAGCACATGGAGACGCAGTAATGGAGACTAAAACAGAAGGGAGGAGAACAGGGAGAAGCAGTGAGCTTGTTTTTGTTTGTTTTGTAAGCATATAGGCTACACGTGTCTGCCCCCTATGACTGACTGGTGTGACATGGTGCAAACAAAGTTGTTTAGCTTTGCCTTTTGAATTCTGTGCATGCACCAGTACAGCTAGTCTAGAACCACCCCCGGTGCTAACAATGTCATTGATGACCATACAGTTCGCAATGGGTCTATGACTAGTTGCTTAAATGTATCCTCTCAGACACAATTCCCATGGTGGTTTGTCCATGCTGTATGCATATTGCCACGTGTCTACACTGAGGTGAAGAAAACATCAAATTTTGCAGTACAAATGCTGAGATTACTTTAAAATACTTTGACCTACACAGTATCTGACATTAAATGTACCTGAAAAAGAATAATTCACTACAGAATCCGTGTGGACTTTTTATGCATTGTTGAGAAGTTTCTGCAGCGTACATTTGGAAGTGTTGGCCTACACTTTTAGGTTTTATACACCTGAAAGCAGGAGTGAAGCAGAGAAGCGACCATACATGTGTTTATATTGCACATTCATTTGAGTGAATTCAGAGATAAACCTGTGGTGCCTGCATTTAATAACTAGAATAACTATTTCTTCTGAGACAGAAAGAGGTGAGTGTTGTATACAATGCAATGAATAGGTGAGACCATTGCCAACTACTATTATAAAGAATACCCTAAAAGAATGCTGACCTTTATCATTGACAAGAAGGGTCAACTCTATATGGACAGGTTGAATCATCTGACCTTCCAAATGTCACAGTGGCACAGGTCAACTTCCCAGTTCAGCCCGTCGTTTACACTGTGTTAACAGGTCCCATGTGTTTTCATGATGAGGTTTATTCATTGCCATTCAAAAAGATTCACTATGATTTTGAACTACATATCATCCACCTACTCCGTCAAGTTCAAAAGAGCTAACGTCTAGAGTTTTCATGCAAGTGTGGAAGCAAACCAGAAAAAAACATTCACTGTGTGGGACGTATCTTTATCTTTAAAAGTGACAGTATACTTATCAGTATGTTTAAAAAATTATTTCCTTGAGCATTCCTCTTCCAACATGCTGGCATGTCCCCAAGCCAAATAAATAAATCAGTGAAGATCTACAACGCAGAAACCATCTGAAGGACGTTTTTCGAATAACAGTCTTTAAGATTTGTGAATATGACTGCACATTAATTGATGAATAACCATGCTGCATACATTACATTTCCACTTTGCTTTAACTGTGTTGATTATTTATATGTGAAGCATCATTATAGTGAATTAATGAAACACATTTTTAAGCATTATTTTGCATATCTTCACATTGTATATTTTCTCTTCGACAAAGCTTATCATGAAACTAATGTAAAATTTATTCAGCGACCAACCTCAAACATCCAGTGAATACAAGCATGACATATGTGAAGCAGGAACTCCCATGGTGACATAAATAACCATATAAATAACCACTCTGATGTGTGTGTATATATTACACATCAAAGACATGCTCGTCAAGAGTGAGATAATAACCATACTGATAACTGTGGTACTATGGCCTCCAACTGCTCTAGATGTGCTACATGTAAATTTATTAACGCAGACACTAAAATAACTAGCAAGAAAGGATCAATCATCACCCATTCCCCCTCATGCATTACTCTGGGATGTCTTCACAGAATAACTTGTATGTGACGCAATCAGATTTGCACTGGAGAAACCAAGAGAAGCCTTTGGTAATTTCACTCATCACAATCAAACCGTAATAGAAAAGGATTTTTAGTTTCTAATGGCAAGGCATTATAATGCTAATGGACATTGCATTAAAAACATAGCTGTTTGCATTATCAGTTGTTGCTAAAGCTGACTTAACCTTATTATGAAACTTATGAAACGTAACGGTAAAGAATTCAGCTACACTCTTGAATCTTCAGAACTGCAAGGAAGCAATTTTATAATTTAAACATCTGCTGTTTTGAATGAAAACTGGTTTTATCTCCTAGACTGTCTGAAGCACTTTTCTTACACAGCTGATGAAGAAGCTCTGTCTGAAATGTTGTGCACTTGTCTGATAACGGAGTTGAAATATATTTAGATCAGACATGCTAGGCAGAGCTTGTAATGCACAATTAAGGGCACAAGTTTTGCCTTTTAGAGACCGGTGACTCTGCAGTGTCATGGGTCTCTGCATCAGCACTTAGACAGGATCACATTTTTTCCCTTAATGGAAACTCTCTTCTGGTTTCTGTATAAGACCAAACTAGACTACAACATCTGTGACTGTTCTTGAATCAGAAAGACACCCATTTCTGAAGATTTTATGCAGTTTGTACACACAGTAATCCCGAGAATATTTAATGTTAGTCTTTAGTTTTGCATGTGCTGCCTCATTTTTCATCTGATTCGTTTTTTAAATTTCTATTATGGATTTTCCACATGCAGAGGAATTCAAATGACAATCTGACCTGCTGTATACTGTACAACATTTTAAAGTATGGAGACTACAGATTTGTATCATAAACTGTCATCATAAACATAACAGAAGTGACTACAACATCGGGGCACAGTTTCATAATCAAAGAGCATTTTATCCTTGGCAAACTAAGGTAAAAAAACAAATGTGTTTTTTTTAAAACAAACATTTAAAACAAACTTACTTTTAATCTGTTTACACAGCTATGTGAATTCAGAAGGACACATACAGACTAATAGACTGTGTAATCAGTCACTAGGTTTGATCCTTGTCTATGCAAGGATCAAGGACCAGAGATTTACAAGGCAGGAATGAACGCCAGACTGGCATTCCGCTCCGTTCCTGGTCCTTCACTGTCCTGATTAGCTGCGTTGTATCTGTTCAAATGACCCCAATCTGGCTCATCTGCTAATGACCAAGTCTGACATCAAGCATGACTTACCAAGGCAGGAAATTGTAGGAGCAAAATGGTGGATGCCATGGTCAGAAAATGGAGAGGTCTCATTGAACCTGTCCATAGACACTAGGAACGTTGCCCAAACAGTCTGCGTTCCTGTTGAGAAACCATGTTGCAAGGAAAAATCTGTTTACTAACAGTGGTGCAGCCTCCTATTTGCAGTTGATCCTGTGAATGAATGAATGACTTGAATGGTACCTGCCTGACTTAGGGAAAATAATGGGCCTTTTTTTCCATTTCCCGTTAGTATTTGCCATTTTCTCTATGTAATGAAAGATCCACATAGACTGTACACTGTACATACAGCGCATCTTGAAGTTAATTGCGAATCTCATGTCAGCTTTTTGCAACAGACCTTTAAAGTTTACCAGTGAAAAACTGCTTTGTTAACTCATGCATTGATAAAGCTCACAATATCTCCCTGAGACCTTGAGCTAAAGAAGAAATTGGAGAAATTTATTCAGCTCATGGAAGCAGGCTACAGAAAATCTATTTATCTCCTCTTTCATGTTGAAGATCTGTGCAGATCTGACACATGAATGGAAAAATTAAGAATGAAGAGGAGTGGGTCTCTGGTCCAGATCACTCAAGGAGACGGGACCAAGACCCAAACTATCTCACACAGTTAGCCAGGGTTTACATTACCAACCCATATTTAGATGTTATTGTGAATGAATGAAAAACGTTGCATACATATTTATACCACATCCACATGCACAGCCCGGTACCTAGAACCACATTTCCAAGCAATTTTAAACACCTGTGGCCATGGAAGTGATTGGAACACCTGATTCTGATCATTTGGATGGGTGAGCGAATACTTTTGCCAATATAGTGTAAGTGTTTTTGCCCCTTTTATATCCGTCTGCCTGTTTTGCCTTTCAGATGTCTAGAACTCTTGCCTGTTTTTGCACTTACAAATTTCGAATCGTGATTTTGCTCTCTCTGTTTCTTACTCATGCCTGTCAAGTTTCCAGCTCTGTATAAAACGCTCTCTCCAGTCTGCAAGTGTCCTCCTGGTTTCTCAATATGTCACAGTGTACCAATTTCAATTCCAGTCTTCAGCTTGAACGCTTTTGTTGTTTTTCCACCAGTGGACACCTATGCACACATGAATTAAAATCTTTATAGATAAACTTTACAATAATTCTTCTAAATATTCACATGCACCAAAGTAAGTGATCGATAAAAACAAAAATTATAGAATACGTAATGAAAACGCATTCAGGACGAAGGAGAGTGACAGTGAGAACAAAAACGCCTCCTAAGATATCATATCCTCTCAGAGCACCAATCCGTGGATTAAATGCATGGATTCTGTGCACACCCATCACGTCTTTGCGAGATCAGACACAGGAAGGGTTAAAAGCAAAGAAGACAAAACAAAGAGTTGGAACCCTGTTAAAGGAAGGCCCAGTCTCAGAGAGCAGGCCCTTATCACAAAGAAATAAAGCCAAAGAGAAACACACACATCATTTAACACATCATAAAACAACCCTGTCCAAGCTGCTTTGTTTGCCTTCTGTCACAGCTTCCTCCTCAGCTACTGACCTCACTCTCCCCCAGTACGAACTTGTGCGCACACACCAGTTTCTTATCTGCGCTCTTTATGTGAGTTATTTAAGGACTTCGCTCTGAAGCCCTGAAGTAAAATGTTGCTGGTTATGTTGCGTTTCTGAGCCGACTAGTGTTTTCGGGTATTTCGATCCTGCGTTTGTCTTGTTCATCTTCTTCACCTCAAGTTCTTTCTTGCAAAAAAGTTTGGATTCTACCTGCCTGGTCTGTGTGTTACATCTTCAAAGTGAATTCATCTTCCACAGATACACCACATTCTTTTTCTAGTATTGTACAATAATGATATATTTTGAATATTAAGATTATGAGTCGGAGTCATCATTTTACTAGGGTGGAACGTATTGTAGGAATATGTCCTGTAGTGTTTTATGCAATTTACTGTGTCAAGCCAAGCCTCTGTATAGGCAATTATCTCAAGTTTTTAATTAATTATCTATTTTTTTTAAATATGCATTTAAATTCAAAACAAATCTGCACGGACTATTACTATCATCACGCACATGTGTTATATTATACCAGTATTATCCCATAATACCAGTATTATTCCATAATACCAGTATTATCAGCCTTGGGATATATTCAAACGGACTAAAAAATATGGTTATGCCAAAGTTTGCAGGCAAAACACAGCGAGAGATTTTGTACAATATTTATAACAAAAATACATTTGCATTTCTACCTTCTTGCTCTGTCTTACCCGATGATGTCAAAGTATGAAGGTGCAACGTTCCCTTCCTAAATATTCTCAGGCTTTCTCAGAGCGCTTTAAAGTTTACAACTATTTAGCCTCTTTTCACAGCAAAGTTATTTCGGTTAATTATTTCCAGGAAAAGTACATGTCTTCCATTATTAAGAGCCAGTGTTATGCAGAGTCATGCCCTCTGGCCTCCCAAGCCACAAAGCGAGCAGGTGTCACCTTCTCGTCCTACGTCTTATACAGCTTCCGCCACCTTGTGCATGTGTTTGGGTCTTTACTTTTTAAATATGTTGTTTTTCTCTTACAATTACGCTGCCTGAGGATGTGCTGTGTGTCAACAGATGGACAGTTGCAACAGTACAAGGGCTTGTGTTAACCCTCTGTGTTCTGTCTGTGTTCTTGAGAACCATTTCTGCCTGGCTTCAAACATTTCCGTAAAACACCACCAGATGTGGTTGGCACATGATGTCAATCTGCATGAATTGTTTAGCCATAACCATGAGTTTCCGTCCCACGAACTCAATTTGGTATTTAGGAATCCTGTGATTGGAAAGAAAAGTAACAGGTCATTCCAGTGGAAATAAACTAACAGTCTGACCTGCCCATTACAAATATGTAATACCACTTATAATCCCATAGTGTTGCATGAAATCAGTTTACTTATAAATCACAGGATTTAATGTTCTGCTGACCTGCTTTACCCCCTCTTTTCACCAGAGAGGCTCCAACAAGACAGGAAAGGGGGGGATCTGAATGCACGAGTCTGATGTACAAGCCGACTTTTCTAGCAAAGATCCAGCACTGCTATGCAATGCGAAACTCAGCAAAGATCATTTTGATGCAATTAAATAGAAGAGATTAAAATGCATCTTAATTTGCAGCCGATAGTAGCATTGCACCGTTGCAGCAGTAAACACAGATGCTTCGAAGCTCTGCTTTGTTTATTGTGTGTTTACACAATTTTATATAGCTGCACTAATTACTGTACAATCACAGATCATGTATTCTACATTGCCATAAACTTTCCTTGTGTTCAGAGGCTCTAAAGAACACAGAATGATATCTGAGATGAGTTTTTAGCTTGACTGTGAGCAGCATTTTTCATGTCTCACAACACAAAGAAACGACTAGATAACTGCAGTGAAGCACCACAATCACACTGTAGTCTGCGTTACTGTCAGTGTTACTAAAGCAGAAATGTGCTTCATCTCTCTTCGCTAGCCTAAAAGGAACAAAGATCATGAAGAATGATCCCTGGCACATTTACATCTTAAAGAAACATACAGTAAAACATACATGCGCGGGTTCCAGGATTAAATGAAAAATCCACAGCAAATTCCACTACCATTGATGCCAAAATAATGAAAATGACTGATAATGTGTACTGTGAACGCATAGAAGGAAACTGATGCGCCACCTCATACGCACAGCCCACTGGGGCTACTGGGGCCACTGGGGCCCAGAGCCAGTGGTCCTACTGTCCGTACACTCGAGAATAGGGGGATTTAACAATCTAATAGCCTGGCCATATTATAGAGAATCTGGAGTCTAACATAAATCCATAGAGATTGATTTCAATGGCACAGTTTTAGAAGCAAAGTTTGGGTTTAATTCAGGCTCTTAACAACATTGTTAATGACTGTCTCTCTTTTGCAGTCTGATCCAGATGCCCTGCTCTGGACGAAGGATGAGGTCCCCGATGGGCTGTAGCTCCTCACGACTCTGACACGCTTCCACATCAAAGTGACGCAACACGGAGACGAGAACCACCTTCTCTTCCATCATAGCAAAGCGCTGGCCTGGGACAACACACACACACACAAACGAACGCAGAGAAGAGTTCATTGTCACTCACTTCCTTTACACTCAATGTTCACTTCGTGGAGCAGCCGTGTCAGTCTAACATAAATCTCTATGGATTTATGTTAGACTCCAGATTCTCTATAATATGGACAGGCTATTAGATTGTTAAATCCCCCTATTCTCTGGAGTGTACGGACAGTAGGACCACTGGCTCTGGGCCCCAGTGGCCCCAGTAGCCCCAGTAGCCCCAGTGGGCTGTGCGTATGAGGTGGCGCATCAGTTTCCTTCTATGCGATCACAGTACACATTATCAGTCATTATCAAGTCATTATCAAGGACTCCGTCATTATCAGTCATTATCAAGGACTCCGCGAAGGACGAAGCGATTTATCTCCACGGATGTGCTTCACTGTGCTGCTCCCTACACTCGCCCTCGTTAGATTGTGTCTCCTCTCGGGAAGCCGGCGTGCTGGACCCGGCAGAACTGCTTGGCGAGAGACAATTCGTCTCATTCAGCGGAGGGAGACAGGCCGGTGCTCTCTGTGGCAGTGGAGTGAGAGGGCCTCTTCTTTTCAGTCGGCACGGGGTAAACGGATGATCGATTCCAAGGGTCAGAGAGGATTGGTGCGCGACACTTGTGGCGTGATGGTGGCGGGATGCTGTATCATAACAAGTGGTGCTGGTAATGTGATGTGACCTGTCTGATGAAGCACAGCAACCTTGGTCTGAAAACCACCGCGCGGTTTTCTGCTTTTTCCGAGACCTTGCGGGACACGCAGCAAAAAGTCACCGCTCACAAGCTCGATGGACTTTTGCGCTACTGCAGAAATCCTGAGTGCGACTTACCGATGCAGTTTCGGAAGCCTGCGGAGAACGGGATGTACGCGTACGGATGTCGCCCTCTGCTATTTTCAGGCAGGAAGCGCTCGGGTCGAAACTCCTCGGGCTCGGGAAAGAAGCGAGGGTCACGGTGGAGAGCGTACGGGATGATCACAGCGTTCACGCCCTCGGGGATTTTGAAACCTCCTGCAGAAAAGTAGTGAAGACCAAGCGAAAAACACAGTGGCTGTTCCGATATTTCTCAACACAGAACACAGTCTTGAACAGTCCTGAACAAACCGTCCACGAAACGAAACAAAAACTTTGTAGCACGTAACATTTTCTGACTACTGCGGGCAAAAAGCCCCACCTTCCGTTTAAGCTGCGTTTATCTTTGAATTTGGGGCTGAAAATGATCTGACGCTGGGAGACAAAACTAGAAGCTCATGACATCTGCCGTTTTACAGAGACGCAAATAACAGCTGCGGCTTCAAATGGCACGCGAGCGCCGCGGCGACCCGCCACCATGGCAACCCGCCGCCATGGCGACCTGCTGCCACCTACTTATGTGGCAGTCGTTGCAGATGCGGCGTGCGAACAGCGGCACGGCGGGGAACAGGCGCAGGCTCTCCTTGATGACGCACTCCAGGTAGCTCAGCCGCTTCAGCTCCTCAACCCCCACGCGGTGCCCCGCCGGGCCTGTCCGTCGCCATGGAAACAAGAGAGACGGGGACGCACGTGAGCGAGGTCTGTGACTGGGGTCGCTCATCCGTCACCCTGGAGTCACAATTAAGGCTCGTGAAAATAAGATGTAGGCGGGACTCTTTTCAGACGCAAGTGTTAAAAACTTCATTACCCAACACCTCCTGCAGCTCTGTCTGCACTTTCTTCTGGACGTCTGGGCGAGAGCCAATTAGGTGTAAGGCCCAGCTCATGGACGCGGCGGTGGTGTCATGGCCCTGTCACAGAGGAAACGAACATGTCAGCTCCCAGGCTCAGCTCTGCTCGAAGGGGAAACCTTCTCCGAGGAGCGGCCCTGTACTACCTCAAACATGAAGGTGTCCACCTCCTCCTGAATGTCCTCAAGCCGCAGGTTCGCAGCCGCATCGTCGGCCGATTTCATCAGCATGTCCAAGAAGGCCCTCCTCTTTCTGGGCCCGTGGTCCGGCTCGCTGTACGATACGGCAGTCTTCTTCGCTGCTTTCTCTTTGATCACCTTCAGTTCAGACACATCACGACAGACTCTGAGATCGTGGATCAGATTCCCGGCGCCAAACACTTTTTATCAGAACTTTATGCGCTTTCGCTTAAAGCTGCACGTGAATATCAGGAACTGAAACAAAATGGAGGATATTTCTATGAAGTACTCCAACTTCCCACTGGTTATACATAAAGTATGATATTGGTGTGCATCCTCTGTTCAAACATCCTCAGCCCTGGCTGAGAAGGATCTCTTACATTAGCAGTGAAGGACTGTAAAATCTTGAGTCTTTTAGCCTGCTGGTCCCCCTCTCCGAACGTGTTATAAACCCAGTCAGGCCACCACCATGGAGCTCTCTGTCTCCGAGTGATCAGGTCACTCATCCTGGATTATATCACACAGAGAATGAGATCATGCATTTGCAAAATGTTCCAGGTAGGAATGTTTGGGCAATGCTACCTTACCCTTTAAGAAAGGTTTAGAAAGGTATGGGTCAGAATGGACACCTTACATACAAACAAGAACATTCAAAACAACATTTCTTTATTTATTTGTATTAATGTTTTTTTTTAGTTAGTTTTTCTTTACCAGTGCAGCTTCTGTGCCTGTACAAAATGCCCTTTGCTCAGGTATCAGTGTACAGTGTACAAAGGTTTAGTATCTCATCTATCTAACAGATTTATATATGATATATCTGATAAATATCATATCTGATAAACATCTTCCACTGAAACTGTAGTGTGGCTACTTATTTCTTTGCAAACCTAAATATCCATGAACAACTGCAGCTAAATTTTCATATGCAAATGTCACTTCCTTTAATATAAAAATGATGTAACTTACTTATACACACTTTGGACATATTCAGAGTCAGCATTGCTCTGTGCATGTATCTTCTTGCCCATTGCAGTCTCTGTGAGGAAAATTCACAGATCCAATCTTAGAAGTAATGCACTTCAATATTAGATGCAAAATGCTCAGCCTAGCAAGATAAAACTATAATAACTTGGTTAATCTGTGGCCAGCAGTCACCATAATAATGCATTAGCATAACCTGCTGACTCAAAGGTAATGACTAGAGAGATAATAAGGAGTTTACAGTCCACTAACCACATATGATGTCCAGAGCGCAGAGCGTAATGTAGCTGAAGCAGTTGAATGGCTCTCCGCCCACGTGTTCCTGCATCTTCTGGACCAAGATCTCACTCTGTTCGTTCATCACCTCCAGGAAGTCGGAGAGGATGGAGAAGTGGAAGGACGGGGTGAGCATTTTGCGCCGACTCCGCCACTTGTCTCCCGTGCTGCGGTGTGTGGGACAGGAGACCATGAAGTCTGGCTCTGTAACCTCGTTTTGTCATAGAGGTCAGGTGGCTATCACTTCCTGCTAGGACAAGACCGCCTGGGCTAATGGATCAGCGGAGACCTGGCGTCTGTCATTATGAAAGATGGGCTAAGATGGGCTAAGACGGGCTAAGATGGGCTAAGATGGGCTAAGATGGCCATCATGTGGTGCCTGTACCTGGTTAGCAGACCTGTGCCAAGCCAAGGATGCAGGAATCTGTATGGGTAGGATTTATCCAGGTGTCTGGAGCTACTGAGGACAGGCTGAAAGAAAACCAGGGCAGAACAGAGAGTGAATGTAAATTACAAACCTGCACCATCACAGTAAATAAATAATGAGACTTAACTGAAGCACAGTTACTACACAGACAATTAACTTAGTTCCTAAAGAGCACTTTTCTGGGACTAGAGTGACATATGTCCAAATATGGAGAGGGTGACCATATATGTCCATATGAAAATGATTCATCGCGTCTACTGGCCACAGAGTAGGAATATCTGCGGCAGCTTCAGTCCTACACACCTCGATGGTCTCTGCATGAAACAAGACCAGGAAGGGTATCGGTCCGAGCCAGATCTTCACCAGAGGCCTGTGTCTGTTCTCAGTAGTGCCCTCAACAATCTGCTTGAAAAAATCTTTGAAACATAAGACATATATGAAAAGCAACGTCCTTCTTGGTACTTCATACCGCATTCAAACCAGGACGCTCGGCAAAAAAGACAGACAGGCACGACACGATACCTCCTGCGTTGGACTTGAATTGCAGAGCATTGCCAATGATTGGGTAGGCTCCTTCCATGCCTGGAATTGGCATCATTTCCCTCCATGTCTGCACATACGTTTTTACTGGATTGTATGAAACGTATATAACTAGCAGAACAAACACGATGATTGAGGTTATGCTCCCCAGCGTATATAGTCCTAACAGAATGGCCATGTTGCTGCAACGGCGTTGGCTTCGTTGAGCGCTCCGAAAACGTGGAGTCGCTCCGATGAACTTCAGACTTAACCGTTTCCCCCGCTCGGCAAACAGAGAGGATTCGAGAAGGCCATGCTGGTTTATTTACGAACTGCAGCTAAATCATTGACAGCCGGGAGAGGTGAAATATGAGAGCAGGTGCCGAATTACTGTTCGATCTGCTCTTCAGTTCAGCATGAAGAGACTAAGGGTGGAGGAGGAGCTTCACCATATGGGTAATCTTTCCCCTGATCTCACTGCTTGACCATTCTGCAGTGGTTATCGTTTCTTAAGAGAAGCTGAGCAGAACATCAGTGCAGGATTATAATCACTAACACACACACACACACACTGACACACACACGCCAGACCTTGGATACGAGGTGTTACCTAATCCTCAGCGAAAAGCAAAGTGATAGTCAAACTAGATTGTGAATAATCAAATCAGAACATGGGTTGTAAAAGAGCCACAATTCAACCAGACTATCAACCTGAGGTGCCTTCTGCTTGTCTGAACAACATAGGATAAGTCACTGCAAACCGCTCGGTGGACAGATGCTTTACTGCAATGCTGCAACAAACGTTCTGATTTCTTTCAGCAGTCCGATTCCCACTTTTTGTTCACCATAGACGAATTCACTGTTGTACGTGATTGTTATTGGCATGATAGTCATCGCAGAAATAACTGTCATTGATGTTCTTATTCAACAATATGCAATAAACATTTCTCCAACTTTAGTAAGCAATCCTATTTATTGTTTACATAAATAAGCATACAGTACATGTTCAACATACACGTGATTTGGCATTTAACACAGACAATCCAAAACAGAAGATGAGAATGTGACAAACGTTGTCTCTTGTGTTAACTGCCTCTTTTAAAACCCTCCTCAGCATTGTTACATAAGAGCCGATACCTTTCTGTATCAGTCATTTACACACAAACTGTGTGTGAGCGTTGGCCACATAGCAACACACTATGTTAGTGACAAAATGACACGTTGCCGGTAATTATGAGGAAGCATAAATGCACGGAAATGGGTGTCGTGCATGATTTGGGCGTCCAACTCTTCTGAGCTCCACTCTGTGCACTGGTGGTCCACTTTAACCATGCTGGTGGTCCACTGTAACCATGCTATGGCAATACCACAGGATGCTTCTTCTGCCCATACACGGGAAACCGAGTCATCGACTTCCGAGCACCTGATAAACGTGAAACAAACAGACCTTACAGTAGATCCAGTAGGTCACGTCGGTCCTTATGCTCTTTAAGAAACTCTCAAAAGTTCAGCAACCCCATCTGACCATGAACAAATCATTGTTTTCACTCCCCAAAAAATATTTCTCACAATTAAAGTTGCATTTGTTTTTGTTTTTTTAACTTTCAACATAATTCCGAATAATGCCAAGTATGAATTTCTCTGTGGATCGTATGGAGATCGTAATAGTTCTACAGGTCTTCCACCAGCGCATCGTGTCACATTAGGTTAGTATGACACACTCATCCCGTGTTCTTTCCACCATGTTTTGTATGTGCTTCAAATCACCAACACTTCCTAATTTCTCTACACTCTTCTCTTTCTTCACATCTGTTCATCACACTGTTCCAGAACTCTGTGAGCTTTTTATGTACTTTTCAGAAAACTGTAAGGTCATTCTTCTTTCTGTCCCTGAGGGTTACTAGCGATTAGCATCGTGCTGTAAACTCTGAGGTCATTCATTATTACAGGGCATTACTGCATCTGTCGACTGATTGAGACATGTAATCTTGTTTGGCCATCATTGCTTTACAACAGTCCTCTTCACAGCCAGGAACTTCTCCACAGGCAGGGCCTTCTTCTGTGCTGATGTTGTAAGAAAAGCCAGTCAGGCCCTAATACAACATCTACAATCTCCTGGGGACCTTTAGTTAGCTCTGTCATTCGCGATTTAGTCGTGCAGTTGGCCATGAAATAGCTGACCAGTGTGTCTGGTTCCCTAAAACTCAAGGACTATCCTTATACAGGCTGTTTGAATCCTACAGGATTCAACCAATGGCTATTTGAACATGTTTGCATTAAAGTTGCCAGTACAAATGTTTCAAACTCTTTATTTGTGTATCCAGTGTGCTACAATGCAGAGCACAACACAACACAAACTGGGAAATTCTTAACACTTCATGTGTTCTCAGTGGGTAAATAAAGAGGTACTGCTCTGATTTTACCTACAGATCTGCTCCCTCCCTCCCCATCAGTGGACGGGAGGAGGTGTGTGCGTCTCCTTGGGGGTGTGGCACACTCAGAAAAGCCGCTGGCCGTGGAACAGGTGATGCCCATGCTAAAACCTGTCACACCCAGAGGTGTGTAATGACCTGGGATACAAAAGCAAAATAAAAGTGTCAGTATCAACATAAAAGTCCCAAAATCACATCTAAAAACTTAGTTCTTAGACCAATAAGAAAATGTATTATTCAGGTCTTGGGGTGGGAGTTGCACGTGGCAGTTAAACTGCCACCTATTATTAAGTTATTTAATTTAATTAAATATTAAATTATAGCACAAGAACATTATTCTAATTTCATGGTACTTCTTTCAGAAGCTGAAAGAGATCCCATTTAATTAACCATATATAAAACAGCCAGGTCTCACACACACACAAACACAGGCCAGGTCTCACACACACACACACACACAGGCCAGATCCCACTTCATCACCTGTCCTCAGGAGAAGACCTCTCCCTGTCCTCACGTTACAGACGAGGTCCACAGGTGTGAAAGAGCGTTTCACGAGCGTGCCGGACTGCAGAAGGGGGAGACTGACGTGAGTGACAACAGGATGTGCCATTTCTACATAGTGTAAGGTTACCATGGCACCAGGAGAACTGACCACAAGATCCTCAGGCCTAAAGCCCAGTGAGAACTTCCATAAAAATGTCCTCTCAACAAAAATCAGCAACCCTGCAATTAATACGCCCATCTTCTAATACTGCCAGTGTATAACTACCTCTCTGGGCAACAGCTACGTGTCTCTGCATGCCGGAGAAATAATTGGTCCCTGTTGTCCAACGCAAAACTGCAGTCAAACAATTGTAGTGTATCATGTTCTAATCCTGTTGCACCGACTGCCCAACGTCTTGTGAGCGGCGAGGTGTGAGTCTTACCCTGAACGTGAGGGTGGTGTTGGGCCGGGACACGGCCTCCAGCAGCAGGGTGGGCTCGCGCAGGGGGGGGAGGCTGGACCCTGGCTGTATGGCCCCTCCCACTCTCACCTCCCTCCCTCTGAGCTGGCGAATGTCAGTTAGAAGGCAGGCCGTTAATGTCATTGCCGCCGCGCTTCCCCAAACGGCGCTAGCCGATCGGCTATACGTGCCGGCTACGCGGCTGTGACTGAGGAAGTGTTTGCATGCAGGATAAGGCAGTGTCCATAGCAACAGATCAATCTTCCTGCGTTACGACATCGGGATAAAACAAAGACAGGGGTGTAGCAGATATGAGGTAGAGCACCTGCCACCACTACACCACAAAATGACTCCCCAGCCACCACATAAGTGGATGAATGATATACGGTGAGGGGTGATAAATACTGAAATAGAGGAAGAGGCAGACAGAGGGTGAGAAGATGGATGGATAGAGGGGCGTACAGACAGATACAGGGGCTGGGAGGCTTGAAGATCAGGCGGTTCAGGAGGAGCCATGTGAACCGCTGCAGTACCTGCAGTGGTCTGGGAGGGGCGCTGGTGTCCTGCTCTACGGTGTCAGTGTGGATGAGAGGGACCTGGTGGTTATGGGCTGGACCCACGGGCAGGGACAGCAGGTCCTCGGTTACGGTGGAGCTGCAGCAGGCACACACACACACAGGCGCACACACACACACACACAGCAGTTAGAAACAGCATGTTTCCTTATGTCTAATGTGCCTGCAGATGCTCTGAGTGGCTCTGTGATCAGGTCTGGCAATGGTAAGAAGTTAACTGGGGCGCAATTGTGCTTTAGGGACCAATTTAACAAGCTTCTTTTCAAGGGAGTCATCACTCATATGGCCTTTGCCTCTGAATAAAGGGACCCTGGAAATCTCTTCTCCATTGCAAAACCTGGTATTTTATTCGTAACAAAACTCGCTAGACTGCAAAAACAGACACACACAGCCATCACTCAGATCTCACAGACAGACAAGAGAGGAAAGAGGGCCATGTGTCTAACTTCTCCTCTCATTCTGTGTAGGTTTATGGGACAATACAGGGTGTCTTATGGCTTACAGCCTGGTTCTTCGCAGGGCCTGCGCGCTGTGGGCAGCGAGGCACAGCTGCGTCTGGACCCTGCGCCTGGGGGCCCCGTGCCTCGGTGCCCCCTTCCTGGGTGAGGCCGCATGCCGGCCCCTTGGCTCCTGGGCCTTCGCGCACAGCGCCACGCTGCTCCCGTCGTCCGAGTCACACCTTCACCACAGGCAACACAAAGCAGATGTCCTGCTTCTGCAAAACTGGAACTTTCATTAGCCCATATGTTTTTACTTTCCTAAGTACAGAAAACATAAGCAAAATATAAAGTATATGAATGAAAAAAGAATCTAGCTACGTGCAAGATTACCCAGACATCGCGCATTAATTACCGCGTGTAATTAACGAGCGGCTCTTGCCAGTGTAGTATTAAGGACTGCGGTGATTTGCTGGGCTTCGCAGGGATGAGACAGAGCTTTGCTGAATCCAGAGGACTTACACTGACCTTTCACCCTGTCCCTGCTGTCTGTGCTGCAGAGGCTTCGCCCGGATCGTCATAACGCCATTTAAATTCATCTTGAAGACAGCGGAGTCCTAATCAAACACAAAAAGAGAGAGAGACAGAGTGAGTTTATTTCCAGCAGTAAGGTGAACACTCTGTAATTGTAACACTGTGTTTTTGTTGTAGGTTGCTACCTGTGCATTACCATTGTTGGTCCATACGAACACATTCTTGTCACTGGGACCACTGCTCGGGGAGACATGAGCGCCCCCCCTTGATGGGAGGAGAGAGAACGGCTTGCATAACGTGTGGCTTGAGCTGGGTGGACTCTTCCTCCGTGACTCTCCATCTGGTGCCAGACAAGCAGTGTGAGGGTGAAAAACACCCTCAGGCCTCAGAAGTGCCAGCAAGTCTTCATGGTAATGAAACATTAACAACAGCAAGGTGAAGTGGGTGTATAGACCTCGCACAGATTGAGTACGGACAGCAGGGGTTCTATAGGAGCAGTTTGCGTTATGCGCCTGCTTATTAGTGCTGCAATGAGGCGGGGCCAAGGGCGGGGCTGGGGGCGGGGCCGGGGCACACCCACCCGAGCGCTGCTCCTCCCAGCTCTTGCGCAGGACGTCCTCGAGCTGCCCCACCACCTCCCGCCAGACATCGTCGAACAGCTCGACTGCCACGCCGTCTCGGAGACACGCACGGGGGGAGACGGGGGGAACTCCCGCACGCCCAGCCCTGGTGGAGGCGGCCCGCTTGTCCACGCCCTCGCCCTCTCTGCGGGGTGGGGGGAAGCAGAGCGAGAGGTCAACAGTGACACGGAAACAAACACTTACAGCCCAGTGGGCGGAGCCACAGCTCACAATGAAATGTATGATAAGCAGGACCTACCGATCGCATCATTTTTCATAACAGAATGCCTAATTTTACGGCGAAATCAAACATTATATCAACAGAAACGATACAGTGGCAGCAAATAATCTCAAAGTGAACGGACCAACAAACACAAAGCATGACCTACGTCTCTTTCCCATCGTAAGCCAGGAACTCCTCCATCCTGCCCTCCACCATGTAGACCTCCTCCTCGGGCTCGACGCTGCACAGCGAGATCTCTGGGAGGGGCAGCCCGGAGCTCAGAGCCCGATCGGAGCACGGGCCCGGGGACAGCCCGTGGCCGTCCACACGGAGCCTGCGGGTCAGGACCGGTGGATAGTGAGGGGGCGATTGCCCGCACGAACAAACGCAGAATTTACAGGCGTATTTCTCACGCTGGGAAATGCCGTTACTCCAATTGGCACGTTGCAAATCAGATGCAGGAGGCTTGCGCTGGAGGGCTCGCTGGAGGGCTCGCTGGAGGGCTCGCTGGAGGGCTCGCAGGAGGGCGAAAAGGCGAAATAAAAACATTCGCGCCTCACATCCTGAGACGTAGCGGATAAACGCGGCGCGGTGAAAAGGGGAGGAGGAAAAGCCCTTAAAGCAAATCAACTGCATGGATTCATGCGCGGAGAGACGAGGCGCTGGCCCTGAAAGGCTGACCGTGTAACGAAGCAAGTCTTCAAAAGTTCAGCCTTCGGTGGCTATAACTTTAATAAGGAACGTTCACAGCACTGGTCACAGTTTGATATCCCACAGCTGGGAGTCTGAATCAGTATTAGTGTAGACGCTCTCGGTGGGGAGAGAGGGCAGCAAACCCCCGTGTGACATGCCATTCAGCTCGACGTCTGAAAGGTCTGGTCATATCATTAGTGGTTAAACCACGGTGAGCTGCTCAATCCATGAACAGGTGTCGTGACAGGTATAAGTATGCTGTATACAGTATATACGTTATAAGTGTTTTTTTAATGAGCTACTGAAGACACTGATTGGTGAACACAGGAAATGGGTCACAACAAAATCATTTAAGCTACAAACAAACTCAAATCATATCAACTCAAACTAACTCAATCAAAGAGACGTACTAAATCTGGAGGTAAAACAGTACTGAATCTGAAAGGAAAAAACGGAACCTCATCTCTGAATGCGAACCACCCACAGCGCATGAACCCGGCACACGGGTGGGGGAGGAGTGTGGGACGTCCGGCAGGAGGGTGCGCGACCTTACCCGCCGTGCCGGTCGCTCCGGAGCGCGTGCGGCGCCATAAGGGGAGGCCTGTGGACGTACTGAACGCCCTCCTGTTTCCGAGGCCCCAGTCTGGTCCCTAAAATCCTGTGGTGAGAGCAAAGACGAGCGTGAGCGGCAATAACACCCAGAATTCTCATACCTATTATTATAGCGATAACAAAAGTCTTCACTGCACCCGGCTGAAGACTATAGGCCTACGTGTGTGTATAGGTGTGTGTACCTGAGGTGGGGAGAGTGCGTGTTCCACTCCTCACACTCTTTCTGCAGGGTCTCAGTTGTGCTGCTTGCTTTGCCTTCGTACAGGAGGTCGTCCAGCGCGCTGAAGAGACGCCGCACACGCTGAGCGTTCGCCTGGTCAAACTCCTGCACACATACAGGCGCCGCAGTGCATCACGACACCATCAGGGGGCGATGTGGAGCACACACCTCCTGTTCTGTACTTAATAAACACTTGGGGGCGTGGAAACATCGACAAGTTACATCAATAAGTTTCGTCAGTGGGTGCCACAATACTTAAATTATTCAAATCAAGTAATGATTAATGTTTGATTAATGTTCAGAGAACAAGAAAAATACTTATGAATGAAATAAATGATGGCCCATTTAACTTTTACACATGTGACTTGCAATTTTTTGAAGGTTTAAGTGCTGGTGTTATAGATGTGCAAGCTTCACACCACTTGAATACCATCATCTATCACAACTATTTTATGATGCCTGTGATGCTGTTACACTTCTAATCAAACTGCATACAAACTGCTGCACTGTCAGCTTCACACCAGCCCCCCCCCGTTTCAAACACTCCTCTTGAATTTACATTTACGACATTTAGCAGACGCGCCTGTTCACAGTGACTTACAATAGTGATTAGCTGTCTCCGTGGAATACACCTGTGTGCTAGAGCTGAGTGTAGAGAGAGTGTAAGCTAAGCTACTACTGCTCCTACTACTATTACTGGACCCATACGTGTTGTAAAAATTTAAATAAAAACTTTGCTGCTTTGTGCTACTGTGTTGTAAAAAGCGCTATATAAATAAATTTGACTTTTGACTTTGAACAATTCTTCAGTCCAAGTTTGAAAAAAGCAATTAAAGTTCACTGTTATGGTTCACTATTTTGCTTGTTATTTGAATGTCGTAGTAGCAGAAGCAGCAGTAACAGTAGTAGCAGCAATAGTAGTTGTAGTAACAGTAGCAATTGTAGTAGCAGTACTAGCAGTAGTAGTAGTACTAGCATTAGCAGTAGTAGCAGTAGTAGTAGTACTAGCATTAGCAGTAGTAGCAGTAGTAGCAGCAATAGTAGTTGTAGTAACAGTAGCAGTTGTAGTAGCAGTACTAGCAGTAGTAGCAGCAATAGTAGTTGTAGTAACAGTAGCAGTTGTAGTAGCAGTACTAGCAGTAGTAGTAGTAGTAGTAGTAGTACTAGCATTAGCAGTAGTAGCAGTAGTAGCAGCAATAGTAGTTGTAGTAACAGTAGCAGTTGTAGTAGCAGTACTAGCAGTAGTAGCAGCAATAGTAGTTGTAGTAACAGTAGCAGTTGTAGTAGCAGTACTAGCAGTAGTAGTAGTACTAGCATTAGCAGTAGTAGCAGCAATAGTAGTTGTAGTAACAGTAGCAGTTGTAGTAGCAGTACTAGCAGTAGTAGTAGTACTAGCATTAGCAGTAGTAGCAGTACTAGTAAGACCTCTTAGATCTTATGACATTAACCTGCTTCCTTCCTGGTGTGGTACAGCGTAGTTTCTGTGCCATGTCCTCCCCTAATCTCTCCATGACTGTTCTTCTGTTATATCATACACATCTCAGTTAAATACTTAGACTTGCCTTTATTCTCAACACTATTGTGCTTTCCCTCCTTGATTTTAGTTCCCCTCTTTATATTTTTGTCAAGCCACCTTGGATCTGAGACAGGTGCTATATTAATATAACTACAGAACAAACAACTGAAAAAAATTCTGTAACCTAAAAGGAATATTCCTGGCACATAAACTTGTTAGCCAGTTGTTTGTTTACAGACTGAGAAGTACCAATCAGTGGTTACGGTGTGGAAAAGACGGCACTTACATCGTATCTCCAGGAGTAGACGGAGCTGTGTTCTGTGGAGAAACCCGTGACACCGCCGGCGCTGTCGGAACAGCAGGAGGGGCTCACTGGGCTAACAGCACCGTCCGAGGCCCAAAGACGAGGTGGGACTCTGCCAACACAACATTGCCCGACGCGTCGCAGTTAGCACAAAGCTCGGCGTGGGGGGTACTCCCCGCCCAGTCCTGAGATCTCACGCCGCACACGAAACACGATACAACTTTGCCTGTGCGGTAATGTGAGAGAACGTGGGTGCCATGCAGGCATAGACAAATTACCTTTGGTCACTTGATAGGTCTCTGTTAACACTTCTGGTGAGTCGGACAGGGACTGAACAAAGGTAGCTGTCAGGATCTTTGAGAAAATTCTTCCTGGAACAAAAAACCGAGACATAAAAACATACTTCCAGATCTTTAATTACTATTACATCTAGACAGAAAGTTGCCAATTTGCTGTGGTTATGGTACTTGTCAGCTAAGTGTATAATGGAATCCCCCTTACATAAGGTTGCTTTTGTACTTGACAGAATGAGGTGGCCTTTAAAACAGCTATGGAAAATAAAAGGTTTGGAAGGGAAAAACACATTTCATTAAACTACAACCACCTTCAGTATGTTGTTCCAAGCTTTCACTCTTTATCTGAAACTGCCCTCAATCCAGTTCGTAATTACTGCATGAATAATTTAGATAGTACAAGATCAAGGTACAATATACAGCCATGCTCAAGTGCTCAAGTGTTGTAACTATGACGATATGGAGCTTCTCAAAAAAACGCGTGCTTCAATTCTCACATTGTTGATGTTTTACATTATCTGACTTTCAATATTCAAGTGTCAACATTAGTTTTACTCTATAAAAAGTCTAAGTAAAAAGTAGTAAAACAGCAAAAAAGAATAAAAAAGTAAAACAGCAAAAGTATAAGTAAAAAAAAACTAACAAAATAAGTAAAAAGCTCATTTTTATATAATAGAATAGAATAAATCAAGATAATTATCAGCACACTCATTTTGAGTCACGCAAATAGGAACATGTACAAAAGCATGATGACATCATGCGCGTTTCCAAACGATCCTGCTGGTCTGTCCTGCCGGCAGTGAATTTCCATAAAGGCATTAATAACTTACCCAACGACCACGAGTCCTGCACCCCTGGCAGGGCAGTCTGTGCCTGTGCAGTGTGTCCTGAAGCAGCTGGCATGCTTTGGCAGCCCAGGCATGCTGGGTACGCGGTATGTGACCAGCAGGTCTCCCCCATACAACCAGAGAGCCCGTTTACCCGTTAACGTCAGAGCAGTCCCCAGGGTTAAGTCGGGTACAGAACTTAGTCTGCAGGCCATTTCTCACACACACACTTTCCCTACCACTCCCCATCTTCAGGTGGAGCATCCATGCCTGTTTCACTCAGTCAGTGGAGGCGCACACCCATGCCTCTGCTCCATCTCCTGTGTCTCAGGTGACCAATGGGAGGACTCCGTCCGGTCTTGGGAGCTTTCCCGCACTCTCCTCTAATTCTCCCTTTGTTCTATTTGCATCCCCACCCGACACTGGCCCCACCCGACACTGGCCCCACCCGACACCTTGATAGACCGTAGGGACGACTTGCAACCTATAAAAACCACGTACAAAGACCTCCACGGCCTCTATTTATACAGCATCACAAACATATGGCCTCCTTCATTGTACAAAATATTAAAGGAAGCCCAAAATTTGTCCACTCATTTATGAAACACCAACTTCTACTTTGAGATGCAACAATGAAAGAGTGAGAGCTCATCTATAAGGTGTAACTTGTCTAAAAGACCATGTGCACCACACTCTGGTCACACTACGTCTGGTCACACCAAGTCACCTTTTCCTCAAGCTCTTCCTCGGCATGCAAACGCAAACAAAGAAAATGTCTGGAACTAATGCAAAAAACAGAGAGGCCCAATTGGAACTACCAGTGAAACGGGCCAAGACTTGCGCACGCACGCTGCAACCGCACCCCGCCGCGAGACCGGTGTCGCGAGCAAGAAAGAGAGAAAGGAGAACTAATTAGCGGGAGGCTCGGGGCTTTTTGCGGATCTTGCCGCCGTCACAGGAGGTTCACGTTTCGCTCGAGGAGCAAACGGCGAAGCGCACGTGGCAGGCCCTTCTGAAACATGCATGAGCTGAACAGCAGCTGAAAGACCTGGACGACTGACACGGATTCGCCTTTTCGCCGGGCCTTTCACCGGCGACCACAAAGGGACAGTGATTTCGCAGAGCGGAGACCTCGTAACGAGCGTGCTGCAGACAGGGTTGCTCTTTAATGCTGGTTGTGGTCTTTTATGTTGTTTTTAACGTTTGTGCTAGTCATAGAAATATATATATCAATAAAGCATCAATATATCAAACAACCAAAAAAAAGCTAAACTCACTAATAATTTTATTGGCTTTTTTAAATGTGTTATTTGGGGTGTAACAGTACACTTATGCAAGCACACCATCCACTACCAAACATGTGTTAGCCAGTATGCCAATGCCCAATAGTCTGGTAAAAAATACACACAAGATAAAAATGCAAGCATGAGATAGGGGTACGTATCGACGTGGCCCGTGCAAGGTGTGTGTGTTTAATATGGATGGTGAGTGTAACCAATACGCAATTACTACACACTGCCACATCCTTACACCTCATAAAAATAACGCTAAGACCAAAGTTATTTTAAACTTATGCTGTATAATTAAACTGATGTCATTATGTTCTTTCTCAAATGATCACTGATTAAACAGGTTCCTCAAACTGGAATGATGTCTAGAACGGCACACTCCACATCCTTAAAGACTTCGCTACATCTAGAAGTTACAAAAATAACAAAAGGGCCACCTCGTTTTCGGCGGGGGGATGAGATGGCACACAAGGCGTAACTGAATAACTGAGTGGATCGGGAAATTAGATATGTCGAAGGAAAGACAACACCCTGACATTAGCCTTGTATTAACAATTATCCCAAGGCGTGCCACTGAAGAAGAAAATTAAGTTAAGACCCGTTGCTATATAACGCAAAACATTACAGCTTCTACGTTGGCATAGAGTCCAGACAGATTCCGTGTACACAAAACATTGGCATCTTACTATTTCACTTAACGTCAAGAGCCATTTCATTTTCAGATACAAATAGTCAAACTTGGTAAAATAACGTTAGCGATAACTATGTATAGTTAGTTATCTAGGACAGTTAGGCGTCTGTTCTTCGTATCACAAGGTTCACCAAGAAACTTCCGAATCTTCTAAACTCCTGAACATCATTTTAGTCTTACAAACGTCAAACAAAAGTCTTACTTTAGAGTATCATCCTTCTCCCGGACCGAGCCCCTGGTGTCCTGCGCTGGCGGGTGCTGTCCGATCAGTTTCTTCCACCGAACTGATCGGTTCTGATCCATCGGGCACTTTTCCAGGGTCGCTCCATAACTTCTTGCGAAGACGCCATAATACTTTGAGGGTGCAGAGGCGCTCTGTTCCACGGTCACCTGCATTTGCCAAGAGAATTAACATTCACAGATGTAAATAACAGCGACCATGCGTGCCGGCTGATTCTGGCAGACGCGAGATGGTAGCTTGGCTGAATAACGACGCGTAAAGTAATCCATCCTGAGCGCGTCAGATCTTACACAGATCCTCTAGATCCCGCAGAAACGAAGCCTGCGCTAATGGCCACCCACCTAAAAACAGCATAGATTAATCGCGCTCCTGAATGTAGGACAAGTTTATTACTACAAACATAATTGCAGTTTCATACATAAACAAAACGTTTTCCGAATAGGTTATGTACATAGTAACGGTATTGCCACAAATAATCTAGGTTTTAAAAGGTAATTTTTTTTTTACCAGTTTTAAAAGATTCATTTTCACTTTCACTATACCAAAACTCAAACATTTAGCTACCCTGTAATTTTCTAGGACATTTAAGATGTTCAGTTGTAAGAAGTATCAATGACCACCAGGTCGTGCTATTGTATAGCAAATGTAGGCTATTACACTGCAACAGGGAACAGAATAAACTGTTTACATTTTTGTAAAGAAGAGACATGAAACAATACCAACGCAAATAATTTCAAATCACTCCACATATCTATGAATATAACCCAAAAGCATAACAGGTTTGTTAACTGTCCTTACCATTATACTGAAATGGTTAACGACACAAACTACGTAGTATTGTTCCGCAACGTGCAGACGTTGATAAAATGTATTTTAAATGTGCTAATTTATTTCGATGTAAACGGCTCGCCTTTATGTTGTTTTATTCTCGGTTATCTTTGCTTTATTCTCAATAGTGATAGTTGTCCGTCGCATATACTCCGTGTTCCTGCTGAATTAGCTGTCGCGTGAGCAAAGGCCTTAGCTGAAGGTGCCGTATAATTTGCACATTCAGTTAAAAGTAATAGTTAACGATTTTAATACACAACTCTTAATTGAAATCACAAATCTATTTGCTACTGCCTACATATTGCACGGTTTAAGAGGCATATAATATAATCTTTTCAGAACTTGCCTTTGAGTTTACAATGATTTTTTTGAGCAATGATTTTCTTACGAGCAGAAAATCACATAAGAGTAAGAAACGGGAAGGAAGGATTTTAAGTGCAGAATTGTGAGTGTGAGGTTGATCCTTACAGAAATGGGCAACACTATTGAATCTGCAGCTGTTCGCATCTTGAACAGCGCTACGCACCGACTCACTACTACAACTGGTGTGCCACTTGTCCCCAAAGAGGCGGCGCGTTTTTATGAGATGCGCGAGGTTGCATACAAAAAGGCCAACATTTGTTTAATTTGTTTTGATGGTTCGAGTTACTTGACACATAAGACACACTGCACAGGAAGATGCGTTCGCATATTAATTCAGGAATCTTGGAATAGGCCGTAATCGAAGTCGACACTGCAATGTTATATCTCAGACACAAGCACGAGGGTTTTGATCATGGTTAACAGCATAGCCCGAGGCAGCGTACGCAGAGGAAGAGGCTCCGTTAGTATGGTTTCTGTTTAAATTGATTTTTAAATGTTATTTTTCTTATTGCTGTTCACAAACAGTGCTCTTCTACACATTTCTCATGGCATGGTTAAACATTTTACCAGTTTGACAGGAGAATATGAATTATGACATCTGGACTGGCAGGAGAAACTTCAGAACCACTATGAAAGTTTGTATGTTGTTACAGAATGTAGAACCCATGGGTTTAGCATTATCCAATTTAATGTCCTTGAAAAATACCTTTCAGATTACGGAGAACCCGTTTAGATTTTTTTAATCCATTAGGCAAAATGTGAAATGAGTTGCAACTCCAGTTTGATATTACACTTTTTTGTGATGTTGAATGAATTACCAGAATATCATTGTGTTAGCTTTCTAAATGAGAGACATGTCCTGTTAGGGGTAGCAGGTCTTGTGTTTGAGGAGCCTTGGTGGCAACTTTATTTATGAAACCGTGTATAAATAGAGCAAGAGGATACTGTGTGTTCAGGGTCACGGGGTCAGCGGCTGTGAATCCTGGGAGGTGGAGAGATGAGGTAGCTGGCTTTGCCTTGGGAGGGCCTGTGATGAGAGGCACTGAAAGGTCACGTCGAACGTGATAGGGCCATAATTCAAAGCCCCCTGGCTGGGCGGTGTCCCACCCCTCAACGGGTGACGCCCACAGCACCTTTATGTCTTTGTTAAGGCTGCCCGGCAGAGATGAGACGTGTGGCGCGAGTCCACCTGGCCCGGCCGGGTCGGCGGTTCACTTTCAGAACCGTACGTGGATATGTAGGTATTTAGCTGATGACTATATGCTGTATTTTCTAATCTAATTTAGGCTCTTGCTGTTCAGGCCAAATCCATCACGTACACCTTTTTGGCAATGATGCTTGATGCCTAAGGAAATGTATATCATCATCACATGTGACTTCAGCGCGAGACAGAAACGAGCTCTTCACCATCACTGACCCCTATTTACATGATGGTGTTGGAAGTGTACGCCTAGTTAAATGGATTACTCCTGCTGTGATCCTCCCAGTGCCTCCAGTTCTGCCGCTAATAACCCCTCCTGATATACTCAGGAGAATATCCTCATTCCTCTGATTTAATGCCGCCTACCCAGCCTCCCCCACGGGCTCTGGGCTCTGATTGGTCCACCTCCATGCTAATCCAGGGCAGCTTCTAGTAACTGGCAAACGTGAGACACAAAGAGCGCGCTCGTTTGGGCTGCCGGATGGCGCACGTGCCTGGCCGGTGCTGAACGAGCTTTGCACGCCGGCTTGGGATGCTCGGCAGAGGCCGCCGTCATTTCGCTTCCCGCCCCACGCGCCTGTGCGGGTGCACCCGAAACCCGCGACCGTGTGGCCACTGGGAGGTAATTAGGTCTCCAGCCTCCCGCAGGAGCTACATACGCAGCTGAAGGTTAAACACAAAGGGGAGGCACATTCCTGAAGGAGGTCGCAAGCAGGCAGCCCCGGATCGGAAAGCTGGCACGCGGAGAGGATCGGGAGCTAAAAGAGAGCTGAGGTGGCTGACATATATGCTTGGGAGGGCAGTGGAGGGGGTGGGGGCGGAGGGGGGGTGGTGTACGAGCCCCCACACAGAGGAGACAAGCAGGAGGCTGCAGATTCATCAATGACATCGGGCTTCTGGACACCAACAGCCACTAGTGACATTACAACCACGCAGAGTCAGCATGGCTTCCTTGTGAAGGTAAGTGTAATTTACGCTCAAATTACACTGCGATCGATCTTTCTAAGCCAGTCGAAACCAATAGAATATCAAGAGACAATGCTTTCGAAAGATTCTTCACAATAATGCAGTTTTTACAGCAGCATACCTCAAATATAGAATTTGGACTAATGAAAAGTTTCTTCTGTCGTTTGATAAAGAAAGTATATGGACAAATGTTATAGCTACACTGCCATATCTTGAACAAATCATTGGCATGGGTTGTGCAACACGCATTGGTGGTTTTCAACAGGGTCATTAAATAATGCCTCAGAGAAACAGCTCGACATTGTGTTAACATTTGCTCCAACATTGCTGACACACATTCACATGCTTGATATCAATGAAGGATTCCTTTGGTCTTGTATGCATACTGTTTACAGGCAATATCAATCAATGAAGAAAATGTGATTACATTTCAAAATACTACAAAACAACAAGGATGGCTGTGTTAACAGATCTTTAAATGTGAGCATCACTAGACCATTTCCTTCCCTTCGCTGTCGAGCATTTACTCATGCATTGGATGTTCTATGATGCAGATTTTATGCATTTGTGCATGGTGCATTCATTTAAACGATCATCTAGTTCAGCTCTATACACGTAATTAGGAATTCAGGGAGCTACTTCCTGTGTGTGGGGAGTTTAAAAGCAGTCATCACTGTTAAGGAGAGCGTAAAGAAGAGCACAAGGCTACAACTATTTATTCTTCAGTCAGCTCCCAGGCTGAATTTTACCCCTGGGGGTGGTTGGAGTGGTTCTCCAATGAATCACTCACACAAGGAGAACAAAGAGTTTTTTATGTTACGGCAACAAATCACTGATCAGATTCACAAACAATCCAGTGCCCTTATTTACCCCTGCACTGTTGGCAGGTCTTTGCATAGCACAAAGGCGTGAGGTGTCCTCTGACCTGTGCAAAAAAGAAAAAAAAAACAAAACCCCTCAGTGCTGTACATGTTCACTGCTCCAACATGCGAGGATCATTGGTTCAGGAGGCGGCTAGACCCCTAGCTAAATATGGAACTTTATTAGATAAGTAAAATAAGTTTTTCCGACAAACTTGAGCGACGTTGTTTGCTATGCATCTGAAACTTTTATGCATTTCTCATCCATTATTTTGGCACGATTACTCATACAAAGCAGCAGAAGCTGAACGTAGCGCGTTTTCTGGATCATTCTCTTAATCAGATTAGTCTCTCTTATATGGCCTCACCACATGACACTACGCCATCTGGACATTTTATTTCTTACTTTTACATTATTTAGCACTAGTTTAAGAAACTAGACATATTCTGTATTCAGGAGGTACTGTATGGATATTTATGTTGCCAAATGATGCTGCAACATGACACTGCAGGTGCAAACACTATTATTTTTTGCCCTGCACAGAGTATACAGGTGTAGTGCTGCCCATGCAACTCTATAGCCTCCTTAGGTACAGTTATGGCAGATTTCACTGGGTCTAGTTTCCTGTGAACTGCGGGACTTGGTGCGCCTTTGTGGGCATTGTGTGGAGGTGTATGGGAAGGGACAGTCTGCTTTTCCCAGCATGCACCTCCTGGGCAGCCCCTGGCCCATTGTGCTCCTGCAGATTCCGGTTTCACCCCCAAGCTGGTGTGTGAGCAAGATAAGAAAAGGGGCAATAGTGCAGAAGCTACTGTTAGGTGGACAGAGGAGTCCCTGTCCACGTGTAAACCTACCCCTCTGGGGGTCCCCTGGCAATCAGGAGCGACAGGGCTCTGTTGGATAGGGGCAGGGGGTGGGGTGACTTCCTACACCTCTGATCAGGCATCCTTTCTAACTGCCGTCCACAGGACAATAGCGGGAATCCAGTTGGACGTGTTGGTTGATAAGCTGGCATGGGTTGACCATTAAAGCACCGTTACAACGGAACTGTAATGCTAGCGGCTTTGTGACCATATTCAAATTTTGCTCAAGATTTGAAAAAGGTAACGTTTCTTATTCACCAGTAGGTGGCGATGGCAAACATTCTTGATCAAATCCCCTAGTCTTACCCATTTATGTCTGGCCTTAGGGCTCCTTAAGTGGTATTTTTGGATGCAAGATTACCCTCGTTCTCAATTTTGTAGCGGCAATGTAGGTCACTATAAACGATGGCAAGTTAGTACTGCTAATATTCTGGATCTGGCTACAGCTCCCATACCATGAAGACCATGATCATACGAACAGTACTTTATAAAATTGCGTACAATGCTCAAGCTCTAGGCCACGTGTAGATGGTGTGTAAAAGGCCCTGGTGTTAACACTGACCAATATAATCACACTCACAGTTCCTAAGCAAACCAAGTTTCCAAGTATGTCTCTGCTAGGTGATCATGCACTTAACCCCCCCCCCCTAAAAAAAAAAAAAAAAAAAGAAAGAAACCAGATATTTCTGTGTACAAGATTAACACAAAGGAATACTTACAGTCCTCAGAGAGCTGGACTCTGTGGATCAAGTAAACACGTCCCACTTCTGAGAAATAATCAGCCCAGTGCTTAAGAGTAGAGAAGTCCACAAGTGTTTGGGTCTTTGGTGAATCGTTTTTTTTGGGTTTTTTTTTTTTTTTTTAAAGGTACGAGAGTCTTGTGACTCCAAACACTTGACTTACCCAACATTACTCCTTTACAGCACCAGATGCAGTGGGGAGTTAGAGTCGAACAAGGCTGTGCAAGGATAATCCACACAACACGAATGCAGTGTTTTCTATGCATTATACCAAAACTGTATAATTCTTCCATTTCAGAGTGTAGATTTACACCTACATTGCCAGTTTAAATGAGTGAAACTGTTCTTGATTTGGTTAACCGTGAGAGTCCAGTGGACAGACCTACGTACTAGCCGAGGGCACCACAAGCATTAAAACACAAGAGGAACAGGGTGACTGACTCCTAGCTGGATGCCAACACATCTCTGTATACATGAGGCCAGTGTAAATAGAGCAAACCACCAGCAGGTGTGAGAACACTGCAGAGCAGCTAGTGAGCTTTAAAAAAAAAACAACAACATTTGAATCAACACTCAGCATTGCCAAGTCAGCAATATTACAAGTAGAAAACATCTAAGGCTGTCAGGGTGAAACAGACTGATGTCCTCAAACAGTGAGAGCAAATCAAAAACTAAAACTGCTCATAAACATTTCAACCAAGGAAGATGGAAGGCAAAAGAAAGAAAAACGATGAGAGAAAGCCAGAGGGATCCCACGGACTGGATGGGTAAACTCAAGAGGGAAAGGCACAAATTTATGGTTGTAGAACCACTCAAGAGAAACAGGAAACCCGACCCAAGAACCAGCCCCTGAGCTCATTACCTTAAAACACCAGCCGCATCTTTCTTCAAAACAGAGAACAAAGACTGGTTGAGAGCTCGTCTGCTAGTCTAAAGCAGCCAAGTGAACAGGTGATATGCTAATTGCTCCTGATTACTGTGAAGCAAACCTGCACCTCCCTCTGCTGGCCTAAGATGGCTTAGCCAATGACCTGGCTCCAGGCCTGCGCTGTTACAAAACGACTGCTTTTATCATACCATGTACCACGCAACGATCTCAGCAGATCCTGTCTGGCTTCCGTAAGGAGCAATATACCCCAGGCTGGTATAGCAGGATGAGCAGCTGACAATCTGGTTACATTTGAATGTGTGACTAAATGTCTGTCAGGCGCAGCAACCTGAGGAGAGACAAGACAATGGCAGAATATCTTGGTGAAATACGTGGTGTGTGTTAAGGTGCTTATACTGAGGGACTTTAGGTTTATCTAATGCAGTAGAAATGAACAGCACTTTTAGGAAAACTTTATATGAAAACCTTTATTATATATTCAAACAATTTTTACTCTTTCATCTTAATCTTTCATCTAATCGCCTTAATTCATTGGCACTGTCCTTATTTATTCCACAGGAATGAAAAGCTGGCAGTTACAATTACAGTGTGCTTTCTTGGGAAATGGAAGAAGAATGAGGGTCAAGTTCTAATTTGATGATGTTTGACGCATTTCAAACACAACCACACAAGATTAGCTTGAAAAATGTCAAGGTTTTTGCAAATTTAGTAAAGTAATATATAATTGTTGTAAATCCTAAATATATTACTTACTGTGTGATTTTTATTCACCACCAGAGTGTACTCTAAGGCACCATCCATAGACACATGGCAAACCATGCACTCTTTTGGCCGTCCCCATGACAACCACGAACCTCTCTTGGCCAATGAGAATCTTTCTCTCAAGTGTTAAAACATGCCGGGGAGGAGGGGGGGTGGTTCGGCATGCCGTCTTATTGATGCTTGGATTCTTAAGGAAAACATGCTGGAGACAGAATACTGATAAGCAGAATCGTGGCTCGGATGGCTACACTGGATAGATGCTGCCCATCATTTGTATGTTGAGTTTGTGAAAAGCATTTGTGAAAAGCACAACGAACTACGTCGTTGTGACTCACACTGAACAGACGGTTTCCCAAAGACACAAAAGAGACGAAGGCACATGTATGTCTTGTTAAGGATATTGTATTGTACTCCGCCACGCGGTCTAGGCAAAGGTAGGTAACATTGCTCATATTAAAGCGTTAATTTTCTGATTCAGAATTTGCTGGTCGCCTATATAAAACGCACTGTGCGAGAATAAGATGTGGTCAGTCGCGCAACGTTATCTGTATATTTGATAGCGATAACGTCCTTCATATGCGCATGCGATTGGCAGTTTAACTCGTGCGGAACGCACATGTATAAAGCCGACAGCAAGAAAAAGTGAACAGCGTTCTGAACGGCTCAAATGCGCTGTCGACCTCTGTCGTGTCTCGAGACGCGTTGTTTGCGATGACTAAATATCCCCTGATTAAAATGCGCACCCACCAGAGGTTGCTGAGCAACTGTCATTAATGTGTGACAGACCGCATATGCCACCTGAACTGCTGCAAGGTCAGAAGAGGCATGCGAGATATGCCCTCTACGTCATTGAACATATGGAAGGGATAAATCGTGTGTATGACGTAAAGTATGAGTTGTGATGAGAGCCCTCAAATGCTGGAATCGCTCGCGCTAACGTCTGGATTCAGAACTTGGTAAATGTTTCGTATAGCCAAGAAGTCGCAACAAAAAAAAAACAACAGCGGGTGTTGGGTTTGTAAAAACCTAGACGAGCAGCAACCCATTTGCTTTCTTTGGAAACTGTTAGAAACTTAGATTTAAAAAAAAGGCAAAAGAAAAAAGAAACAAATATGAAATCCCATTGATTAACATGCGTTTTAATCAAGGCAAGGTTTTTTTAGAAGGGTTTTTATACAGACAATAAACAGTTATGTGTTTTTACATAGTTTTGTGCCTTGGAAAAATGGTCACTGCATATCTGTGACGAAATGTTAAGTAGAGGAGGCGGCGTGTGTTATCGACTGATGGAGTTCAGCTCAGAAGCATCAGAAACAGTATATATATATATATATATAGTCCCACAAGCCTTCTGGAGAGAGAGTTTGTCCTTGCCACTATGTCCCCTGTCCCAAGCCTGGGGCCCAAATCTGGTTTGAGCAAATGTCTATATGTATGTATATGTGTGTGTGTGTGTGTATATATATATATATATATATATATATATATATATATATTTTAATTTTGCATTGAACTGAATTGAATGTGGGCATCACCATATTTGGAAAGAAGTGCAAGTTGTGCTGCAGCTCCTGAGCCAATCGGAGCCTTTGGATATCAGATTAAAGGGTTTGCCTGGCCTAACGCAGCAGCCATCCCAGGCATGAGGATATGAGTGAAGCTAGCTTTGCTGGGTGGCTTTCTTTGGCTCAGGTTTGTGCTGACGCCTCCTGCGTGCTGGTCTCTCTCGTGTCCTGCGGTGCCGCTCCACACCAGGTCAGGTTACCAGGTGCCCGGGCTCATGTGTGCATAGCTGTCTTCCGTCTTTCCGTGTCATAAATCAAAGCATTATCATAAAACGCGATTGGAGTGTTGGTGTCGAAAGCCTCAAATGGCTTTTTTTGATGGATTATTATGCGTTATAGAATTATATCTATGGATTACTATGCGTTATAGAATTATTTCTATGGATTATGCTTGATTTCTCTCAGTAGCAATTGTGTTCAATCGTTTTCTGGCAACATTCAGAGATAATGTAACTGTTACAGAGGAGGAAAGACACTGATGCGAGATCCACGCTGTGTGCTCTGTAGAGCTCATTTCCTGCTGGCTGTTGTGCCAGCCATAGGGATAAGGGATTGACTCTGCCCTTTACCCACAAGTTCACTTGGATTAGTGTCGCTGCAGCATGACCTAAACTATCCAGCTTCCTCTGAACAAAGCACCCAACGGAGGCCAAAAACATGGCTCGCATCAAAAATGTTTTCATATTTTAGACATTCGTGTACGTGTGTGTGTGTGTGTCTGTGCTTGTGTCTGTATATGCAAGTGAGTCCAACAGAGAATGTTTGCAAGAAAAGGTACACGTGGCTGCAGGGCATGTGTTGCTCTTCAAGCCGTCAAGGTGTCACGACTGATCTGTGAAAGCACCGTGCCGCTCCGCATTAGTGCGACCTGGTCATATGCAACGGGGGGGGGCATGCCGACGCCCCCCCCCGTTCAGCAGGGCTCAGATGTTTGTACTCCTCACAGCTCCTGTGCACTGTATATGTTGTCACCCCGCAGCCCCACCCCCCGCCCCCCAAGGCGTGGAGTAACTTTCCAGCCTGTAGACGTGCATGTCTGCTTCTGAAAATAGCACAAACCGCAGGGCCCGGGCTCCGGAGCAGGGAGTCTCCTCTCACTTTCTCCCCTCTTCTGCCCCCCCCCAGAAACGGGCGGCAGCCTGCCGCGCTGACCCAAAAAGCCACTGAGTCCGCCTGGGCTGGGAGGAAGAGGAGGAGGAGGAGGAAGAAGAAAGGAAGCACAGCTGGCTGCCAAGCTGCGTGAATGCCCGTCAGCTCCGACGCATTGCTGCTCTCACTCTTAATGCCTGGTAAGGACATTTTTACCTCTCAGGCTGGCGTGCTGGGATGCTGGTGGTCCTTATGGGTTAACAGGGCGGGTAGTCTTATCAGGAGACTTGTGCCGCCCATTTCGAGAGATATTTTTAAGAAAGAGAAGCGCCCAAGTCAAAGCTTTGTAATATTGGAAAACATCTAATATTATCTCTGCAGCAACATTGTATATAGTCAAGGTAGGAAAATGAAACATGATCAAACTGTTCATCCAAAGTAGTTTTTTTTAAATGCTGTATTCCGCAAAAGTGGTGTAATGGTACGTTCCGGAAAAAGAAGAATGAACGCTTTCACCACAAGATCAGCATCCATAATATTATTGTTAGTCTTGCTAGAAGAATCATGTCTGCAGGCATTAATTATTGTAAAGATTAGCAATAGATGCCGCTGATGCAGAAAGAACTTAATGAGAATTTAAAAACAATATGTGGTTAATGAAGATATGGGGTCCTTACAGCCCAAAGCTTTTAGGGAATGGCATAGTTTGGTCTATCTCTTTGCGACTGGACAGAGCCACACAATGATTAGTAGCAGCATTTGTTCTTGGTAAAAGGGTTGTAACATTTTTTTGTTTAATTAAGACTGTTTAAATGATTTCGTTGTCTTGAAAAGCACTGTCGGTTTTGACCCTCAGGCTTGTCTGTGAAATCTCACTTATCAACTGATTTGCAATTTTGCCAAATGCATAAAAAACAAAAATAAAGTTCAGAAGTAGGGCATGATCACAGCTTGGGGCATGAGCTCCGTGATCTGCCAGGAGCATTGGTTACTAGTTAATGTCACTAGCTGGCAGTAGTTTATTAGCCTTAAAAATAGTTTAATGCACTTTGATTACACACTTCGATGTGTATTGAAAAATGTTCTCATATTTGACTAAAAATACATTGTACAATCAAAAGGCACCCTATTGATGTGACATTATCAACTTGATTATGATTTCCAAGTCTTGTCCAGACACAAGTGATGACTGAAAAGTGCTCCAGGTTTCATTAAAAAGGAGAGGTCAATAACGTAAAACAGAACTCAAGGTTGAACGATACAAAAAGAGACTTTCAGGCCGTATCATTTGATTTTTAGATTAATGTTTGCCTTTTGATAATTCGCCATGGAGTGTTTGCTTCCAAACGTACGTGAGTGCCCACAGTCGCTCTGGAAACGAGTGGAGTCCCATTCACTCCTGCACCCATGACGATGTCAGGCATCCTTAATTCGCAAGACGGAAGCTTGTAGGCCACGTAGAGATCTCTTACGGGATGCAGTCTGACAGACTCTTGTCCTACTACTCTCTCTGTGACAAAAGGAAGGATTCTATGGCTGAGGTATTTTTAACTTTGCATAATAAAGAGCGCTTAATGACTGTTTCCTGAAATGGGGCCCACCACTTACTCATTCCTAGGAGTGTCTGAATGGCAACGGAAAAGTTTACGATGTTTTATGTGCCACGATTGCGGACTGTGCAAAATCATGTGGAATATATAAAAACTCGTATCGGTAATCTGGAGTAAGAAGCCAAACATCTTAAATGTTGTTGAAGATGTCCAATGTTTAGGTATCAAATAACAATTATGATCATGTCATTTGGAGTTATTTTTACCGCTGTTGAGACATATAGTAATATAGCTACTAAGCATTCCTGGAATGGCATTCCCATGTGGGAGGTCCTCACTTAGCACTCGTGTTTGTCAGTGTCTGTTAGCTGAATAAAATATAACAACAACAACAACAATAAAGTTGTTAACATTACTAACCATTTTAAATACATATTTATAAATATTAATAATGATTATTAACAATAATGGTTTTTAATATTAATAACCTTATTTGTCTTTGTATTTTCATAAATAACAGTGAAAATCACATAATAAAAGAACAATAGTTTACATAAAAGACTTTAGAACTTTTAGACGTGCTAAATATGTAAAAAAAAAAATATATTGCTTTTGAGAGCACCCGTCAAAAGGTTAAATACCTAATTAACAGTTACATTTTTTCACCCAGGGGACTGCTATACTGTCAGCATGTTTAACTGGGGCTGCAAATGTCAGTCCATTTAAGTATTTGCCAGACTGCATAGAGGAGAAAGCGCTAGCATGTTGACTGCTAAGTAGCAGGGTGTTTGCTCCGGTCCACTGCACCAGTGGCCTGTTAATGTGTATATTAGCATTGTTCTGCAGTTCATACCTTTTGCATCAGCATTTGTATTCTTCTCTGCTATCAGAACCCGTGCTCTACTCAAGGGGAGGGGGTGATGTGGAGAAAAAGCATTTTGGTTATGCTAACCTGTCTGTCATGGTTGTCATGGTTCTCAATATTTGGCAACATGGACTGACATTCCAACTGGTCTGTCTGCTGCATTGTTAACTTTCACACAACTGAGCTGCAGTTCTTTCATAGGTGCTAAAAAAAATCCTATATGACTTTGACCTTTGACCTCAGGTAAGAATTTAGTCTTAGGAGATCTGGTCTTAGCAGTCATATTTGTCGAATTGTGTTAGCTCTGAATGTCCATTTTGGAGAAGTCCTGGATATTCATCTCTGATGACTGCACATCAACACAGTGTTTTTGATATTTGATAAGTACTGCAGCAGTGACTCTTACAAATCTTACAAAGATTTGGGATTTGTATGTTTTTTCTGGATTTCCTCTGAGCTGTGTTTTGGCTTGTGGCAACATCTTCCTGGAAGACAAATTATTGAATCCGCTGGCTAATTTCCCTAAAAACCTTCTTCAATTTTGCATTATCAGTGCAAGCACAGCGACTTCTGAGGCACTTTTGTTCCAACCATAAGCTAAAAAACTGGGTGGAGCATTGTTTTGGACGACGGCACTCGGGCATCAGGATGTAGCTAAGCCCTGCACTGGCTCCAATAGCCAAAAAAGTATGATTTTACAGGTTCTCAGCAGCCTGCCTCGGATTCCAACACTATTTATAAAGTTCTCTAAAAGAAATCTTATCTCTGAGCCCAGCAATCAGCTTTCACCATGCTCCAGACTTATCTCCCTGTCTCACCGTGCTTCGAATTCCATACAGAAATAAATAATACTATCAGAGCCAAGCCAGAATCTTCTTGGAAGCCCGTAAGTGGCGAGTGGCCGGCCGTGCCAGTGAGGTGGAGCGCGGTGTCGAGGGTGGCTCTGTGGCTCCAGCCTTGGTGCTGTGTGTTAAGTGGCTGTCTGCGAGGTGCTGCCCTGTCAGACGCCCCCACCCCCCTCCACCCCACCCCACCCGGCACCTGCCAGCTCCACCAGCTGCCCTGTAGCTCCCGCTGCTGGGGTTTTGGCAAGTTGCCACAGGTTCTCCTCCCACGGGCGCCCGGTTCCCGCCCCCCCCTCCCACCTCGCCTTCTTGCCCTACCCGGTGGGCACCAGAGACGCCCGTTGTTTTGCACGAAGTCCACTGACACACGTAGGGAGGGTTTTAATTCAGTCCCCATCTCAGGCGGCCGGGTCAGGAGGCATGCACTTTGCACTTAACCCCAACAGGGAGTATGCAGACCGCCAGTCCCCAACCAGAAATGGCCAGAGCCTTATTTGGACCTTCAGAGCTCGTGTCCCACATCCGAGAACATATTGATGAGCTGAAGTGCTTGGGTTAAAATAGCATATTGATGAAGTTAAAGTCTGTTGAAGTAACGCAGAACCGCACAAAAGTGTCTTACCATCAAAGGTCAATCATTCTATTTACTTTTATGCCAATAGTAAATATATATTCATGGCCTATATTTTTACTTCACTTAATCCTCCAATGTCAATATATCCAACATTCACTTTTGTTGCAAGACCTCCGTTCAGTTTTGGAAACAGCAGCATTTTTTGGTACATGTATAATAAATGTAAAGTTATATAATTATAATGTTATAAATAATTGTTATCTTACTTCCATCAGTTACACGACCACAAGCAACAAAAGTTCAGTTTCGTGCCTCGCGTAACCGTGGCACCAGAACGGTTAAACGGCAGCGTTTCGAAGCTCAGGCTTGTGTTCTAGCTACATGCTAGTATAAATAGCTCGGCTGGAAATCCCAGATGAAAAGCAAGAGATTCTTCCTATTTTGGCTAATTCTAAACAACACTGCAAGGATTCTGAACTGCTGGGGTTGTTTTGGTTTGTGTGTGAGTGTTTTTTTTGGGGGAGGGACTGAGAGAAAGCAGTTTTGCATATTAAATATTACTGTTACATATACATGGCTGATAGGCAAAGTTCTTCCACTGTAATCATTACCTCAGTCTCCTCATCCTGAGAACAGCCCTGGTCAAAGAACCCATTTCAACATCTGTTAAGGTAGGACTGTTGAAGGGCATGGCTATATTTTGAGTATATTCTGCTGATTGGACATTTGGTATGTCATCAGACGTCTCTGAGGTCTGCTGAATGTAAGACGAGAAATAATTCAGGTGTTTCTCTTTCGGCTGTTACGACGCAGTGTCGATTGGCTCTGTGTGCTGTTTTGCCGACTGTCGTTTGCGAGTGTCTACCTTCTTTCCGTGCTTCCAATTTGGATGTGTTTATGTCAGTCAAAGAAAACCACCTCAGCTTCATGGCAAAATCATAAATCCTTCCCATTAGTGGTGGGAGAGGAGCAAAGTCCAGCATGTCTCATGCATTTTCATATTCAAACACTGCATCAGGTAACATGGGACAGCAGCACATGCATGTAGGCCTGTCAGCCCAGCACACCTGACACGCATTAGATTTGTAGTTCTGTTTGCGTATGTCTGTCTTACCAACGTGCATATGACTGCTAATATGCGTGTGGAGTAATAATACATCCCAAGATGTTTTAGCCTTTATCTGTAAGTCACTATGTGATTGAATTTCAAGCTTTGCGGCTGGACAGGATACAGTTTTATTCTCTATTTGGTACAGACTGGATCTCAGTAACGGGAGGGCTGTTCTCAGTGTGACTGGACCATAACGGTGGCGTCACCCGGTGGCATCTAGAGGTATTTAGTCCCTGTATCAACACTTAGGCGGTTGTCAAGGAGGTGTGAGGCATGGCTTTCACACTCCTGCCCCTGCCAAGAGGACCCCGATCTGTCTGTGTGTGTGTGTGTGTGTGTGTGTGTGTGTGTGTATTAGGTCACAGGGGGGAGGTGGGGTTTATGTCCTCTGTGTTTCCAACACACTGTTGCCTCATAAATCAGACCAAACATGAGCAACTATCAATAAGGGACAACACTGTTTACGAGGCGCTACTTACGTGCGTTTGTTACCTTGGACCCTTATAGCCTGTCCCTCAGTTCTGGCTGGACTGCAGGCTTCTCTTCCGAACCTTATCTTTGAGCTGCGTTGTTTTCATGTAGCAAATCAAAACACTAACTTACGTAACGCTGTTTTTGGCTCCACGCGCCATGCATATCCCCCCCCCCGCCGCCGCCGCACATGGTTTCTCCCAAGATGCCGTGAGGTTAAAAGGAGCCGCGGGCGAGATCTTCAGGTCTGCTCCTGCGTCCGTGTTCTCAGGCGGCCGTCCAGCACACGTCCCAGCTGTTGTGTCGCCACCAGTCTGCCCTCTTGAAATCCAACTCCGTAATCTCTTCTTCATTTAATGCTGACAGGCCATTACAACTTGTGATTTACCCAGGTCCGCTGGGGTGACAGGCCAATGGGTCCCCTGTGTTTTTGTCCCCCCTGATTTACGGGCCGCACTGGCTAAAGAATTATTTTGGGGTTGACCCTCAGGGATCTTTCTGTAATGAGTCACAGCAGGACAAGAACTGATTTGACGCGATATTTTATCGAGGCTCAAAATATTACGATGATTTTTTTTTTTTTTTTTACTTTTTTAAAGGTCAAGAGAATCAGAATCTGCACAAGTTCTTGCTCTCGTACCCCGCGTTGTCGAGCGCAGTCCGACTACCAGATGCTTCTAGAAGGTCGGGTCAGGTCTGCTGATGGAGCTCATGTCTTAGGTGATGCTCCCTCTGGGTTGATAGGCTGGGTTTCTCACGTGCGCTAAGCTACGCGTGGACCTGTGGTGACGCTACGAACTAGGCACGTGTCCAGCAGAACGTGCGCCCGGCGGTTCCCGCGCCATCTGGCCCCCCCTGCGCGGCCGCGTGACCCCTGCTGCAGGAGCCGCGTGCGCTGGCGGCTTAGGTAACGCAATGAAACGGCTTCCTCTCGCAGACGATTCGCCCCTCGCACAAAAACATACGGCTCACACCAAAATAAACTGGGTATTTTAGGAAGGTCGTCACAAGACCTGTTAATCTATCACTGAAAAGTGAACGATGTAGGTCAAACTGAAGTGGAGTTGGAGCTGCTCGACTTGCTAGGCTCCAAGTGGGTGTGGCCGAGTTGTATTATTTCTAAAGCATGTAGTTGTTAAGCTGTAATGCACCTAAAGAGGTAATGGCTGATTTCCAGGCTATGCGTATATGTGTGTGTGTGTGTAGGTGTGTGTGTGAATATTTGTGTGTACATTTTGAAATTGAGCCGCATGTTTCAGCGCAGAAACGCTGGGCTTGTATCACCTTTCACACGCGAACGAGAGGGTTGCGCAGCCACAGAGATGAAGACTTGCTGTCCTGTGCCACCCAGTCATGGGACTCCGACTCGTGCTGCACTTTGAGATCAATATCACGCTACCAATACTCACCACACGTGAAGACAGAGCACGCGGCTCACGTCGTGTTTATTAACTTCGTGTTGTTTGCGTTAGGAAGCACGCTCATGGATGCAATCCTTTGCTTTCGCAGGACTGTGTGACTTCAGGACGTCACTAGAAGAAGAACTCTTCAACATGAATACAGGTATGTGGAAGGCTTCCTTGTAGACGTGCCCGAGCCAGTGAACTATTCCGCGTCTGGTGTCTTTCAATTAACACAAGCAACGGCAGGACTTTTGAAAATGATGCTGACCTTGTTTTCCAGATGGCCAAGGGTCCTCCCTTCCGTCAGCGGGTTTTATTTCAAAACTAATTCCAGCTTCTTTTATAGTGGGAACTGAATGCTAAATATGTGACTTTAATAAACCGGTACCACTAGAATATTCATTTCATCAGACTGTAGGTAACTTTGCATCACTGGCTCAGGTGGTTCTACTAATGTCTTGCTGATTTGAAGTTTTTTTGTGGCTAAAGGGGCCTTGCTGCTCATGAAACAGCGTTTAACCCCCTGCGCACTCCGCCGGACTCCTCGGTACAGCCGAGAGAAAGTGGCTGTTCTCGTCGGAGCACTCCGCTCTTCCAGCTACTCCACGGTCTCTTAGGGACTTGTTTTCGTGCCTCTCAGCGTGCGATTGTGCATTCAGCTCGGGGTTTCTGGGAAGTGCAGAGGGAGTTCCTGTCATTGCAGTCTATGTGCTAAAAAAGAATGAAAAAAAAACCCCCACAACTCTCAGCTTTTTTCAAGGGCTGACAGTGCCAGAGTCTCCGGGCATCTCAGCACCCAGGCCTTCCTGAGGGGCTGGGCCGGCACTGTGAATCAGGGAGGGGGGGGTGGGGGTGGCCTGTCAGGTGCTGCCTGCCACTGTCAGCACCGCCCCACCCAGGGGATCTGCGAAAACACACCGTCTTCACTCCAGCGTAACAGACTGCTGCGTGGGACGTTAGATCCCTGAGGAAGGGCCGAATCGTTTTCCCATCATATCACAATTAAAAGGCATTTTCCCATTCCCCCCCCCCCCCCCAAGTTAATTCCCATAATGCCACATGCATAATATTTAGCTTGAAGCATTGTGATACTTATGGATGTTATAGGTTCATGGCTGGCTTGAGCCCTGTGATATATACATGAACCACCATTGACATCTAATGACCTCATCCATTGTAAGTCTGCAGCCACTGGGAAACAGAAGTTTATTAAACTTGGAAACACCCAAGATGCAATGGATAGATGAGTTCATTCATCAACATCTAATGCCTTCAGGATATGACATTTAAAACTGTCTCCCGTGCGAACAGGTGCTTTGCATGCATGAATGATTTTGTTGGTGCTGCACTGTAGCTAATCGGGACAGGAGCTGTATATCTTAACATTGCTTGCAGGAATACAGATTTTTGCAACTGCCTTGCTATTGTGCCGCCATGTTTGTGGATGCATGTGCTTTTACCACCCGTCCCCACCTCCACCTCCACCCCCACCCCGTGCGTGTGTGGCTCGTGTGTGTGCGTGCGCCCTGCCATGCTTCTCGCAGACAGTGGAGGACCACGTCCCAGCATGCTCTCCCTCACTCTGAGCCCCATGAAGAGGGTCCAGAGCTCCCCAAACCTGTACCGACCCGCAGGTACTCCTCCCACCTGATCCATCCCCTGATCTCACACCCGGTCACACACCCGGTCACACACCCGGTCACACACCCGATCACACCTGCTGCTTTGATCGAACACTAAACTGCTTTAACACTTACTGACTTGGAATATGTCCTCTCTACAAAGAACCTATTCTTTATTTTTTGTGCTGTTTGAGATATTACCTGTTATTTTGTAGGAGGCTGGACTTCATTGCTTTTAAGGGCTGAAATAATGACCTGGTAATGAGGGAGAAGCCCCTCCCTTCTCCTCTCAGAACAGATGTAAAAGTAACTAGCTGCTAATCTAAAGTCTGCCTAAGAGTGGCCTGTAGAACTAGAACTAGGACACTGGGTCCTGCTCCCTTACATGTGAACGCCATTGTTGTTTGTTTATAAACTGACAGTCCCTGGCAAACAGAGCCACAGTGTGTATAACCAGTCATCACAGGCAGGAATTCCTCTTCACCGGATTAGTACCACTCAGTGCTGTCTCCAGCATATCTGTCTCTCACTTGCTCTGTCTTCCTCTCTCCTTATTACCCCCCCCCCCCTCTCTCTCTCTCTCTCTCTCTCTCTCTCCATCTGTCCCTAAAGAGCTCCCAGGGTGGCATGTTTGGGTTTCAGAAGCTGAGACTGCTTCTCTCTGTTACTTAAAAGAGGACAGCCTTTTCACAGGAGCTGGACTGTTGCCATGGTTTTGCTTCTCCATGGCAACCATTGTGCACGCCCTTTGCTTTCTGGCCTGCCCCTCCCCTCAGCCGGTTTCCCTCTGAGGGTGACCCTTTTTGTTTGAATGGCTTTCTGGACTATGACCTCACACGCACGTAAGGTCTATTGTTGGGTCCCTCTGCTGACAGCCAAACACAGGAGTGGGTGAACAGCGCAGGTTAGGTGAGAAAACAGCCATTTCAGGTATTGGACATCGTTCATTAGACGCTGATTATCACGGGGGAAAGGCTGAAGCACTCTGTTAGACATTTAAACAGTTAAAAACAAACACACAGAAAGCAGTCTTCCCTGCTCTTGAATGATAGATAGATAGATGACAGATTGCAGGTACAGGATGTTTTGGACAGAGGTCCTTCATCAACTGTGCAAGCAAGGTATATATATATATGGGTTTGTCTATTTCATTGTCAGTCACATATCCTCTATATATGCTATATCTGAGAACTCATCAGAAGTGGTCTGGCACACAGCCAGTGACAATATCTGATGTACTACACAATGTGTGTGCATGCACACACACACACACACACACACACACACACACCGCCTGAATCAAGTCTGATGAGTACTATACACTCCATGATGCAGCTGCAGAGTTGTTTTTTAATCTCTGATGGCTTCTTGTTGGAATAAAGCCCCAGCTCTCCAACAGGATACAGCCATCTGCATGTGATGTGTGTGTGTGTGTGTGTGTGACACACCACCTGGTCCCTAACTGTAGCCCTGCCTAACTGATGCCTTTTTCTGTCTTTTTCAGGCACTGAATCCTCAACAGATACAGGTAACCCTGACATTTTAGGATACTTTCAATTATATTCTGTCAGATAGCAAGAAAATTGTATTTTCTAAGAGGACGAAGACTTCAGTAATTGTATCATATTTGAACAAACTATTCCAAGGTGCTGATGTACCTTGTGTGTGGAATGTTCCAGATTTGTGGCGGACCTACAGTGCTGGGGACCCCCTGAGAAACGGAGACTCAGCTGCATCCTCTTTGGCAGCCAAAGGGTTCAGGAGTGTCCGGCCCAACCTGCAAGATAAGAAGTCGCCCACCCTGGTTGGTCCAGCCGCCGTTAAACACGCCTACTCCCTTCCGCCCCCCCCGTTCTGGCTCCGCCTCTCACGCACAGGAAGTTTCTCCTTCCACAGGAAGTGCTCTGGGAAATGCTGTGGACAGGCATCACCGGTTTCATGGTGCCGTGTTGGTCAGCGCTAACAAGCAGAGGCGTGTCCTGGCTTGTCTCGTGTACTGAAGTTACATTTGCAGTGCTATTAATTGCCATTTTGAATCATGGCATTTCCCAGTTTGGGGTGCGAATGGGGGAGGGCCTTGATTACCTACTGTAAATTTGAAAAAATAGTCCAAGTAACTTTTTTGATACGTTAATATTATTATTGGTCATTGGATCATTGGGCAGTCGAAAGTGTTTTCTGGACGTTGTTTACAGACGAGGAGCAGTGTGGAATTGGGTTATTACTGCATTTATTTGTTTTTTTTTCTCACTTGATTGCATGTGTGCTCACAGCCAGACAGAGCTTGTTTCCTCCCAGACAGGTCTCGTCTCTTCTCAGACAGAGCTTGTTTTCTCCCAGATAGGTCTCGTCTCTTCTCAGACAGAGCTCGTCTCTTCCCACACAAAGCTCTCCACAGCACCTTGCAGACTGCTTTCCAGGAGCACATAGCCTCTCTAATTCACTCCCACGTTTCACCCATCGCCCGTTGCTCCTTGCCTGGTTCCCACACTCTGGGGTAGCTGCATCGGCACGTTCAGAGCGGCGCTCATAGCCACGCAGGCTGAGAGCTGCTGCATATGCTCCCCACAGAGTCCCAGACTCCCAGCATCCTTGCAGCCTTAGCAGTTTCCATCGGCAGCTCTGCCTGTGTGCTGGCTTCATCAGAAGGGCCTGGGGTTCCTCCGCGGCCCTTAAACAAGCCCCGCCTTCCATCTCCAGCTAGGCGGCCGGAGCAACGCACAGCTTTCGTCTCCTTATGCATTAATCCGTCTCGTACAGAAGCCAGTAACATGCAAGCGCTGTCTCATGGGCCTCCTGTTCCACCAAAAAGGACAGACACCCCCCCCCACAAGATTCCAGAACATTCTCTCATCCTCCACTGCCCGCTGCAGCTCAGCAAGTGGTATACACGTTTATATTTATAATCACTCCTCCATTATTGTAACACCCATCACCATTATAATGTGCCATGCCAATATGCTAATCTGGACTATGCTAATCTGCTAATATATATATATATATATATTATAAATTTGAATAAAGTACAAAAGGTTTCCAGAGAAACAGGATGTTTAGGGCAGAGCTCCTTCATCAGCACTTTGCTTGCCCCACTGATGAAGGACCTTCAAACACACTTTTGAATACATCTACACCTCTCAATGCAGAACAGTCAGTTCTCCTCAGTCCAGTACAATTTTGTTCGGAGATTACGCGTGCTTCACAGTGCCTTCTCACACCCTGGCCTCATCTTGCACTCTCCTCTCTGTCATCCAGCCGGAGGCTCCACTGGTTTCAGAAAGGCCTATCCAGGTCTGCCTCTGCCCCCCCCCTACTGTCCCAGCTGTCCCTCAACTACAGGGCCTCTGACATTCAGCCCCAGGTCCCTTCACCTGGACCTGCCTGTCTCTCCAACGCTGCTGGGACTTGAAGTTTGTTTATGGATGTTTCCTCACTTCTTCATACTGGATCAGTTTCACCTCTGGTTCCTGCCCCTAGACTCCCGTCCCCTCCAGTCTTAATCTCCTTAGCTGCCTGAAACAACTGTTGCATTTTGGTCTTTCTTCCCGTTTGTTATCTTGACCACTCCCGTCCTAATTACACCAAATGCCCCCCCCCCCCCCCGCTTTTCCAGCCTCTCTCAGATTCGTCTCGTCTTTCTCGTCTGCCGACTCTTCGCGTCCGTTTCCCACACTTTCTCTTTTGGCCCCTTTTTTTTCCCTCTTTGTTTCTCATTCTCTTTGATTGCTCGGCACCCTCCCTCCATCCGCCGCTCTTTCTCTCTTTTTCCCATTCATCCTCTGCTGCTGCCCTCTTCTATACTGCATTCAAGAACTTAATCCACAGACACCAAGCGCCCTGCGCTTCACCCTGACGGCTGTTGCCGCCTCTGCCTTGTGGAATGTGTGTCTGGAGCAATACTAATGATAGCCCTGCTTCTGACCCACTCCGGCTTTCTATTGGATGATTCCAGGGTCTCCACTAACTGGCTTTGACTTGCTGTTCTCCCTGATCTCATAGTTGGCGTTAGCACTGGGACTCTCTAGGTGACGCCTTCTATTGGCTTGTTGGGGGGGGTTGTTCCTGGGAAGAGATATAAGGTCTGGGTACAAGATGTGATCATGGTGCTGTTGAATTGCATTGCTAATAATGCCAGTTTAACAAAAGCCCCTTCTCTGCAATTACATTCTAGCACTAACTCTCTGCCCTTTTTTATATCATTAACTCTAAAACCTCAAAGCTATATTAACCAATATTACTCAAATGTATTTGTTGCTGCTGGTTCCCTAATCTCTCCAAAGTACTTTTTTTGTTTAAATCATTCTTTAATTCCTCTTTCTCCCTACATCTACTAATACTACTGCTCACTCCACGTGGGTCGTTTCGATTTGCCGCTCTCTGTCCTGAAACACAAGGATATCCACCAGTGCAGTGACTGATGCAACACCACGCTGTAAGTAAGATCCTCCGTAATCTTCCCTTCATGTCTTCCCTTCATGTGTTTGTCACAGGTGAGCGTGAATGGGAGTGTAGGTGTGACCCCGAGCCTAAACAGTCACCAACAGAGGCCCTTCTCTCCGGCCACGTACCCCCCCCTGCCCTCTCTCAGCTGCAGCTCCTTGGCCATGCCGCAGGGACCCAGCGCGTGTGAGTTCAACCTAACATGCTAACATACTAACCCCTTGTCAGTCTCACAGCAGTTTGTTCTCCCTGCACTGCTCAGCGATTTGAATTTCGATGATTTCTGAGCACTTAAAAGGGCTTAAACACCAAAAAAGGGAGAGCGTATGATTTTATGTCTGTACATGATTCCACAGTTTCTAACGGTGTGGATGGGCGGCCGCAGATCTGCTCCTCACACGCGGTGCTTTCAGACAAGCGATGGAGATTAAGCACATGTATGCGACAGTGACAGCAGGTTATGAAAACAGGGGAGCGGCTAGAACACTGGCATTAACATGACTTTGCATGTGGTTGCACTGAGGTTGCCTAGACTCCTCTTTGTCATCTCTCCCCTACAGGCTGTGGATGACGGATTCGCTTTTTCACACAGACTTAGAGTTTAGAGTTTTCTGCCCTTCGTACTCTGCCATAGCAGAATGATTCACCTCCATTTCTCAGGCTGGGATCCCCAGTGCTCTGAAGCGTTATTTAATTCAAACGGTACTGCTGTGAAATACCACTCCCCAACCTGCCGGATGTTCTCCTCCCTCCAGCCACTGAACCTGGCGCGCCCGTCTACGTCAACGTGGGGTCGGTGACCCCAGCTCGTACTCCAGAGGATGAGAGGAAAGAAGCAGAAGGAAGGGCTCCTCGTTTCTCTGGCATCAGCCCCGTAGATGAGTCTGGCATTCCCATCGCCATTAGGACAGTAAGTACCAGGTCAACCGATATGTCTGCTGCGGTTGTTTTTAGACAAATCATGTAGTAAATCATGTAGGCTTTGATTCGTTTGGATGAAATGCGCCACGGAGCCGCAGAAAATATTATCATATAGTTTGATGCTTATGGAGAAGATTGCTTTGGTTTGTTTTGAATTATATAGAAATCTAATTTGTGTTTGCTTTAGTACAAAATCATTATAGTTATTTTATGTTAAGAAGACAAACATTCACATTAATGTAGTTTAAAGATTTGGTTAGTAGCTTGTCCCTAATGTTCTTTTATGGATTTTCCCCTACTATTGTTAATGTCTATGCCCTTGATGGTAGAATTAATTGCCAGTTAATTACTGACCATGTGGGCTGCGACTGGCTGTTTGATGTACAGCACTAAATTGCATTTTCAAACTTGCTTATTGCAGCAGTGAAATGGCACATTTTCACGTTTGGTTTAGTCTTGGCAGAGCTTGATGTTGCTGAGGTCAGCTACACTCACACCCGGGCCAGGCAGCAATGTTGAATCTCTCCAAGCCGCATGAGAATAACCTATTAAATCTGCATTCTCATTATACTCTTATAGGGAACTTAGCGTGGCTTCTGTTTCTGCTCCTCTTAGATAGTGGACAGGCCGAAAGACTGGTACAAAACCATGTTTAAGCAGATACACGTGGTACATAAACCAGGTAAGTAATGTCTTCATCTATTGCCGTTCATAATTAAGTCCACAGATTCTGTGAGCCTTCTTAACGAGTGCGTTTCAAAATATAACCCGTTTAGCTGAATTAAATTATGTATAATATACACCCACATACTATTACAATAAATTCCTTTAACGTTCTGATATGCGACCAAAACCGTATTTATAATCCTCACATCCTTTTTTAAATTCTCTGGATGTTCTTCGTCAGTTTTGTTTTAACACACCGTTTAACTGCAGCGTCAGAGGAAAGCCAGCTTACACCATTTGCTTGTACTGGTGTCCACAACGAAGAGAATTGACAAGCGTCCAAAGCGGGGGAGGGCGGGCATAAAAAGAGCTTTCCTCAGCAGACCGTAACCCGGACCTGTGCCATTACCAGCCTGTCACCACGTAGCCTAGTAATATTTGTCAGAATGTTTCTCAGGGGATTTCAGGCATCGAGTGTGGACAAGACAGGGTGTGGGGGCACAGGAGAGTCACCCCACCTTCCCGTTCTCCTTCATTACGCTCTGTAAATTATCTTCTGCCTTAAGGCTGTTTTTACCAGCAAATGAGTTTGCTTTATTAACTTCAGCACGTCGTTTGTGTCATTTGTGGTGCAATCAGGACACCATTAGGTTTTGTACAATTTCACTGATCGCTGTGGCCATTCTGTATCCACAGAGGATGAATTCCCTGGTTCCCGCAGTGCCATATATCCTGCTGCGAGTGAAGGTATGTAGCGATCGCTCCCGCTGCATGTCGCGTTAAGCCGCGTAGTCGCACGTGCCGAGTTCATGCTGGCGGCCAATTGGTTCAGGGGGCCCGAGAGCTTTTGTATTGACTTCCTGTTGTCAGATATTGAAACGGCACCTGCAATGTTCGATTTAGTCCAGCTTCGCAAATTAACACTGGATTTTGCTTCGCATATAGTGACCGATGAATCACAATCAATCGACCAGTCAAATTTACATTTACATTTACGGCATTTCGCAGACGCTCTTATCCAGAGCGACTTACAAAAGTCAAATCGTTTCATTTCCCTGGCGCATGCACTGCCACTTTCCGACACTTTCTGTCTTTGTTTTTTTTTTTTCCCCCAGAGAAGCGAGGCATGTCTAATTCCGCTCAGGCACACCCTGCCCCTAAGAGCGCCACCTACAGACCCATCACAAAGAGCATCTCCGACAACGGAACGTGCGGCTTCAGGGCTCCTGCGTCCACGCCCCTGCCTACGTCGTCCTCAGCTGAGACGCGAGCTCCAGACCGTGACCTCCACCACAGGGGCATCGGCACAGCAGATGGGTTGGAGCCCGTCCTCTCCTCACACACACTTCCACAGAAACATGAGGGTCACAAGTAAAATAGATCCTGGGAACTCAGATTAAACGCAGATTAAAACATGACTGCCTGGTCATCACCTAAGACTTTAATCTTAAAATAGGATGACGTGTGTATAGCCAAGACCTCTAGCCAATGGGATTCCTGCAAAACCATGCCTCTGATTTGCTGTCATTTACACATTTGTGTTGTACTGCTTCTGTCATTCTCTTAGGAATGAGTGGGGTCCTCCGGACAGAAAAGTGGACACTCGCAAATACAGAGCGGAACCCAGGAGTATTTTTGACTATGAGCCAGGGAAATCCTCCATTTTAGAGCAGGAAAGAGTGGTAAGTCCATTCCTTGTTTGGGACTCATTTTAGATGTTTCTATGGGTATTAGAGACCTTGTAGCTGCTAATTTCAGTGATTTCCTGTAAATGGCTGTGACCACATGATGGTCTTCTTAAAGATTTGGTCTGAAGTTACTTTCTTCCCAGCACAATGGTGCATATATTGTGCTTCCCTGCACAATGGTGCAAAATGGTGCATTTATGGACAGTAGTTTATCCCTCTCTGTCATGACACACAAAAAAAAAAAAAAACAACTGACCTTATACAGAGCGCCATGTGCCATTATGTATCACCACATCTGTCCAGTCCTTTCACCAGTGCCAAAGGACATCAATTCTGTTAATAATATACATATGTTTGTTATCTAGGCTATAATTTTCTACTTTAATAAAGGTAGATTGGCAGTCTGTGTTATGAATATAGGGTGATAAACATTATAAGGATTAAATGTGGTGCCTCTCAGAGTATATACATATTTGTATAATTGGAGTACTATACATATTTGTATAATTGGAGAATATTTGTAGTACTTCAGAGGGCAGGATGATTAATGTCAGAACATAATTATTGTTACTAGATCAGCGTTATTACTAATAAGTATTGTTATCACGTTGGGAAGATGTGATGGTATGCTACCGCACCCTGCTGGATAGGAATGGTACTGCAGTTAATTTAATGCAGTTATTAAAATGCAGTGTCATCTCCATTTTTTTGGTAGCGTTAATTAGGAAATTCTAGAAGTAAAGCACACTTAACCCACTAGCATTCAGATGCTAGTGGTAAAGCAATTCCTTACTCTGATACCAGCATTTCTATAATCACTCCTTTTTATTCTTGCATTCCCTTTTGTCCCTCTTTCATGGCCCTACATTTGCCTGTTCCAATAAAACCTCGAAGAGTCACGTAAACCCAGAGGAATTAGATTTAGAGAATGAACCCTGGTATAGGTTCTTTGCCGAGCTGGAGTTCGGGCGGCCGGTAAGTGAGCGATAGTCGTGAGAGTTTGGTGCTGCTGGCATGACCGTTAGCTAGTGTTAGCCAGAGTTAGCCGGTGTGAAGCACGTTAGGTCCTCCTCCAACAGTAGCTTAGCTGCTGTGGTCAGGACTGGAATGACTGGTTGGAAGCAGCAGAGGCTCTACGTGAAGGCTGTTAGTCACAGGTGGAGATCAGTAACGGAGAATCCCACCAGCAGTAAACTGGCTCTGCTCTTTCCGTCCATCATTTTGGCTTTTATGTTTCCTGTTACCGAGTGCCTGTGTTGTTCACGCGTCCAGCTTTGCTGTTTGGGAGGCCTTTAACACGAATGGCATCTTAACACTTGCATGAACATTCACTGCTTGCCTATTAAGTGTGAGGGGATAATTCTAACTATGTGGAGGTTGTAATGACGTTGTAGCGCAGGGTGGCGCTAGTCGTGTGGGAGTGGCGCTAGTTTTTGGTGGCATGTCCTGCTGCAGTCAGGTAACCACGACTTCCTTTTTCTTCCATCGTTCCCGTGGCTCCGCCATGGCAACCCCATCCTCCTGCTCTATCTTCCTCCTGTGGGCCAAGCCTCCTAAAAAACGCCTGGATTACGATCCAGAGAGCGCGCTCCGATTCCACCCTGAGGTAACGAGTGGGGAGGGGGTTGCTGGGGTGTGAGAGTTGAAACTGAGAGAAACTGAGCAGTAAAACAAGAAATGACCCCATTTTCCCTACATCGCCCATTTATTACTTGCTCACTATTGATCATCCAAACCAGCTGTCAAGTTTTAGCAGAACCAATGAGAGAAGACTTGGTACATCATAACCAAAATCTGAATGATCCGTTACAGCATATGGCCCCTGATTTTATCTGCTAGTTCTGTTTTACTGTAAAAGTATAAGCTGACAGTTCATGAAGTAGTTGGACTAAGCCAAAGTTCTCTCCACATGCTTCCTACAGTATTAAATAAAGTTCTGTCTCAGATTCTTTTTTTCCTGTGCAAGTGAAATTATCCTACATACATTTTTGACAGATAACAATGTCCTTCATTAATGTGCTCCATGCTTGACATCAGGTTGTTTTATACCGTGAGTGACATTTCCATATACTGTATAATTCAGGGTAACTTGTCTGCCCTTAAATTGGGTAACCCTCTGCCTTTATGACTTACAATTATTCAGAATACCATCAACTATGAAACTGAATGGCCAGGAGGTGTAGCACATATGTCAGTGATGGATACAGCTCCATTGTTGGAAGAGATAGTGGCCACTCATAATTGGAGTTATGTTCAGGGCACTGCTGTGAGACCATACCGAGAGCTGCTTAAAATTGTCGCCCCAGTTAAGAGATTGCTTGCCACGTAGCTGTCACTTAGGCCCGTATTCATGCTGCCTGTCCACAAATGTGTCCCAGCAAGCAGACATTCCTGGCACCATGCAGATGCTACTTTTAAAGACTGTTAAAAAAGAGAGAGGGGGGGGGTGGGTGGACGTCTTTGCTGCTTGGGACTATTCTGCTTGAGTCTCGTCAGATGATGATCTACCTCAGCCTCGTGTACAAGGAGTTCCCTGCTTTGTTTGACACTGAAACGCTTGTAAGTAACCTATCAAGTTAGACTGCTCTGGGAGAGGCTGAGCTTCTCTCTTGTTTAAGGGAGAACCCTCCATGGCATGACACCAGCTCAAAGGATTTCCTGGATCCGTACCAGTGTACCACGGCATGCTGGGGACAACCTCGTCAACTCTGCTCAGTTGTGTCTGGAATGTCCTGCTGGAGTGCGCAGACCATGGAGTCATGTTACACTTCTGTGTTCTGTGTTTCAGACCTCGTTTTATCAGCCGTCCGACAGAAGCCTCGAACGGCCACTGAGGTAAGCAAACTTCCCCCTCTGCTCTACAAAAGCCATTATTAGTCTTGCTTTAAGATAAGAGATCGTTAGCGTGTCCATTTAGTCTCAGCGTGGCTACAGAGAGAGGTGAAGAATGGGACAGCTGAAAAGGTCTTGTCCTCGTGCAGTGTCAGGTGGACATCAATCACCTTGCCCTCTGACCTTCCTCTCTGACCCACTCAGTGTCAACACTGTATGAGCTATGTTTTAGAACAGGCGTTATTTTACAACCAGAAAAATAACCGAAGGCAGCCGAGTTCTCCTTCATATGTGCGGCAGTAAATATTTAGAATGACTTCTGGAAGAGGTCATACTAAATAAGTCAGAAGTGGCTGATTCTGTGTCCCCCATCCCCCCAATCAACTCTAAAACGATCACCTCGGTTTACTCTTGTATGTAGCTAGGCCACGGCTCGCATTTTAACATGTGCCTGCTCCTTCTATTCCTCTTCCTCCCGCCTCTCCCAAGTTCGGCCAGCGATACCAGGACGAGGCGGAAGTCGGAGCCTGTGACCACCCAGCCCAGACCCCGGAGCAGCCTGTGTTCTCCCTCAAGCGCAGGGAGAACACCTGAGCCTCCTGTCAGCCACGTGCCTGAGGCACCCAGGAGAGGCGGCACCCAGAGGAAACCCCTCACCACCTCTCCCTCCTCCTTGTCCTACCCATCCGGGTCAAAAGGTGCGCATCAGTTGCAGAGGTTCACCGCAATATTTCTTCACCAGACATGCGCCAACGCAAAAGTCATTAGCTGTCGTTTCGGCTGGGCTCAGCGCATGGGCATTTTCTTTAACGAGCACTTCTTGTGCATGCATAAGTCATGTTCGTTCGATTGTTTCTGATGGATTTAAGAACGGGGTTGTCGATGAGGACGTCTGTCCTTTTCAGTTTTATCCTGGAATGTAATAAAACGTGGATTCAGTTTTCTCGGCCAAAGTCCAATTTCACATTAACGTCTTATGTCTCTCTCTTGTCATGCCGCTCTTGGTGGATGTCTAAGGTGGGGATATTAGCACAATACACTCAGTATATTTAAATGGTAGTCTGAACCATGATCCCTCACATCAGACAGTAGCCACATATCCGAACGGTGACCAAGATGAGGACACGGTAATCCCGTCTGGCTCAGAGGGCCTTAGGAATGGCTGGCAGATCGAGTCCCCTGCCGTCCGCTGGAACCCAGAGGAGACCTCTCCTAAGCTGAAGTCATGGAGCTGTGACGATCTCCTGTCGGAGGACCAGGGGAAAGGTATAGTAGAAGGGAATCGCTGTGAAAGCTCTGGCTTTCTGGTGCAGAATGGAGAAGCAGAAGAATCTCTGCACGGCAGCAACCATGGTGGACAGGATCCCAACGAGCACTGCAAACTCCGCTCAGCTCACGACGCCCCAGGCTTCCTCACGCTCTACAAGAAGATGCACCATATCAACCGGCAAGAGCTGGTAGATTCGGATGTGATCTACTCCGTCAGAGCCAGGATCCGCAAGTACGAGAGCGAGCAGCACAGGTACCGTCAGATGGCCACCAACGGCTGCAGCAATGAGGTCCCTCTGGACATGGTGCCCAACCGCATCACACAATTTGAGAGTCTAATCCAGAAATCCAAGTCGATGCCGAACCTTGGGAGTGAATGTGAATCCAAGACCCCTGTCAGGAGGAACAGCAGCCCAAATCGGAGTTACTCTGTGGAATCTTTGCTGGATGATGAACCACCAGCCAGGGACCCACCTGAGGGTCGGCCTCAGTACCCCAAAATCCACGTGGATGTACCGGTCCACATCCAAGTCACCAGGGACCACCTGCGACACTCGGCCGTCCAGCAGGACGGCTCGGACAGTGACCACGACGCCGCAGTGTCCGACCTCAGTGACTTCGTCCAGGTCGACGGGTCATCCTTGTGCAGCGAGAGTGACTTCGACCACTGCTCCTTCGCCTCCTCCGAGAGCTTCTGTGGAGGCACCTATCGCTACCCCAGGCAGCTGGTGAGCTCGTGCAAAGGCATGTGTCCGGCCTCCTATACGCGTTTCACCACCATGGCGCGGCACGAGAAGTCCAAGCGGGAGCGACGGCAGCAGCTCCGCCCGGAGGAGTCCGAGATGGGCCTCGGCAAGCTCGCCTTCCTGGTCAGCCCGGTGCCATTCCGCAGGAAGAAACCCCGCCCCCCGGGGCACGGGCGTGTGCCGAAGCCCCGGAGCTGCACTTACGAAGCGCTGGACTCGGTCCTCAAGGACATCTACGACCGTATCCGCGCCGAGAAGCGCCGTAGCAGCCTGCCTGACAACAGCATACTCCGGAGGCTGCTGGCCGAACTGCTTCCCGACATCCCCGAGAGGGACGCCTGGCGACGGGCCCTCTGCCCGGACCACCTCCAGCCCGATGGCATATACACCCAGGACTCTTACCACCAGGACCACTCCCGCCTGGCCTACACCGCCTCTTGCTGCCACATGGGAACCAGCGGTGGCCGAAGTGACCATGACTCCCAGCACTGCTGTCAAGGTGGACTCCCCTCACCAGTGTCCCAGTCCCCCGCTGTGTTTTGTTTCTCCAGCCGGCCTCCATGCCGGGCATGCCCATCACCACCATGCTCCACCTGTGTCCATCGTGCTCCACCTGTGTTTGTTTGTCAGTGCGCTGAAGTAGAGGGCGGGTTTTGTTCTTCCTTTCGAAAGAGCATGAAGCATGTTGCACTCCCATAGCATTCTGTTATCATCTCATCCCATTGGTTCTTGCTGCATTTTGTATATATAAAAATTTTAGTTTTTGACTTTTTTTTAAATGCTTTACGACCGGACATGCTTGTGGGCTGTCCCTAAAAGAGGCGGAACTTTGCAACTCTAAAACTTCCTGGTCACAGAAATAGCTGTGAACAGATGACTTGAGCAGCTGAAGTTTGCAATCTAAAAACAGGTTTGGGATTGTCGCCCCTTATGAATCTGAACACCGTATGCTCTCCTGTCACTGGGTAAGAAACCTGTGATTGGTCCTAATGCCTTATGGCATGTTGGAGTATATCTCTTATTTACATTGGCACTGGGCACGGCTTTCCGTTTTAATGATCTTTAAATAAACCCTATGGGCATTTGTTGACGATTGAAGGCCCATTTGCTTTTGAATGGAGCCAGTGGCTTTTAAATGACAATTCTCTTGAGCAAAGAGGCTTGCTAGCATTTGGCACTGGAGAAATCTCACCATGTGGGGTTCTAGTATAACTATAATTTGTTCTATGTAAAGGATCTGTTTCCAGTGCCAGAGTATAAAGCAGCTCCTTGAGATAACCTGTGAGATTGCAGAGATGATGACATGTAGGAAGATCAGGCTTAGCTCTGTGTGCATATTAAATCGCTTTTGGTTTGTGTATTAATGGATTTTCTTCTGCTTTGTACTTGTTTTTGCCTGCTTCGTTGCTGTGAATAAACGCGCCATGACATTTCATACCTCCCGCATGTGACAGCAGAGGATCTTCTGTCTGGACGAACCCTGCTTTGCTCAGTTTGCCTGTCTCTCCCCTGTAGATCCAGACCCATACAGAAGTTATTCCTTACCTGATGTAGGACGGCAAACTCCGCAGAGCAAGAAGCACACGCCTGACGTGAGGGAGGTGAGTGGATCGACTGTTTCGCTCTGTAGTGTGTTAAAAGAGAATAGCATACGTGGTCTATTGTTGGAGCCGCTACATCTTACTCTGCTTTGTCCTACAGAGAATGCCAGCTAGAGCAATATATGACTTCATGGCCCTGACAGCTAAGTAAGATAATGCTTGTAATTCTATGTATTTATGTATTTGATATGATTTTAAATATATCAAGCATTATGTTTTAGTAGAATGCTGGTAAGAGCAAGAATTACTAGGTGCAAATCCAAAATCAGGGTTGTTAAGACGGTCCAAGGTCATATAGCCAACACGAACAGATCCGGAATTAAAATGAGAATACACGATGAAAGAAACAGTAACTGAAATTGACGAGAATAAACGGACGAACCACGTAGCACAGGCTAGCACAACATACACTGGGCTAGAACAACAGGCTAGCACAACATACACGGGGCTAGAACAACAGGCTAGCACAACATACACGGGGCTAGAACAACAGGCTAGCACAACATACACGGGGCTAGAACAACAAGCTAGCACAACATACACGGGGCTAGAACAACAAGCTAGCACAACATACACGGGGCTAGAACAACAGGCTAGCACAACATACACGGGGCTAGAGCAACAGGCTAGCACAACATACACGGGGCTAGAACAACAGGCTAGCACAACATACACGGGGCTAGAGCAACAGGCTAGCACAACATACACGGGGCTAGAGCAACAGGCTAGCACAACATACACGGGGCTAGAGCAACAGGCTAGGACAAACGTGGGCTACGTACAATAACCAGCCATAACCTGAGGGAAACACTGGGTTTAAATAGACAGGCTAACAAGGGAGAAACAAGGAACAGATTAAATCAATGATGATGAAAGAAGTAAACAAGGGGCGTGACTAACAAAACAGCACATCGAGCAAAACCAGGAAGTAAATAAAACGCCAAGAACCTTGGATGCTGGGGAGGGTAGAACCGTGACAGCACCTTGGCTAACACCTGTATATATATACAGTGGGGAGAACAAGTATTTGATACACTGCTGATTTTTCAGGTTTTCCCACTTGCAAAGCATGTAGAAGACTGTAATTTTTATCATAGGTACTCTTCAACTGTGAGTGATGGAATCTAAAACAAAAATCCAAAAATACATTGTATGATTTTTAAATAATTAATTTCCATTTTATTGTGTGAAATAAGTATTTGATCATCTATCAACCAGTAAGAATTGTGGCTCTCACAGACATGTTAGTTTTTCTTTAAGAAGCCCTCCTGTTCTCCACTCATTACCTGTATTAACTGCACCTGTTTGAACTCGTTACCTGTATAAAAGACACCTGTCCACACACTCAATCAATCAGACTCCAGCATCTCCACAATGCCCAAGACCAGAGAGCTGTGTAAGGACATCAGGGATAAAATTGTAGACCTGCACAAGGCTGGGATGGGCTACAGGACAATAGGCAAGCAGCTTGGTGAGAAGGCAACAACTGTCGGTGCAATTATTAGAAAATGGAAGAAATACAAAATAACGGAAAATCTCCCTCGGTCTGGGGCGCCATGCAAGATCTCACCTCGTGGAGCATCAATGATCTTGAGGAAGGTGAGGAATGAGGCGAGAACTACACGGCAGGACCTGGTCAATGACCTGAATAGAGCTGGGACCACAGTCTCAAAGAAAACAATCAGTAACACTCTACGCCGTCAAGGATTAAAATCCTGCAGTGCACGCAAGGTGCCCTTCCTCAAGCCAACGCATGTCAAAGCCCGTCTGAAGTTTGCAAATGACCATCTGAATGATCCAGAGGAGGAATGGGAGAAGGTCATGTGGTCTGATGAGACAAAAATAGAACTTTTTGGTTTAAACTCCGCTCGTCATGTTTGGAGGAAGAAGAATGATGAGTACAACCCCAAGAACACCATCCCAACCGTTAAGCATGGCGGTGGAAACATCATTCTTTGGGGATGTTTTTCTGCAAAGGGGACAGGATGACTGCACCGTATTGTGGGAAGGATGGATGGGGCCATGTGTCGTGAGATTTTGGCCAACAACCTCCTTCCCTCAGTAAGAGCACTGAAGATGGGTCGTGGCTGGGTCTTCCACCATGATAACGACCCAAAACACACAGCCAGGGCAACTAAAGATTGGCTCCGTAGGAAACATCTTAAGGTCCTGGAGTGGCCTAGCCAGTCTCCAGACCTGAATCCAATAGAAAATCTTTGGAGGGAGCTTAAAGTCCGTGTGGCCCAGCGACAGCCCCCGAAACCTGAAGGCTCTGGAGGAGATCTGTATGGAGGAGTGGGCCAAAATCCCTGCTGCAGTGTGTGCAAACCTGGTCAAGAACTACAGGAAACGTCTGATCTCTGTAATTGCAAACAAAGGTTTCTGTACCAAATATTAAGTTTCTTTTTTCTGGTGTATCAAATACTTATTTCACACAATAAAATGGAAATTAATTATTTAAAAATCATACAATGTATTTTTCTGGATTTTTGTTTTAGATTCCATCACTCACAGTTGAAGAGTACCTATGATAAAAATTACAGTTTTCTACATGCTTTGCAAGTGGGAAAACCTGAAAAATCAGCAGTGTATCAAATACTTGTTCTCCCCACTGTATATATATATAAATACACACACACACACACACACACATATATATATATATATATATATATATATATATATAAAGATGAACTGACATGATGCAATAGACCTCATGTAGCCTAAAATAAGACTCCCTAAGTCTCCCTCCAAATTGTTTACACAGGGAACTGTCATTCAAAAAAGGGGACACTGTGTACATCACCCGGCAGATAGATAATAACTGGTATGAAGGAGATCACCATGGCAAAGTGGGCATCTTCCCCATCTCGTATGTGGAGGTTTGTGACATCTGTTTCATACATAACATGAGCAAATAAAAAAAAATCTAAATTCTGGTGAAAAAAAAAAAGATTTCCATGTTGCGTTGGTAATATCGATTATCCACGAATCGCGTATTTGGTTGCTCTTCCCCGTTGTCAGAAATGGCCTCCGACGGAGAGACACCAGCCAGTCAGGCCACCGCCACCCGTGCAGAGCAGGGAGATCGGGGAGGCCGTGGCTCGCTACAACTTCAGCGCCGACACCAGCGTGGAGCTTTCATTAAGAAAGGCAAGTTTTCCTCCCTGCACCAACAAGCACCAACAAAACAGCATTTCTCTCCTAAAACTCCAAAGTGTCATCTAAATACTCAATGCAATGAAAATCTGACTACTTTGCCACGACCGTTTCTGTCAGTATGGCTCCGAGGGTGCGGAATCCAGCACGATGCGTCATGCTCACGGCACTGATCTCCTCCAGGGCGATCGTGTGGTTCTGCTGCGTCAGGTGGACCAGAACTGGTTCGAGGGGAGGATCTCAGACACAAAGAAACAGGGCATCTTTCCAGTGTCCTACGTGGATGTCATCAAGAAATCCCCCACGAAAAGCCCTGGCCAGCCTCCTGAAGCCCCCCTGCCCCAAAACTACACCAGCGACCGGGTTCACAGCGGGGTACGTCTTCTCCACCTGCCTCATTCGCCAACATGTTCCATCGCCTGCTGTACGCAGACCAGCGGCTTTTCAAATTTTTTTTTAAATTGAAAAATTTAAATTTGAATTTTAAAGGAAGGTGCATTTATTAAATGTGCATTAGCTCAGAATAAGTTGATTTATAATTCCATAGAACACACCCCAGAAGGCTTGTTCCTCCGCTCACGTGACCTGAGTTTGGGGCAGGCCAGATTAGCTACCCTGCCGTGACTGTCGGGAGATTAGGGTAACCATGGAAGCCAGGCAGTGTCTGACATCATTGCTGCTGGGTCCTGGTGCTAGTCATATCCCACTTCCACTGTCTGTTTCATTTGAAGGTGATGACGTCACCCAGTAGATTCTTAAGCTTCCCTAACTTCATAATAATTACACACACAATAGTGCCCTTGAGACAAGACCAAATCTGATAATGTATAATTTAGCTTCATTTAGACTACAAATATAAGTTAAAAAATAATGATGTTTACTCTGACCAAGGTTTGGAGTGGGGTCTATTAATCAGTGTAAAATGTATAGTAATTGTTTTTTATTGAAACGTATAAATGCGATCAATGAGGACAGGAAAATGCGATACACCATTTTATGGCTATTTTCTGAACTATAACGTAATGCACAGAAGGTACAATTAGCTGCAGACTCTTAAGTGTGCAACTTATTAAATGCAGACCCTAGTGTGCAACATTGTCTGACAATTACAAATTAGCTTCTCTTGGCCAACTGCTTCTTTCATCTGGAGGAATTTCTTTTCAAACCTAATTTAAACCATTAAACCTCTCTGCTTCAGAAGCCCTTACCACTATAATCAAAATGTCACAAAGTTTTAGCCCAGGATTTCAAAAGCCATGTAGTACATTTTGAGCTGTATATAGCAGCAACAGAATTCCCACAGTGAACTAGAAACTGTGGCACTTGAATAAGCCCCTTAATTTCATTTTTTTTTTCTGACTGTGGTTGTCCGTGTGTGTAGAGCAGCAGTGGTACAAAAGGACCGTGTTCATTTTGTCTTTGGCTATTAGCGGCATCGGTGCGTTCGCCGATTTCTCTGACGTGCTCGATGTTATCATGGTTACCGTTATTTGGGACAAAATGGGAGGGGCGTAGCTGTTACCTCTGTCATTTCCTTCACTTCATCCGTGAGCTCCTTCTGTCTTCTCTTTGCAACCTGTACCCTCACCTTTTCTCTCCCTTTCTCCTAAGCCACTGTGTGCGCACCCCACGCCCGCCTCTGCTGCTCCCCGCCAGCAGGTGTCGCTCTCGCCCGGCTCACACAGAGCAGCCCACCTGCAGGCGGTGACGGGCGAGTGGCTCTCCCTCACGCTGGGCACGTCGCCCTCGGGCACGCCCGCCCCCACGCCCCCGCCCTTGCCCTCCACCTTCCGGCCTAACTGCGTGGCGTCGGGCCGCCGGCCAGCCCCTCCCCCCTCCACCTCCCCCGCCCGACCGGGGCCGTCGCTCTCCGGGTGTCTCGCCCCGCCCTCTCATCCCGACCGTCAAAGAAGGCCACTTCATTCCCATCGGCTCCTGCGCATCCCCGGACCCCAGCCCATCCCCCCAGCCCTACCTCACCTCTGCCTCCTTCACCCCCTCTCCCATCTCCCCCACCTTCGACTTCAGCCCCAAACACAAGAGCGCCGCAGAGCCGCCTTCCAGCTTCCGGAATGAGCCGCGCGTCTTAGCCGATAAGGGCGGCTGTGGCTCCGACGGGTCGGAGACGCCCACATCCTGCAGCCCCGTCGACCTGACTGTGTACGAGCCCCACGAACGCCCCACGTCCGCCACCTTCACCCTGCCCTCCAGAGAAGCCGAGGAGGATGTGTGTGAGGAGCTTGTGTCCATCATCCGAGCCAGCCAATCAAAGAGCCCGGCTGTGGACGAAGCAGGTTTTTATAGGCAGGCACCAATCGTGATGGAGGAGCTACCAAAGCTATTCATAGAGGAGGACCTTGGTGAAACCACCAGGGGTTATTCAGACACCCAGTCGTCAAACACCTTTACTCCTTTGAGGCCAGTCCATAGTGAGATGTCAGAACTGGAGGTAGCGTTTTGGTTCGATCATCTGGTTCATGTACTAACAATAACAAAGTACTCCTGTCTAATTCATTTGAAGCGCTTACTTGCACCTGTGCGCTGCTCAGATTGGTTTGCCTTTAAATCGCTTGCATATGACATACAAATTGAGGGATGATGACCTTGAGTTTCTCCCTTCATAAGCCCCCAAGTCCTTCAGTTCTTATCTCTTCATTTTAGCAGGCTGAAGTTACCCAGAGTGCCTCTCTGCGCACCTTGCCCCCTCTCTCCCAGGCTCCTCCGACCTCCATGACCTCCACCTCGCCCAAATGCTCCTCCCCCTCTTCACGCTCCACTCCCCCACTGCCTGGGGGGTCCCTCTCCCCTCCACCTTCCTCCAAGCACCTCCGCTCCCCCAAGGTGAAGGTAAAGAGAAGGTGCCTGACTGTGCTATCCTGCCTCTCTCAACACACCCACTCACTGTGTGTCCGTGATGCAGACATTAACAAGTCCCAATTAACCCACTGCATCTGTAAGTACTCGGTATAATGACATTTTGCTAATGCGACACAACGGAACCGTGTATCCCTGGTGCCACGTTATGTGGGGTTACGCTCAACCGCTAGTCAGTCTCACAGGTTGCGACTTTGTTGTTTTAACACTTATTTGTCCCAGTCTTAATCCGGCTTGCCTCAGTGTCCATTAGAATTACAAGCGCCGCCCCTGACAACTGTGGCCCCCCGGCATCAGAACTCACGGGCCCGCGGGACACGGTGACCGTAAAGGTCAGGACACGACAGCTGGCCACATGAGTAAAAACACCATAGGCAGAATCACTGCTGCCTTTCAGCTGTAACGCTGCATGACGCTGACATTGTGTTCTTCTTAAGGGTAGACATGTATTGCGGGACACACAGTCCTGCTAACCGGGCGGTTGCCGCCACGTTTCTCTCTCTGAGCACGAGGTTGATTGCAGCCCTGATGGAAACTTCTCCCTCTTCTGGTTCTTGCAGCCAGTGCTGAGGCGCGAGGTGCTGGTTGTCGGTAAGCCCCCCCGTAGTCCCGTGATGTCTCGGAGGTCCTGCGGATCGCCTGTTAGAGGGCAAAACCCGTCGCCGTCTCACAGGGTACGGGATAGCGTGCACCTCGTGTGTCTTCGGGGAATGGAGGAATATTGCTTGGACGCTTATCAAAGTTAACGCGCAAACCTATTCTAGGATTGGTCAAATCAGACAACATAGATACGTTAGCTATAAAACATGCATCGAGCATGCTACTTGTTTGCGTTAAATGGGCACACATAGAGACTAATCTTTTGAATTATGGACGCTGTTACTGAATGTTTCCCTCAGGCTTGATATGGGCTGTTAAGTGTAGATCACGTCACTAACGTCACTAGAGTCCATAATGTTAGTGTACTAATTAATGTCTCTGTGTCAGAGGGGCATCTTTAATCACTGTGTTTTCCTATGTGCATCCATGAGGTGTGAGGCTGCAAAAATACATTTTGTTGTGTTGTATGGAATTATGAGTGCAACAGCACGCCCATTACGTGTCCTGCACACGTGTGTGTGTGTGTGTGTGTGCGTGTGCATGCATGTGAGCTTTGTCACATGAGCATCTGGCTGGCTATTTGGGTCCAGGAACGGTGCTTCTGTGGTGTGGCAGGTTGTGACCCGGACGTGTCCGTGCATGCATCTCGCCCTGGCCGGGTTAGCAGAGATGCTCTTTTGCTGTGGCGCTGGGATTAAGCGGGAGTGATCAGGAGTGGTCAGGAGTGATTGCTCATGGGAATGTCCAGCGATTTTTCCTGTGCACACAGCTTAAACAGAGTGTACAGTGGTGTGAAAAAGTGTTTGCCCCCTTCCTCATTTCCTGTTTTTTTGCATGTTTGTCACACTTAAGTGTTTCGGAACATCAAACCAATTTAAACAATAGTCAAGGACAACACAAGTAAACACAAAATGCAAGTTGTAAATGAAAGTGTTTATTAGTAAAGGTGAAAAAAATCCAAACCATCATGGCCCTGTGTGAAAAAAAGTGATTGCCCCCAAACCTAATAACTGGGGCCACTCTTAGCAGCAACAACTGCAACCAAGCGTTTGCGATAACTTGCAATTAGGCTTTTACAGCGTTCTGGAGGAATTTTGGCCCACTCATCTTTGCAGAATTGTCCTAATTCAGTTACATTAGAGGGTTTTCGAGCATGAACGGCCTTTTCAAGGTCATACCACAACATCTCAATAGGATTCAGGTCAGGACTTTGGCTAGGCTACTCCAAAGTCTTCATTTTGTTTTTCTTCAGCCATTCAGTGGTGGACTTGCTGGTGTGTTTAGGATCATTGTCCTGCTGCAGAACCCAAGTACGTTTCAGCTTGAGTACACGAACAGATGGTCTGACATTCTCCTTCAGGATCTCTTGGACAGCAGAATTCATAGTTCCATTTATCACAGCAAGTCTTCCAGGTCCTGACGCAGCAAAACAGCCCCAGACCATCACACTACCACCACCATATTTTACTGTTGGTATAATGTTCTTTTTCTGAAATGCAGTGTTCCTTTTACGCCAGATGTAATGGGACACACACCTTCCAAAGAGTTCCACTTTTTGTCTCATCGGTCCACAGAATGTTGTCCCAAAAGTCTTGGGGATCATCGAGATGCGTTTTGGAAAAATTGAGACGAGCTTTAATGTTCTTTTTGCTCAGCAGTGGTTTTCTTCTTGGAACTCTGCCATGCAGGCCATTTTTGCTCAGTCTTTTTTCTGATGGTGGAGGCATGAACGCTGACCTTAACTGAGGCAAGTGAGACCTGCAGTTCTTTGGACGTTGTTGTGGGGTCTTTTGTGACCTCTTGGATGAGTCGTCGCTGCGCTCTTGGGGTAATTTTGGGCGGCCGGCCACACCTGGGAAGGTTCACCACTGTTCCATGTCTTTGCCATTTGTGGATAATGGCTCTCACTGTGGTTCGCTGGATTCCCAAAGCTTTGGAAATGGCTTTATAACCCTTTCCAGACTGATAGATCTCAATTACTTTCTTTCTCAATTGCTCCTGAATTTCTTTGGATCTCGGCATGATGTGTAGCTTTCAAGGATCTTCTGGTGGACCTTACTGTGTCAGGCAGCTCCTATTGAAGTGATGTCTTGATTGGGAACAGGTGTGGCAATAATCAGGCCTGGGTGTGGCTAGGGAAATTGAACTCAGGTGTGAAAAACCACAGTTATAGTATTTTTTAACAAGGGGGCAATCACTTTTTCACACAGGGCCATAATGGTTTGGATTTTTTTTCACCTTTACTAATAAGCACTTTCATTTACAACTTGCATTTTGTGTTTACTTGTGTTGTCCTTGACTATTGTTTAAATTGGTTTCATGTTCCGAAACACTTAAGTGTGACAAACATGCAAAAAAAACAGGAAATGAGGAAGGGGCAAACACTTTTTCACACCACTGTATCTCTTGGGTTAGACCCCCCCCCCCCAAGGGGAGTAGTCTTCCTTTCTCAGGATAATCCTCCCATTTCTCAACCGCTTCCAAGTCCTTCACTCAGACAATGCAGAGCTGGCTAGGAAGACCAAAGCATGTTTCCACCCAGTCTGGTCGTGGGCTTAGAAACAGTTCCTGGCCCCTGGCAGGTCTCATTTGTACATGAACTTTCAGTCCTTCTCCACAGTTCTTCCCACTTTGTCCCTCATTTGCCGTACGGACACGAGACGGAAGGGCTGATCAGTCAGCACATTCGATCCGGGCCTGATCTGTGGCAGTGCGCCGACGTTACTTTGAGATCAGAGCTCCACCAAATACGCTCAGCGTCGGCGGCAGACGCAGTTCAGTGGCGTCAGAGGCCGACGTTTATATATCAGGTCTTTCTGTCTTTTACTTTCTCCAGTCTCAGCGGCCATCTTACGCGCAAGATCCTATTCAAGGTGGTGGCGAACCGTGAGTGTCTAATCACTTCATACAAATACTGCACCTCAGTCATGTTCTGCTAGAACTCTTAACGTTGTCCCGAGCTCTACTGAAATATCTTTCTTATGTTGCTGTACTGTGTTTTAGTAACGTGACTGTATTTTCTCTCAGCTTTCAGTCTGTGTATAATTACATGCCCCGTAATGAGGATGAGCTGGAACTGAAGGAAGGGGATATCGTTGACGTGATGGAGAAATGTGACGATGGGTGGTTTGTCGGTAAGTTCACCTTCTCCACCACTAGGTGGCACTGTTGACTGAGTAGTGCTCTGTGAGATTGACTAAGTTTTAGTCTGCCCTTTTGTACATTTCCCATTAGCACTTATATAAAACCAAATAGTACATAAGACCAGAATGAAATTTAATAATGCATAAGCCTTCCAGACCCACTGAACAAATGTCATTTTCTGAAAATTCGTATATTGCCTTTATGTATTCAGGAACATCCAGGCGAAGCAAGTTTTTCGGAACCTTCCCCGGGAACTACGTGAAGCGGCTCTAAATAGATCCGTGCTTTTCTGTAGACACGCACAGACAGCACCCCCTAGTGGCCAGCAGAAGCACACTCTTCCTTACAGTCTCATAAACACAATGCTGCCTGTTTCTTGGACGCTGGACTCGTTGGATTACTGAGCGCACTCGTTTGTTAACGCACTCGGACTCGGAAGTGATCATATACACGTGGGACAGCAGCAGAAACACGTGGTGGCTTTTTTGTTGCCAGTTTTTTTGTTTGTTTGTTTGTTTGTTTGTTTGTTTTTTTACTTTTTTTGTCATTCACTAAAACCTGTATGTGACTTTTAGTACAGCTGATGAATTTCAATTTGAAGAAGCAACCAAGTGCCCTATTTATCATTTTATTTATTAAGAGGCATTTATATATATATTTTTGTCTTCTTTTGGGGTACATTGGAAGGTGAGAAGCAGTAGGCTAGGAATATTGTCATTTCTCTGAACGAGCATGTGCTCCTGCTAACCTGGACCTGAGGTCAGATTAGAATGCTTGATCTAATCCAGATTTAATCTAGATCTAAAAGTATTGCAGTGTCATGCAGAGTAGGACGGTTCCTGATGGTGACGATGCTGCTGTAGGCTTGCTCTTCCTCATAGCGCCCCATTCACAATCAGCCTTGACGGATTTGGTATGGTTTTATTTTCTGTCCCTCCAGACATTCCTATAAGCATCTGAAGGATTTTACAGACTAAAATGTTTGATATTTTTAAGTCAAAAGAAGTAATATTTTATAAAATGCAATACACCTTAACATCCATTTTGGAGGATAACTGGGTTTCATGCATACAATTATCAATGAATTGAACCACAATAATGTCTACTGCCTAGACTAATATTTTATGCTGTATGATCTTGCACACTGTATTCTTATTTATAATCCAGCAAGAGAAACACAAGTCTTTTATGTCTTGTACGTGATATGTACCCTTATGTGTGTATGGTTTTAATTTGAGAGAATTTTAATGTGAAAGAAGTGTACTTTCCAAAAATGATTTTGATTCAACAATGGCTCAGAAATGTTAAATTCAGGATCATATACATAATATATTCTGTTAATTTTTATTGCACTAGAATTTGGTGCCCACCTCGCCCAAACCTTGTTAGTTAACAAGTTCGTTTGTACAATTAAAATATGCAGAATTAGATTTTTTCTAAATAACGAGCAGTTTTGATTCCACACAGTGTAGCAGAAATCAACCACAAGCATCTGCAATATTGTGACAAGTGTTATTAGTATTATAACAATATAATACCTCATGGTCTTTTGCCGATTCCTCTGTATTGTCATGCTGTTTGACCTACTACACGGTGTCAATAACGTAACATTAATAACAGTTAATACCACGGCTGTCTTATGGAATCTTCTTGAGACTTGTGCAAGTCTGGAGATGTATTCGGTGACTAGTGCCAGAACTGAAGTGGAGCTTCCAACCATTCTGAGCTACCAACCACACCAAATGGAAATCTGGGTTTGCGCCCAGTGACCTCGTATGACATTGTAATCACTCGGTGATTCGAGTTTGTGGGCATATTTACGATGGGAGCTGGCTTTGCTCATTTGAACTAGTAACTTAGAGTCTTCCATCCCTCAGCATCATAGCGGGAGGGCTAACTCCGCTTACGGGGGGCACCGCGTGGCTCATTTTACCAAATATCCTTTATGCAATTTAATGTACATGTAGTATTGAGTTTTAATGTAACACTTCACTGAAGTTGTTGTGATAATCAAGTGCGGAATGTCTAGATTACCTGTAAAATGTCCGAGGGTCTCGTGTGATTATGTGGTTAGAGTAGGCTACATTTTTATTCAGATAGGGTTTTACTGGATTCTGGGGTCACTGTAGTGTTTTCCACATGTACAGCGTGATCAGATTTTGCCCCAGTGTAGCATTCATACACCTGCACAGCTCTCCTAATACCATGAAAGTGCCATTCACAAATAAATCCAATCTGTCAAAAGACCAACCAAATGTGATTCACGAATGATACCCTGTATGCTACATCCATCCTCGTCTATTCTCCTCATCACTGGTTGCGTCTCTGCGTGCACTGGTTATTCTATGATGGATAAACGATCGGAGATGTGAAGTCAGGAGTGGTGTGTAAAGCTCCGATCAACAACAGAGCAAGATATGGACTCCTTAATTAAGGCTGCCCTTCTGAGGATTATGTATCTGACACCATAGATACTGAAGATGTGCTTTCCAATATAAACTACTTCCAGCTCTTCCCCTCTGTGTATAGAATATGTGGAATTCCACAGGGGAAACATATCTTAGCAACAGCGCGAGCAGCCTCATTAACATCGAGGCCAGTGTTTACCTCTGTTCATGTTTCTTTTTTGTCTCTTTGCCACTATACATTAATAAACCGCGTCTGATCTGATGTGCTCTCAGTGGGATGTCTTCAGTTACTGCTCCAGCTCCTCGCCGCATGCTTAACGCCTTTGATCAGACTCATCAGACTTCAGATGTGCGTGCAGCCGTCTGGCCGTTCTGTAACCAATCAGCAAACCGCGGCTGAATGGCTCAGACAGGACCAGCGCCTCACCAGTTCGCCAAGGAAGCCTACAGCAACAGTTCAGAGTTCACTAGAACTAGCACAAGCCTCTTTCAGAATAGGCAGAGCTCAGTTTGAAGTCCAAGCCTTAGGTCTGGTTTACAGTTAAGGAGGTTGGCATATCAGCGTTTTAAATTGAGTGCATTGGCAGGCTGAGTTGTGCTCCTCTCTCCTATCACCCCTGGCTATAAACAGCCGTGCGACATCCTAAGGTTGCCCCGCTCCTCACCATGGCAACATAATAAACAGAAGGTCAGAGAGGGGCAGGCTGGGTTTTCTCTTGCCGAGGAAGAATCGGGAAGCGTCCGCGGCTCCGTCAGGGGACCCGAAGGCTTTGGGTCCCCAGCTTGAAGTTTCTTACTCTTCCCAGCACCCTCCTGGCCTCTCAGGAGACGTGCCTGAGGACAGAGCTCCTGTTCGCTCGAAGGCCGCAGTCGCTTGCCCGCCGTGGTCGCGGAATGAACGTGCATGCCAAAGTTGACCTGTGACCTATATCTGGCCTTTAACGGAACCTTTTCTTTCAGTCGTCTCTGCCCCTGAAAGGCAGACCGTTGCTGTTTTAAAATGTACTGGTAAGAATAGTTCCAAAGCCTATTTGCTATTCCAAAATATCACCGGCGAAGTCTTATTTTATTTAACCTGGTCCTCAACCAAAGACTGAGCCGTTCAAGTCTGCAAAGCTCTGCCTAAACGGAATGACAGGTGTGTAAAGTCCCACAGACAATACCCAGGGCACACTAGAGGCAGCGTGTGTCAGGACACCCTCCGAGCGTGCAAACTGGAGTGGATATATTACATCAAGTGGGGGAGGCTTTACATGGGCAGTATATACTCCAGTCCGTTCGAACTCAAAAGAACAGCTCGTCTCTGTTCAGCTTGTTCTTATTGGGGGATGGGGGGGGGGCTAAGGATGGGGGTGGGACCTCAAACAAGAGCACACGGCACATGCGGGACCCGCGGGTACATGCCTACAGCAGGACACAGGCAGCGAGTGCCACCAGAGTTCTCCTGTGGCATGCCATCTGTGGAAATGGAGCTCGCATGTCAGTCCAGGTAACCCATCTCTCACCAAAACAGACATACTCAGGACCAAAACATGGCAGAAGTTCCACGGTGATGGACTGACGTTTCATGGCGACGGGCTGGAATTCAGGGGCTCGAAACAGCCGCGCCGTCACTGACAGCACAGAGCTCGCTGAGACGAAGTTGGCGACGGTGAGCTGTTACGACCGCATGATCTTCTCAGCAGCCCCGATCGTCTCACTCGTCTCCGAGCTTTGACATGGTAAGCGATGACTCGGGGAGATATGCACAGGTGCCTGGCCAACGCAGGGGAGAAAACTCCAGACCAGACAGGCTTGAGTGGCAGAGTGAGAACAGGGTGGAGTGTGAGAGGAAGAATACTGGGAAAGATTTAAGAGACCTATGTGTGTGTGTGTGTGTGTGTGTGTGTGTGTGTGTGCATGAGAGAGAGAGAGAGAGAGAGTTGTGGGGCAATACCTCAGATCTTCAGTTTGTTGCATGATCTCACTCTGATAGGTGGGGCACCCTGGCATCCTCCTCACACTGACTACTACTACTACTACACACACACACACACACACACACACACACACACACACACACACAGGCGCTGGCTGCCAATCAAAGTGGGGCAGGCCAGGAGGAGGGACAGCTGATTCTCGCAGCACCGCAGCTGCCGCCCCTGCCCGCCAGGCGCTGGGATAAAAGAGGGGAGTGAGCGGCACGGCAGAGCAGCGAGGGAGCCCGAGATCAGGAGACATGCCGCAAAACGTGCTGCTGCAGGGGCCGGGGCCCTGGGGCTTTCGGCTGGCTGGGGGCAAGGACTTCAAACAGCCTCTGACCATCACCAGGGTGAGTGAGAGAGAGCGAGAGAGAGAGAGAGAGAGAGAGAGAGAGAGAGAGGGGGGGGACCAGGGTGAGCTGCTTTGCTCTGGTGCCCGTTGTTCTACACAGTTCCAGCAGGGTTGGAGAGGCTCTGGGAGATAAGGAAGTCTTTGATGTACTGGGAAGCTGTGACCCAAGGCACGGGAAGCCCAACGCCAATGGGGCAGCCTTAAAAACCAACAAGAATCCTTTACAAAAGCCACTTAGGAATCCCATCTGAAGATTACAAGGCAAAGGTGTGGACGTCTTACATCCAAGTCCAGAACACTGGCTGTGATCTATGGGTATTTAACTATAAGAGTTTGGGTGAGGACGTGTTGCTATGAGTACGTAGTTATATATAACAGGGCACTTAGCTGTAATGTTTCTGTAGTGATATGATATTCACACAGGTTGCTTTGGTGATAGATGGGTGTTTCTGGGATTTCATTTGTGTTATCCGCTTCCAGACTAAATTGCATCAGCATAAATTATTTTGTTTAGAATCTAACGGATGGCTCCATATTTACTGTGACCCTAGTGTACACCAGCTTGCTCTACTCATATACTTGCTAGGTGTCACATTCACTCATTAATTTGCAAAATACATGGATAATTCACCTCTCGTCACAGTGCTAAATATACTGTAGGCCAGTATTACAACGGCACCCAAATTGGGTCGACTGCATTAAGTGCCTGGTATTCTCACAACTACACACACACACACACACACACACACACACACACACACACACACACACACACACACACACACATACACACATACACACATACACACACACACACATACCCGCGCACACATTCCTAGTGTTAACAGGAGTCATCTGGAGCAGAGGCAGAAACGAGGAGGAATTCTTCCCTACACTATGGGATTGAGTGACAGCTCTCTTAGCCCGCCCATCCCCCGTCTGCCTTATTTTCAGAGAGATTAAATATTCTGGCTTGAGAACACCCTTTAAATTCTGAAATGACTGCCATCACACACAGTCCCACATCACACACTCTCTCTCTCTCTCTCCCACACACGCATGTACACACACACAGTATCTATAGATCCCCACACCTGTTGCTAAAAGGGGTTCTCCACACCTGTTGCTGAGTGACGCACCGTTGATCCCTTAACCCGGAGCGTCTGCCAACAGAGGGAATATACAGTAGCACAAGGGTGTAATAAACCATCAGAGGGCAGGAGCCCAATGATCAGATCAATGCGCTTTGTACTCAAGAACTCTATACTACAACAGGAAGCCATTTATGGTTCTGTACAGGACAGCCTGACTTTAAGATGTAAGACAGCTGAAATGCAGTAGCTTTATACACAGAGAGCAAATCCTTCATGCTTCTTTGCCCTCAAAACCGTGACTACTCTTCAAGTCTTTCCTGGTCTTACAAACGTAGGAAAACAGTTTGGAGGAGCGTAGTCGACTGTGAACGAGGCCTCTTTTCGAGCGGACTGGCTTAAAAAGACAGAGCTCCCTGTCAGATTTTTCATTGTGTAGTGAATGTCTGCACTGGGCTGTCTCGTTGGGAGTTATGCCTAGCTGCAGGTCTTTGATCAGATAATTAAAGTAACAATAATACCGACATTATTCCAATAACGTGAACAAAATACAGATCTCCGCTTTGGCATCTTTTCCAATGTCTATATATAGAGCAAAAAATGAATAAACCCCAAAACACGCTGTAATGATAAACTCCACTAAGGTGTCCTGTGTGGTCAGAGACTACAGCAATTTGCTTGGGTTGGAAGGGGTGATCTCATTTCCACAGCAAATCCCTGTGGTTTCGTTAGCACTCTCGTTTAACGTTTCTCCTGCAACATCCATCCCAGCGTGAGCTAACCATGCCTGCATTGCCCTTAAGAGGTGGATCTGATTTCAAAGCAAATGCAGTAATTCAGATGGATGGAGTTGCAAATCAGCTGCGGCGGGAACCCTCGGCTTTTGAACCGTGTACTAGTGACCTAGCGTGATCCAAGATCAAAGAGATCTACTCAATTAAAGGCCTGATGTACTCGGGGACTCGGTTTAAGTGCAAAACTTTGCAGAAATAATCTGACATGGTTACCTTTTTCATCCCGCAAGCCAATGTCAGCATGATCACATCCAATCAGCCTTCAGGTGCTGCTATCGCGTCGTCAGATAGCGTCATACGCAGCCGCACCGATGTTCAGGTATGGAGTTACAGGAATGTCAGATATGACAGAAAACTCCGTCTGCTTTGTTTGTGATGTAGAGGAACTCCTGCAGTTATCTGTGGTTGTCATAACCGCACACTGAAGCAGCATGACTCGACATGTCCGTCTCGCTCCGGATCTTTGTGGCGAGGCCCTCTGGGCATGCATGTCGACATGCTAATTCTCACCTCCCAACTACCACCCCACAGCCCCCTTTCAAATCCGAGGTTGCGCCTTGAATCAACGCAGACAACAGGTGTTCGCCACAGCGCCGCATATCTCACTAAAAACAAGCTCACGTCGCGTGCGACGCTGCTGGACGTTTAGCACCCATCCGCGCGTGCAGGGGCGGACTGTTGTTCATAGCGCCTTCCTTGTTCGCACCTCAGAAAGGCAGGCTTTGTTCCCCAGCTGGACAGAGCCCATTGTAAATTTGCTGGAAATGGTGTCACGGGGGGCAGTCCGATTTTCATTGTCTTTGCTTGAAGTACTGCTGGTACAGCTTTCTCAGCGATCATCTTCGGTTGCCGCGAGTACAGTGACGGCAGGTGTTTGCAGAAAAGGTGTACAGGCTTCAGACAGCAGTTCACCTCAAACGCTGCCGTAGTTGCTGCTTGTCAAAGCCTTTCGCACAGAATACCGTGGCTAGGTTGGCAGGTGAGAGTAGTTTGTGCTTTTGCCAACATGCTGGAGACAAGGGCTAATCAAGACATTCCCAGAGTGCACATTAAACGTAGAAACACGGGGAACGCAACTTTAAACGCTACAATTTTCGGTCAATATCATCCCACAGTACATTACGAGGTCAAAATAAAACCTCATAAATCTCTATGGTGCTATCAACAGTGATGGGGAAATAAACCCTCTGATCTTGTACAGTCTACCAGATTCGGTTCAAATCCTTTCTGGTGGGGAAGGGAAATTCTAACAGGGCGGCTTAGTCAGAGTGGCAGGTAGAGAAAACCTCCGTTTACACATCGGGCCGATGAGGTAAACGTCCGCAGGGAGCGAAGCGAAATACCTCAGAAAATGAGCCTGGTCAGAGAAGAGAGGAGTGAGGGATGATGTCAGGCTCTCCTAATGAAGGAGTGCGAGAGCGAGCCGGAGAGAAGAGAGCCTTTGGACGGCAATGCGAATGCCACGGCGCTTAGATCAGCCTGCCGCCAATAGGCCAAGCTAGAGGCCCCACCCCTCACCCCGCCGAAACCCACGCGATACCGAAGCCTCACTGACACATCCACTCCACTATTTATAGTCAGCATTGGAGGAGGTCGACAGATAGCTATATATTCGGTATCAACAGATAATAACTATACAGTCAATATCAAAACATCTGTGTTTGTTGACAGATATGGTCTAACCCTAAGGACCCTCAGCTAATTCATTTTGTGCGTTTCCACAAAGAGGTCTTAGAGCTAAGGACAGAAATCTGTACTTCCTGCCTCTCTACCAGAGTTAAGAATGTCCAGACAGTCTTTTTCCCACTTGGGTTGGAATTCCCTCCCTAGTGACCCAGTGATGGTGGCAGTTAAGAGTATTGCAGTTAACCTGTCCCAGTTCCCCTTTAATTAGCCTGGAATCTTGTTGGCATTGCACTTTTTTGTCTGCTCCTGTACTTTATTCTTTCTTTTTAATTCTTTGTTTTACATTATTTGTCTTTTATCTTATTTTATTGAATTGTATTCTATTTCTAATATATATTTCAGTAAAGAATAGAGTGATATACAAATAAATATTATCATTAGTAGCAGTGAATACATTTTATTTATTGTGATTATGATAGATATTAGTCAGTGTCTGTCCATTCACTTCAGATGTTCTGGTGAAAGTACAAAACAAAACACCTTGTTTCCTAGGTGACACCAGGCAGTAAGGCATCGCTAGTCAACCTGTGCCCAGGAGACGTCATCCTGTCTATCGAGGGAGTCTCGACCGAGGGCATGACGCACGCCGAGGCCCAGAACAGGATCAAAGACTCCACTTCCCAGCTCTGCCTCAAGATAGAGCGGTGAGCGTCAGTCAGGACTGAGAGGCTGAGCTTTTTCATGTAGAAGACATTGTCCCTCAGTTTTAGTAAATTAACATATTATACCAGTTAAACATTGCATCCTTTTCATTTTATTGCATCTACTAAACGGTTAAAAAATCAAAACGATCTTTCAAATGCTCATGAGCATTGGTAGTGCAAGTAGATGCCTTGGGCCGTGTCTTCCCCCTTTAAACCAAGCCTTGTATTAATATCCTGGACCTTGTATGGATGACACAAATACAGGTTATAGCCCAGATGCCATGTATAGCCCTAACCATGTTTGATCATATTGCTTTTTGTGACACATTTCATTGGACTCATCATGTTCTGTGTGTTCTCCAGGCCTGAAACAAAGCTCTGGTCCCCACAAGTCATTGAGGAAGGTAAAGCGCACCCATTCAAGATCAACTTGGAGGCAGAGCAGCAGGTAAGATGGATGGTGGCATGCTGGAGTTATGCTCTAAAACTGGTTCTTGCTGAATGCTTAGGTGCATGAAAGTCTGGGTGCTTTAGTACATAGACTGTCTGTCATGGCTGTGGTTGATGTGGTTGGGAGCAGCAGAGGCTGATTTGTATCTCAGCTATCTGCTGTTGGCCAACAGGTCACGGCGAAAAATCAGAGATGTCTGGGTATCTTTTTTTAACTCCAGCTAACCCAATGCTGACTGGTTCTTAGGTCGTGGCAGAGCACAGTCAGCTTGATGTCTCACGCACACGCATGCACGCACACATACACACACACACACACACACACACACACCCCTCTGTGTCTATCACCTCTTAATGATTCCTGACATTGCTAACATCTACTTGATTTTACACATTTGGGGATCTCATTTATTCAAAATGTAAAGTGTTGTCTGCTTTAAATCTTACTCACTGAAGAAAAGAAAGACAAAATGTATTGTACAGCCAACAGTTTGAATATGGTGTTGCAACAGAAGAGGTTAGGATAGGCAGGTCTGGAAAAACCCACCAAGCTTGTTTTCCCATAACAACCTAAAGCAGCCAATGAACTCACAGCATCTGAACGCCGTTATGCAATGAGAGGTGAATAAGCACAGCTTGACCAATACTAAACAAAGACGATAGCGGAAGTAGCAAACATAAAGTATGTCATAACGAAGTATTCACTTACAATATTGCTCACTGTATGATTTTGTTTGCGAAATAAAATAAATAGCTAGAGGGAAAACCACACAAAATTGTCCATTCCATCCAGCAAATTTGTTGTAATTGAAATGAACTGTGCTGTTTGTGTGATGCCTTGACCGCAGCACGCATGATGTGTTCGTGTGTCCACCACGTGCAGGAATATAAGCCAATAGGCACAGGCCATAACAGGAGGGCACAGCCATTCATGGCTGCTGCTATCCTGGACGAGAAAAGGCAGGTGGTGAGCTCGTCCTACAACACCCCCATAGGGCTGTACTCAGAAGGGAACATCCAGGATGCCCTGCACGGACAGATCCACAGCTTGCCGCATGACAGGCCCAAGGGGTGAGTGGTGGCCTACGTGGCTACCCGAAGAGCTTCCGTCTCCTGCCCTCTGGGCCTCCATGACCTGCCTGGCTTCTAACGCATGACCATAACACACCTTCATGCGTGACATGACCTTAACACACCTTCATGTGTGCCAGATGTTCTCCTAAGTCCTGCAAGATGCACGCGATCCAGTTATCGAGCAGATCTTCAGATCTTCACTAGGGTGCAACATGATTATGCTGGTTGGATACGGTGGACAGAAATATTGAAGAACATTCCATTTCACACTTTAGATTATGTGGAATCAGTTTTCTCATGTGGTTCTATTCTGTTTCAGTTTGCTTAATCTCTTAGACTCCACACGTATTACTTAATTATTAATATTAAGGCATAATATTCAGTAATCATTGTGAATTATTCAGTGACTACACTGAAAGCAATATCAAAGGTATGTAGTTACAGGGGGAATGAAAGTCAGGACCCACCACCTGGTCCTTAGAAGACCTTAGGGGCACAAACGGGCTGTGGTAAAGACAGGCTGGACTTTAGAGGACCTCTGCTCTCTCCCTGTGTAGCTTTTCCTGTGTCTCTAAACTTCCCTTCCTCCTTTTCTTATATCTTACAGGACCTTGGCTACTTCGAACACAAGTATAATGTCAGGCCAAAGCCCTTCATAGCTGCAGTCCAAAGCAGGTCACTAGATTATTATTAGATCATTACGTTTCCTGGTTTGTGATCACATAAGATAAAACAGATCAAGAAAACATTTCAAATCAACTCTATGACCAAAACAGATTTCTTAGATTAATTTTAACATTATATCACATTGATCGTTACTTTCGTATAGCATGTAAACAACTAGATGTTTGACCTTTCTAACATACTGTTTAATTTTCTTTCTTCTTCCACCCTTTGCTGTGCTTCTACCTGTCTGTTTGACCAACACCATTTCATCTGGCTTTTGTTACCACATCTCAGAGATAACACGTCTCGGGGGATGATGGGAAATGTAGTTCAAGTACCTTGCCCCCAGGCAGTACCAGTTACTAATCATGGTCAAAACAAGTCCCCAGCCCATTCTGCTCAGTATAACACTCCAATTAATTTATACTCGGATGCCGCTTTGTCAGAAGCACTACAGCAAACTCAGATGTCCACTGTAGGCAATCAGGTGCCACCCAGGTAACCAAAGCTCAATGTCTGTCATAACCTGCAGTCAGCCTACCGACTCAGAATCTAGCATTAGAGTAGACCAGTAACTCCAATTTTATAGGTAAACTTAACATATATTTATAAAGCTTTTAGATGGAGTTATAAACTGATGCTGAGGTAATTATATTATATTAGTCCCAGGATTTAAGCTTGGGACATTATGTCCTGTAGCTGTGCATTCAACACACCTCATATAACGGATGTCATTTCTGTATGGAGGACGAATATTGAGATGCTTTTGTCCTGCCTTTCTCTCAGCGGGAAGGTCCTGACCTCCATTGAGGACTCTCACGTGTACCAGATGCTGCAGGACGATCACGAGAGGCAGCAGGCGCCCCGCCAGTCTGGCTCCTTCAAGGCTCTGCAGGACTATGTGGAGAGTGACGGTGAGTGGCCCACCAGTGCATCTGTAGCACGAACTTTTTTAGCCTTTTAGCTCTCGCGTTGCCAATCGGACTCTGCCGTACACTCGCGTAGGGCTCCTCTAATCTTGGAGGTTACCAACAATGCACGATGATGTTGGAGCTCACGTCGTTTCTTCTGACAGGTTCGAGACCGCTGATAACCAGAAGCGTAAAGGCGCCGGTGACCAAACCCCAGACGTCTTCGGCCTCGCTCCAGAAACTGCCCCTTTGCGACAAGTGTGGCAACGGCATTGTGTGAGTACAATACCCCCGTATACCCCGCCCCGCATCGGCAGGCCCTCGCAAACAGCCTGCCAGGAGGGGCGGGCCTTTTGTGTGACGGACATGAGTGTGTCATGGTGGTGCACGTAACGCACCCCCCACACACACACACACACACCTCCGCTGCACCCTCCTGAAATTTGACCTTTGTCCTTTCTGCCTGCAACGCTTGCGGCTGACGGACAGGGGCACCGTGGTGAAGGCGCGGGACAAGTTCCGCCACCCCGCCTGTTTCGTGTGCTCGGACTGTGGCGTGAACCTGAAGCAGATGGGCTACTTCGTGGTGGAGGGGCAGCTGTACTGCGAGTCTCATGCTCGGCTCCGGATGAGACCTCCGGAAGGCCACGACCTGGTCACCGTGTACCCCAACTCCTAAGGGATGTGTAGTGCTTGTCCACCCCTGCTATAAGTGTGGCGAAGCTGCTAGGACAGGTGTACATTTTGATGTTGAATGAAACCTGCTTTTATGTGCTTGAATGATCATTTGCAAGTTCACTTCTCAGGGCCTTATTTAGCATTTACCTGAGAAACGCGAAACCCTACCTACTGATACGGTTACTTTCTTGAGCCCCTCTTTCTGAATCCTGATAAAATTCTGAATTTCACCAGCAACTGCTGCTTGTTGAACTGCTGAACATTTAGAACATTTTTCTCTTAAGCGCCAACCACTTTCTATACATGCTGAAATATGTAATGATGTGGTGTTTATATATGTAATGATATGGTGTTCGTGTAATGTGTGACCCTGTATGGAATCTTAGAAGTGAATTTAAGATTGCATTTCAAATTCAAAACAGGCTATGAAATATTCTCTGTATTAATGTATTAATTTGTTCCAGAATATACACTGATCTTTTTGTAAATGTAGTTGATTGTATACTGTATTATCATATGTTCTGTTGTTACAAAGCATCATTCAACTATGTCGACTAAACCAGGACTCCAGGACTTCTTAGAAACATTATCAGCACTAGATAAGGTCACTGCTGTGACCTTCGAGTTAAAAGAAATGTCCTTGACAGGCAAACATAAAACAGCTATGCAAGGACAGACTGGATCGAAAATGCCACCAGACAGAAGTACAGAATTGATGTTTAATTTTAACACCAAAATAAAAAAAAAATGAAATGTTAAAATGTTTTATAAACAGGTCACCTGCCAGACATATTGTTCTCTTAATATGCCATTACAGACTGGATTTGATTATAGTTTGTGGAGTTCAAAACCCTGTGAATAAAAAAGAATACAGATGTAATGTCAGATTCCCTTCTGCAATAGGCACATGTGGGATTATTATAATTAGAATGAGACAGTATTTTCAACATCTTACAGGATTATCAATGCTGTTGCGAATATGACAAAAAAAAAACATGGACTGATTACCACATGACTATACCATCTTCAGTAGAGGTAAACTGTATGTCTAAGGAACGTCTTTGCCGTTCTTATGCATAACATGGACATTTTGCAGGAGTCTTACTTGTTCACATTGAGAGAGATTATACTCTTGACTGGAGTACTCTTGGGGCCAGGTGACGGGTGGAAGATCTTCCCTTCCTTATTCGTGGTCGCCTTCTTCGGCTTCCTGGCAAAGTAAGGGTCTGCAGAGTGTGATGGGTAAGATTCGAATGTCCCAGCTTTCATTCCTCCGATCTAAAATAATATGATTAGGAAATGTATTGATCAAGTAATGACCATGGACTAGAAATGCTATAATGTTGTATGGATATGTTATGACCCTTCAAACAGCCAGTACACGCTTTGAATAGAGCCCGTCAAAACCTAACGTGCTGAGTACCGTTTTGCTGGGAGAGCTCGGTTTGAAAGGCACAGCAAAGTGTGTCTTTTTCTCCTCAGACTTGTTTGAGGCTGGTAAAGGTTTCGCAAACTTGTACGGGTTGCTGTCAAAGCATTCCTTTGGATGGAGGTTCAAACGAAATGGTCCGCCTTTCAACTTTGATTTGTGAGCTGCCATCTCACGCTAGAAAACAAATTAGCACATTTTTAGCAAAAGCTAAAAATAATTATCTGCACACGAGTTGCTTGGAGACATGTTCTCAACAAAACACCGTAAGAGGGTATGACCAAAGAATCTAAGATGGTAATTAGCTGTTTTTATTACAACAGCTTCAAGCAATAATACTCAATTCCTGAATTTATACCTTTAGAATCTCTCTTGCTCGGTCATAGGGTTCAGAAGAATATGAGTCTGGTTTGGATAGGGTGACATCTGGGAAGCTTTTAAACAGACAAGAAGATATATTAGTCTCAGTACCAGCTGGAATTAAACAATTATTAATAACTGGGTGGAGATATCCGAGTTACAGCACTGCACTCCAACTTATGCCTTCGATTGGGATCATATCCAAGCAGCTGTGTCACTTCTTAGAGCAAAACAACAGACTTGTGTCTAAGTCCTCAAAGACCAAAACCTGTCTCACTCTAATGGTGTTGGGATTCAAGACAATAAAAGGTCCAGATATCCATTTGAATATTGGCTCCAAGCATTGTGTAGAATCATGCAAGTGAAAAAGTCTGCCCTGCACTGACCCATATCCACTTCCTTTCTTGGGGGGGTTGGTGTACATGTTCTTGCCTGGAGCTTTGTAGGGTTGCTTGGGGACCCGCAGGGGACTAAATGCCAGGACTGGACCCCCCAGTGTTCCATAGTAGCTGCCAATTCCTGATCTGCAGAGTTTCAAACACAAATATCTTATGAGTGTTGAGACATTAGTGTAAGGTACAGAAAGGATAAACCCCAAATCAACAACAGTCCATTTGTGGCACATGTTGGGATAAATTTTCACCATAAACTGATATTTACTCCTTTCTAAAACCTATTTAATTTGACCCAAACAAATTCCAAAATGTTTTTGTTCTAGTGTTCTTGTTCTCCTGCCATCTTATGTTGATGTTATCTGTCATCTTAAGTACATGTCAAACATGCTATGCCATATGCTCTGACGTCATGGCCAGTGTGCCGTCTTCCTGGTCTTGGACTTCAGATCATAACGGCACACTGGCTGGAGTTCCTGCCCCAGGTCTGAGATGCTCATGGTGGGACGGAGGCTCTTAATGCTCTTCATGTTTCACGTGCTCTTACCAATCTGTCACGCTGCATCGCATCGCTACTTTATTTCACTTCGCCGTGGGCTGCGCCCTGCTTAGACGCACTCCAGTAAAGCTCAATCGCTGGCACACGGTAACCATGACTCAGCAAATTCCCCCTGGATTGGCAGCGCTACGTTAAATGGATTTACAGCATAAAGAGATGCACAAAGTGCCTTTTCCTCCCCAAGCTGATATCATCAGCTGGCCAAGTGGTTCTGCTGCTGACTCTGAGAGGAAGTCTTGGTGCACTGCAATGTTAATTTCAGACCACAGGATTCTACCTGAATGTTTTTTTTAACACTAAATAATACAATTGTGTAAATGCAGTTTTAGAAATAAACCGTGATTAAGAAGAGGAGGGGAAGAATGATTAACCTACGGTTTCTTCACTCCATTGCTGGGTAAGAAGGCCTTCCCCAGGTTCTTCTTTGCTTGCTGGACCTTATACTGTCTTTGGAGTTTGATAAAGTCTGTCAGTGCCTCTCGCTCAAAAATTCTTTTGAACTGAGTGTCAAAGTAGCCAGTCTGAAGTGCAGACTTTGACTTTGGACCTCCAGACAGCATCTGTTTATTCTTGTGTGCAGATTCATTAAATGGACCTTTTAAGAAAACATTAACAAGAATCATATTGCAATATCTCAAGTTTGATTTACCTCAGATATCAGTATGTCTCGCACCCCTAATGACACATTTGCAGAAAATGTGTAATTGCCAGGGCTGTCATATTCAAAATGAGGTTTGTACTGTTATCTAGGCTTACGGTAAGTAAAGGGAGTGTATTTGTCCCCTACGCAGATGTACCCCATCTCCTTGAAAAGGCCCACTCGTTCCATATCAGATTTCCCCTCAGGTGGCATTGCGTGAAACTCAATAAATAAATAAAGCTTAAATAAAAAAAACAAGCAACACCAAAAAAGAAACATGTATCCAGAAACTTTAAATGTTTCTTACATATTTGTATTTTTAACGCAGTATCGACGCATGAAAATTTGGCTTTAGCTAAAGTTATCCCGTAAAACTTTGACCGACAAAAGAATTAAACAAAAAGATGATACATACCTTTACTAATAACCACCGAACTTTCCTTAAACTTTGTTCGTAGTCAAGCGGCAACGTTGTTAACGTTGTTAGTTGCTGCTACACTTGTTTGCGTTTGTTTCCTTGGTGTCGCGTGTAACCATTATCCTGTCACCAGCTGTCAGACCGACGGGGTTGCTGTGGCATACAGTCAACCATGTAATGCAAAGCTAAAAAAAATGCTTAATGCCGAAATTCAAATGATCCTTATGTACAGTGAGCATTTATTCATCAATTACCAGTTTTCAACAATGCAATCCATTTTTTTCCAATTAACATTCAGCCAAGGAATCGCGACCCTGTGGATTGTGGTCCTTGTAGTCACTAAACAGGCTGCATAAGAAATAGGAAATAACCCTTCTGAAGGTCAGTTATGTTATAGACGCATTCAGCCGCTCGCGTAGATTAGATTTATGGACCACATAACCACTTAAAATTTGATCCTATATAAAAAGTCTAACAAATTAAGCGCTTTTCAATTTGGTTTCCATTTATTGAACATTTGTGTGACTAGCATGCAACAAATGCAACATTTATCCAATGTAACAGATGGATAAACTATTTGAAGAGGGGAACTGCTGTTAGAACTTCGGCTTTATTCAGACGAACTCAATCCGTTCAAGTCATCCATTGTGACAATGAACACCTAAACCGAAGATTAATCAGTGAATAAAACACGATTCACACATCAGATTTCAAACAGTATAAAGAGTTTAGTTAGCTAATCCTACGTTTTCATGACGTGGGTCGTCATAGGCACGTGTGTCTCCTGGAAAGGCTGTACGTATCATGTGCTTGAGTTCAGGCGGGTAAATGTAGGTGGGTTTATCATCAAATCCCCTGCATCCGACTTTGTGATGCATCTGACAACGGAATCAGTGCAATGACGTCTTGAACAAATACACTACATGTTGTATTTTTCACAGATTTAAAATGGTAAAATTGGTGTGCTACGTAGATATAAGCGTACACTGCCGAAAACGGTCTTACTAATTGACGCTGGATCAGACGGTAGGCCTTTCTACGCCTGGCTAGGTTAGCCTTTAGTCTGGATGCAGCCTGAAGTAATGGCGCCACCCAGAGTGGGACACTGAGCATTGAGGACGATCCGAGGAGTTGGAAACAGCACAGAAAGTGAATTTCAACACTTTCCTGAGAAGCAGACTATTGTTAAAAAGAGTGATAAGTGTTTAACACCCGTATGTGTATTTCGATTGCGTCAATCTGCTAAATTATTATCCCTAGGTCAAACATTTATACCGTTTATACAGAATACACTAAACATTCAATCTCTGTAGGATTAACATAATTACCCGAAAGAGCAACAAAGATCAATGTATGTCTCCATCTTTTGATCTCCAAGCTTCAGAATTCACCTTACACGAGCCGCTTAGCCACGAACAGAACACGTTTTGTGCGCATGACCAAAAAATAATAATAAAAAAACAATGGTTCAAATCTTTGCAAGAAGTGATCTAGATTGAAATAAGCAAGCTAACATAAAACATATTCAGTCCTACATTCTTTATATGTTTTAAATAAACTATGTCTAACTTCATAATGGTACAACGTTAGTACATTAAAAAAATATGCAATTCAACTGAGAATCAGTATCAATTCTGTGACATATCAATTCATTTAACATATTTAACATTTTATTTCTGAGGTAGTCCAAATGCCAAAATATTTAAATAGTTTATATCCAACCGAGCATAGAAACTTTGTCTAATAGTCACACATGTTGTAATCGCCAGATCTTGTGTGGCACGTGTTTGGTGAAGCTGAAGTATCATTTGCATTCCTTCTCGGACCATTCCTTATAACCTCCACTGTAGTTACGCGCACTTCATATGCACGCACGCACACACACACACACACACACACACACACACACACACACACACACACAGAGAGAGGTCTTAAATTGAAGGGCTACTGATATTTGACATATATTCATATGTGCATTATACTATTGCAGATTTGTTTATAAAGAGTTCATAACGACGTTAATCATCATCATACTTTTTGTAACCGAGGCGCCGAGCAGTCTGTGTGGCGGCATCCCCACGCCGACCCAGCTGACAGTGGAAGACCAGAGCAGGGCAGTCCAGAGGCGGCTTGGCCACGCCGGTTTTTTCATGGAAAGCATCAGGATCCAGAGAGAACACGCTTTCCACGTCGCTCACTGAAACGTTTATAGTTAGCACATTACGTTACATTGTCGTTGACAATAACGACATTAATAAATAAGTATAATAACTGTCCGAAGTAAACAGCAGCGGTAGGTATGCGTGCGCTATAAGTCACCTGGCACATGAATGGATCCTTGGATGCGTCCTTTAGCCACTTCTTCTTGGGAGCGCACGTCAACAAGCACGAGCCCCTCACACGTCTTCACGAGAGACACGAGGTCGCTGTGGGAGATCTCCATATCTAGAATGACGTTGAAGTGCTTCAAGCTTTACATTTTTGCAGTTATGAAAAGTGCTCAGTTGTAGAGCAGCCTATTGTAGACACAACATGCGATTGTGAGATCTACGCGATTTGCTTGGCGAACCAGAGAAACCGGAAAGACGTGACAACGTAAAACAATGACTAGGCAATAATTGTAAAGCATATCTTAATCTTATTATCCCAAACCTATGCAGCTCATTATTTCTAGCAGAAAATTGGGTAGGCTGTAACTAAACAGCATAAATAAATATCTTGGATTATTAATGCATTTAAGACAAACTATTGAGTAAAATATTCATTGTGAATTCTGATTAATATTTTAGATGCCCTAATATTAAAATATATCCAGATATGCACGGTAATAACATTATTCGGATTAAGCGACGTCATAGAAACAACCCCCAGAGCTAATTTTACAATAAATCAGTGACAGTAACATCCATGGCAGAAAATACGGTCGGCTCAAATGCAACTCGATCAAACAAGGAATGCCCCAGAATTAATGAAAAATGCATTAATAATCCAAAAACTGTCCAAAGTAATAAATCCAAAGTGTAGCACCCATCCGGGAATACGCTACTAGCAAGCCCTCTTATTCTTTTTTGTAACTCAAAATATAGTTTTCCCTACAGTATTTTGAGTTACGAAGTAACGTTCCAAGTTACCTGAAGCGCTCATAGCCTGTTGCTCAGTATTTTTATAAAATAAATATCGCCTCGAAACATCGTGCAGGAATATTGTCTCGTGATGGTAAAAAAAAAACAACTGGATAGATATTGTAAAACATTTACATTACCTGCATTTGCCATCCTGTTCCTATCTTGCTAAGAACCCCTGAGAGATGTACGAAATGTACTGCTTACTGTACTTCCTTACTATTATGTACATGATGAATAGGCGTGGCGTAACACGAGAGCCAACGCGCAGTATGTCTCATAGACCCGGCTAAAAACTTTAAAATAAAAGCTCCCGCCAACATAGAAACCGACAAATCGCACAGACCTACACGCGCACGAAACACCTTTCGGTAATTTCTCTCATTACAGCCAGGAACTGTTTGAAAGTTTATTATTTGCCCACATTCAGGATAATTGTGCTTGCTTTATTAGCTTATTCCACTTTGTTAATCGTCCACTTTGTTGATCTATTCAACAACTTGTCAATTTGTAAAATTTCACTCAAGCCAACATCACCAACAGATTGTTGACAAACGATATGTTTTGTCGTGAGGCAAAGGTAGTAATGAAACAGCATAACACAGATGCAACAGACCCACTAAACTCACATGAAGTAAACCTTTTATTGATAAGGTCTCAGAAGAGTCTTGCTTACGTGTAAGAAACCCTCAATACTGATTTGGTACATAATGACATCCATAATGAGTCTCTTCACAGTGGATAGAATCCATTTCTACGGTTTTGGGTTCTAGTACAGCAACTTTTCTGCATAAAACAAACCTAAACAAACAAAACATCAAACTGGGGATCAATATTGTTTATCTGAGATATCTGAGTGTCACAAAATCCTAGCATCATTATACCAGCTATAGGTTTGCACATTACAAGCCACTTCTTGTTAGAAATATAAAACTTGATATTATGAACAATATTCTACTGTGCTGCATAAAGGTAAATCTATACACTGTACATACAGATATATTTTGAAAAACAAATTTCACAGTTTTAAACTTTATTTAAAGTATAAACCATTTTAAAACACTTTACATAAATCATTGTTTTCTATGACTAATTTGCTTAAGCAAATCAAAATGAATATAAAAACATAATGAACATTTTCTTACATATTTTACAAAAGAAAATGCCAGTGTTCATTTTCTTAGCTAAAAATGGTGACTCCTTCATGATTGTCATAGAGTACTAAGAATAATAAATAAATAAATAAATAACATAAAATTCAAATAAATAAACTTTTAATCTTGACAGCATGAGCTTTTATTTTGAAGGTTTCCAAAACCTTCTCTGTACAGAAGTGCCCCGGTGAGAGTCTCATCATTGTTCTGCAACTGAGACTTACAAAACTATCTAAAGCCCACTCTGAACTCCAGCGATATCTGACATGACGTTGATATTATTCTAATCTTCCACTGCTAAAACAAATCTGTTTTGACATTGACTTTACGCAAATATAGCCATGATTTTTTTTTTGGTTTTTTTTTATAGATTTTTTTTTCAAAAACAGTTGCCTTGTTTGTTTGTTTGTTTGTTTTTTCTTCAGTGATCTTAAAGCAGGGCGTGTTGGATGGTGGTTTGCTGTGGCTGCAGACGCCAGTGCTGTTGTCGAGAGAGCGAGGCACGAGAATTCTGCTCCGCCCCACCGAGCTGTCGTACCGTCCGTTCCGACGTTCGGACTGGGTCTCTAGCAGCTCCAGAGAGCTCCCCCCCGGCCCCGATTTGATTCCAGATCGCACGAGTGCACGGGGGAAACGTCTCGCACCAGCATTCTCTCATAACCCAAAAATATGGGTGAAAAATAGCTACTCTTTTTTAAAAAGGGGATTTTTCATGTTTTAGCAACAGCTGTTGTTTGCAGTCTATCAGTGCTTTTTCCATTGTTCAAAAACAAAGAGAAGTTCTTTGAAATTGTTATTTTTTTGCCAGTGGCAGTATTAATAATGTCCTTTTTAAAAGTCCCTGCAGTGTTCAGAGAGTTACCCTTTACATTTGTTTATTCTCCACGGGTAAAGGAGATTTAAGAAAGAGGAGAACCAGGGTAAGAAACACAGGAGGTGGGGTTTGCAGAGAAGAAGAGAAAAGGTGGAGAAAAGAAGTGAAAGAAAACAGACCAAAAAAAAAAGAAAAAAAAAAAGGGACCATTGTTTTGTTACCTCTTCCCCATCTCGTTCTGTCTCAGGAACTGTATGTTAGTGGTGCTGTCTGCCAGTTCGGGGTATTGCTCCACGGGCAGGATGTAGTACCCGTCGTAGCCCTGCACCTTCCCCGTGGAGAGCAGCTGCTGCTTCTCCCCCTCGGTCCACAGCCGGCCGCCTTCCCTGCCGTCCCGAGCTCGTTGCTGCTCGCGCAGCCATGCTCCCGCCAACGCCCGCTGCCTGGCTAACTCCTGCAGGCGTGCGCGCTCCTCGTCCAGGACGTCCGTCGCCAGCCCGTAGCGCACGTTCAGCGACAGCGCGGCCGTGCGGAAGTCCACGGCCACGCCGGCGCGCCGCGTGCGCCCGCTCACCGTCACATTGACGCCGCTCTCCAGCACCCTGCGCCCGTTGTTGAGGCCCAGCGCCAGCAGGTCGGCGTCGGCCGAGCCGATCTTCACGAAGAAGTGGCAGTCGCGGCCGTCCTGCGTGTGGTGCGCGCCCTCCAGGTAGATGGCGCCGTTGAGCACCAGTGCCACCTTCCTGCTGTCGTCGCTAGCCATGCTGGAGACCCCCGTCGCCACGCGGCCCTCCTTCACGGCGAACATCACCCCGCGGCCGATGATGGGCGTGATGGTGCCGAACCAGTGGCCTTGCTTCTCGTACCTGGAGCGGCGCTCCTTGTTCAGCAGCTGGCCCTCCAGAGCCATGAACGCCTGGTTGTGCCTCTCTGCTTCCTGCTGCACCCCAGACATCAGCTGCTGGGAGAAGACAGCAAGAACCTTTTATTTACACCTACATCTGCCAACGTGGATCTGACGGCTAGGCTACGCTCTGGACTTGATATGGAAACCCTACCTGGCCATTTTCACACTCCTGGCTGGCAAGTAGCTCATATGGTGGATCCACAAAATACAATGTATGCTTGGGGAAGCCAGGTATGATGTTACTGAGCTGGAAGCCAAACATCACCAGCCAGCTCTTCACATCTGGACAAGGCAGATAAAACCATTTTTAATACAGTCACAAATACTGTATTAGTGAAAAGTACAAGTACTTGTTAATTCAGCTGCTGCTGTTTGACGTTTGTTGTGTATCAATCGTTTGTGAGAGGTTCCAAGGTTAGAAACACTTACCTGTCACGTAATTCTTCACATCCAGCATGTCGCTGAGAGGGTTGTTGTTCTTGAACATGTACAGGTTGAACGGCGCCAGGTCCTTGCCAATCTTCTGCCACATCGTGTAGTCTGGCGACGTCCACCTTGCCGCCAGCACATCGTAGTCCCTCTGCGTGAAGTGGACCAACTTGGTCAGCGGATCGTAAAGGCCGCCGTGGAAGCCGATGACCAGCTGGAACTCAGGATTCGAGTCGTGGTACACCTCGCCGTACGCTGTGTACTGCACCTGCTTGATCATCTGCCCATTGCTGCTGAAGACGGCCAGGGGCGTTCCCGTGTTGTCGGAGGCGATGTAGTACTCCTCCCCACTGCTCACCTCCATGGCGAACAGATGGCCCTGCAAGTCGTAGTAGAGTGAGGCGATCTCCGAGCTGGAGTGGTTGAACACGTGCGTGACGCGCACCGGGTTGCTCAGGTCGGCGTAGAAGAACTGCAGATGCTGGCCCAGGCTGTTCTTGGTGGAGACCCTGCGCCCCAGTCCATCATAGCGGTACTGCACACTCCAACCACCAGCCGCCCGGTTGTAGGCGCGCGCTAACTGGCCTTTAGAGTTGTAGTCGAAGACGTCGCCGCCCCGTTGGCTGAGAAAGCCATCTTCGTCCAGGCGGTACTGCACATCGCCCAGGCGGGTGATGCGGTCGCGTAAGTCGTAGCGGAGCGGGGTGAGTCGTGCGCTGTTGCCCGGGTTCAGGAGGTGGAGGTTGCCGTTCAGGTCGTAGCTGTAGCGCCACGTGGACCAGTCGTTGACCTTGACGCCGCTGAGCTGCCCGTCGCCGTCGTACTCGTAGCGGTACTGCGTGGTGTTGGCGTAGGGGCCGATCTTCAGCTCGCGCTTGATGACGCGGCCCATGCCGTCGTACTGCACCGTCATCCAGTACATGAGCGAGCGGAAGATCTCGTACTGCACCTCCTTGATGCGCCCGTGCGCGTCGAAGTGCTTGCTCAGCGTCATCACCGCCGTGGTGATGATCTGGTTGATGTCGTAGTAGATGACTCCGAACTTGCCGAAGTGCTCCACCTTGCCGGAGATCTCGTCGTAGCGGTACAGGTCCACAGGCAGCGGAGTCTCGCTGATCACGGGCTTCATGCTGGCGATGCGGAAGCTGTTGTCGTGGTAGGTGTAGTCGAAGCGAGCGTTCACCATGCCCTCCTCCGAGAAGCGGTACATCTGCTTGTCCACCAGGGGGCCCATCTTGCGGTAGCGGATGGTGCAGGAGAATCCGCCACTCTGCAGGTTGACCATCTTGAGCACGCCGGCCGTCTCGTCGTAGCCGAAGGTGACCGCCGTGCTGTCGTACAGGATCTCGGAGAGCTTGGCCAGCTTGCCGTACTTGTAGAGGACGCGGCGACCCGTGCCAAGGAAGTACGTGGCCCGGGGCCTGCCGTCCTCGCTGAAGTCGTAGATGATCGAGGCGTTGCTTTCGGGAGGGTTGTAGGTGTTTCGGATGTAGCCGATGGAGACGTGGGTGAACATGGTGTGGCGAGCCACGCTGGGCATGGTGACCGCGGTGATGCGATCGGATGAGTCGAATTCGAAGATGTACTGCCTTTGACTCTGCAGAAGCAGCACCATCGACTGCACAGAGGGAAGAACACAAGACTTTACTGCAAGAACCATCAATGGCACTAAACATCGTAATTACACTTAAATGAGATTATAGACACTTACGGATCGATTTCACCAACGGAGTCCAATGGCTACTGTAAAGTAACCAACTTTTGAATACTCTTCTTTCAACACGCTGCTTTATCAAACACATGCCCCACAGTGTATGCTCAACACCGTGAAACATTGATTCTCCATGGCCCAGAGGACCTTGTCGCAGGTTCTCGCTCACCTTGTCAAGGTAACTGTAGCTCCACACCTTGCCATCGACGAAGGAGCGCGAGAGGATGCGTCCGCGAGCGTCGAACACGGTCCGCTCGCTCATGCTCCCGCGGTGAAGGCCCACCAGCTGGCCCGCCCCCGAGTAGGACACGTTGACCACGGCCAGACTGCTGCTGGGCTGCCAGATGGCCGGCCGGCCCTGGGCGTCGTAGGTGATGCGCAGCGTGAACTTCCTGTGGTCGTCGTAGATCTTCTCCGTCCGCATGTTGCGGTCGAAGTCGATGGAGAGCAGGTTGCGCCCGTGAGCCTGCGAGGCAGAGGTTCATTAGTGGGCGGGGCTAGGCTGAGGGCGGGGAGCCTCTGGCTTCAGAGCCACCCAATAGCGTTTCGCGTGGTTATGAGCTGTGTTTTGTAGGCTTCGCTCACCCGTAGTTTCCTGCCGAACACAGTGACCTTCCCCTTGGTCACTTCTTTGCGCAGGCGCCATTCGATGGAGTTCAGGCCATTGTCGGTGGGCAGGGTGATGTTTCTCTGGCCGATGGTGGGGCTCACTGAGCCAGCCAGGATGTGAGGCTCTGTGTGGTAGCTGATGCCCATCCCATTGGCGTACATCACTCTCAGAGTACTATTGTTACACAATTGGTAGCTGTTCCGCACTTGGTCTGCAGTGGGCAACAGAGTGCAAAAAATTCATTGCGGACATGAATGGTATAATTTTTCATGTCTGAACTAAGCTGGCCAAACACTTAAAAAAAAAGAACCCTCATTTCCTTTTATCCTTTTTTTCTCAAAAACACAGCGGGCAGTCGTCAGTGTTATGATAGAAAATATGTTCTATGGTGCCTCTTACATCTCTTGTTACAACATCATAAAGAAGCATAGCATGCTCTGGAATACCCAGCATCCATAAAAGAATTACAATCTATAAATGATTCATGTCGGCTGCTGGAAACTCTAGCCTGTACTCCAACGGCACATGGTGCATTATACAGACTAACAGACTCAATGCTTTTATGGAAGCATTGGGGATTTCTTTTATTTGCTTAACTGTATAACAGAGCAGAATCAGAGGAGGAAGTGGGGGTTCTAAGACTGATCAGAGTGAACAGGACCTGAGCAGGTACAGTCTGATGGTTTATGGAACTGCCACCTTCAGGGTGGTTTTCCACTTGCACTGGCCTCCAGGGCTGACTCTGTAATTAAACTTTCCAACCTTTCCCTCCACAGGCACCTGTGATGTGTAGGAGTCTGACTTTAGGTCCCGTCTCGTTGGAGGTCAGGGGTCACATGGAGAAAGTCCTATGAGTCCCAGACGGTGCTGCCTAGCTGTCTCTCTCTCTCTCTGTCTGTCTCACTGTCTATCTAACTTTAATTCTCTCTCTGTCACTCTCTCTCTCTCTCTCTCTCTTTCTCTCACTCACACACACACACACACACTTTTTCCTAAACGGCTGAAATAGGCTCTGGGAGTATGGGGCTGCTGGTAGAGAGAGTGCAGGAGACAGGGAGGATTTACTGGCAGCGAGGCAATGAATTTCACCCCAATCACGTTTGGCGCGGCAAGGGTTCCGACGGAGCCCAGGACGCAGGGACGACAGCCCGACCGCTGTGTCCGCAGCCCCTCACACTCGCTTGGCTCCGCCCCCCCCACAAACGCCTGACAGCAAGAGACGCTAACAGCACAACGTGTGTCTGCACCCTGCGTATAACAGAAACTGCAAACAACCCCAACACCCTTAACCAGGACTGAACATGGGGCAAGTTAAAAGGGACCACGTCAAACAGTGTGTGGCATAAATTTGTTTTTTTGATAACAAGTCTATACACAGTAGCTTTATGTGCATATATGTTTTTTCATGTAAATATGGTCTGGTGGTTAGGGAACCGGTCTTGTGACCGGAGGGTCGTGGGTTTGATTCCCAGGCCTGAAGCCATGACTGAGGTGCCCTTGAGCAAGGCACCTAACCCCAACTGCTCCCTGGGTGCCAGACTAGGGCTGCCCACCGCTCTGGGCACGTGTGCACCACTGCCCCCTAGTGGTCACTAGTGTGTGTGTGTGTGTGTGTGTGTGTGTTCTGACTGCACAGATGGGTAAATGTGGAGGACAATTTCAATTGGGGTGAAAGTCACAATTGACTAACGTGGCTATCTTCTCTCTTAAAGGCGAAGCACCTTAGATGGTTTTCGGGTTGTAAATGTATGAAACACTATGATGATCAAAATCCACTTATCACATGCACAGGTCCTCAGATGGGCTGTTTGGTTTGGTACACAAAGAAAACAGCCTTGACCTCCTGGCTCAGCCCGGCCTGCTGGACACGCTCAGACACGCGGCGGTCCCCAGTGTACACACCTTGCACAACAGTGTAGGAGGCCTCTACTGATGAAAGATTGGTGATGACGGTGACGTCGTCGTCTCGGTTAGAGCTCTCGATGTCAACGTTGATGGATTTCTCGATCTCTCTGTGCAGACTGGTCACCATGCCGGTAGGATACGTCACGTTGGTGAGTCTGCCCTCGTTGTCATACCTGTGGGTACGTTTCACGTTTACACGCGAGATCAGCAAATGCGATGAGGCTTGATTGTGGCAGGTTCAAACGAGCCGCTTCAAACTGGCGCACACTGGGTGTGTTCATAATGCCTGGGTGTGTTCATAATGTCACCTTCAAGGGAAATAGCGCAGATCAAGAGATCAGCAGACATTTTCTGTGGTGAGAGTCTCTGTGTGGGCTCAGCAGAGTTCTTGGCAGCCACTCTCTCTTCCTCTCTCTCTTCCTCACTGTCTTTCTCTCTCTTCCTCTCTCTATCCCCCCCCCCCTCTCTTTTTGTAGCATTCCATTGGGGACCATGTTTGGAACTTGTTACAGATCTGTCTCAGCCTGACTGATGTGCGTGCCAGTGGAGTGGAGGGAACATCTCTGCGTGGAGCCCGTTCGCACAGGAAGGTGCAGTACCACAGGCGGACAACAGATGGAGGTATTGTTACACATATTTTTGTGTGTAAAAGAGTCTTGTGGGTGTTTTTTTTTATACCTTCTGATTTCACACAGTTGCAGAAGCACAGGCAACTCATGTAAACCTCACCAATCAATTTGAAGTCAAATAAAAGTCCGCGTGAGCCTTGTCTCTACAAAACTGTTGTAAAAAAAAAAAAGGGCTATACTAAACCATTTTAATTGAACTCGGTTAAGTTCCCAATACCTCCATAACAAGTTAAACATTTGCTCACTTTGAACATTTAAAGAAACGTTTCCGTTGGTAGACTAACACATGAGCCCGTATACACTTACTCGTAAAACGTGGTCCAGCCCGTCTCATCGGCCTTGCTGGCGAGCAGCCCTGTGCTGCCGCTGTAGGTGAGCTGCACGATCTCCTGGCCGAGGGCGGAGACGGAGCGCAGGTTCCTGGCTGGGTCCAGCCCCAGGGTCATGACCTGGTTCTCTGGCAGGAGGAGCAGCCTGAGCAGCCCGGCTCCGCCCTGACCACCGCCCTGGCCGCCAGCCTCCCTTCTCACCCTCAGCGTGATGTTGCTGTTGTCCACCAGGGCGGCGAGCTCCCCGTCTGGCCCGTAGCTGAAGTTGTAGAGGGCCATGCCGCTGACCAGGCTGATGGTCTGCAGGTGGAGGCCCTCCTCGCTGAAGACGTAGAGCTCCTGCTCGCGTGGCGACGCCACCTCGTAGTGTCCCGTTGGGCTCAGCGCAGGGCTGTTGGCGCGCACGGCGCGTATGCGGATGTTGTTGAGGTCTGCGATGTAGAGCGTCCCGTCGGGCGCCACGGCCAGCGAGGCGGGCGAGTTGAGGCCGGCGTCTGTGGCGTAGCCCTCGTCGCCGTAGAAGCAGTTGCAGTTGACGTCGTTCTTGCAGTCGCACTCGGACGCCGCGCCGGCCAGCAGCGAGATCTCGCCGTCGGCGCTCACTTGCCGCACGCGGTTGATCTTCTTCTCGTCCGTCTCGGCGATGTAGAGCACGCCGGAATGAGAGACGGCGATGGCCGTGGCGCTCTCGAGGGCGGAGTGGATGGCCAGGCGGCTGAGCGAGTAGTCGATGCCCGGGACCTGGCAGTGCATGGGCCGCCCGGCGATGATGCTCACCTGGTGGTTCTCTGTGATGCGCAGGATGACGTTGTTCTCCAGCACATAGAGTGAATTGTCCATGGGGTTCACAGCCAGGTCAGTAGGCCACTCCAAACGCACCTGAAACAGAAAAGCTGTCAAAACCAAAACCACACCCCCTCACCTGACTAAACCACACACCCTCATCTGACTAAACCACACCCCCTCACCTGAATAAACCCCACCCCTTCACCTGACTAAACTCCACCCCCTCACCTGACTAAACCCTACCCCCCTCACCTGACTAAACTCCACCCCGTCACCTGACTAAACCCCACCTCCTCACCTGAGTAACGTCCATGCTGGTGTCGCAGCTGAGTGGCCGGACGGCCGTAAGGTCGTTGGCGCCCAGCAGAGTGGAGATGATGCCATTCTGGTCCACCTTTCGGATCATGGTGGCATCCACAAAATACATGAGCCCATTCTTGTCCACCGCAATACCTTCGTGCATGAGACAGACCGAGACAAAGAGAAGAAGGGAAGAAAGAGACAGTGATAGAAAACAGAGACAGAGGCACACAGATAAAAGGGAGTGAACCCGAGAATGACACACAGAGAGAGAGAGATGGTCCGTCAAAACTCCTCCATCAACTTAAATGCCGTCTGGGAGTTGGGAGTCGAGAGCTTTTAAATGCTCAAACCCCCCCTCCTTCCCCGTTTTTTCCACGGTAAACACTACGCATCCATCGCATGTCACCAGCATCTCAGAGCATCTCAGAGCATCAGTTCGCACCGGGGGGCAGAGGATGAAGTGGACCGGAATATCTTTCGGAGACGACGCGATGCAAACAAATGAATGGGGCTGTGTGGAGGTCAAAGCTGCATCCCTGCCGAGAGACGGGCAGACAAGGGCAGGGGCCTGGGGGGGTGGGGGCGGGGGCAAAGGGGCTCTGGAGGGCACCAGCCGTACACACCCACGTGTGTCTGCCAAGACCTGCGCGAGCGTCACTTTGACGTCGGTGGAGGAAAATGCACAGCGTGACATTTCTGACAGTTCAGTGTCAAGATTTTGCTCCTTTTTGCATGAAGTCATTTGCATGAGCACATCTACTGCATTAGTGTACACCCATCGACCATAACATTAAAGCCACCTGTCTAATATCGTGTACGTCCCCTTGTGCTGTCACAACAGCTCTGACCTATCGACTCATGGACTCCATGGGAGCTCTGAAGGTGTCCAGTGCCATTTAGCATGAAGATGTTAGCAGATCCTTAAGTCCTCGAAGCCGCACGGTGGGGCCTGTGGATCGTACGGGTTTTACAGCACGTCCTGCAGATGCCTGATTGGGTTGAGATCTGGGGGACTTAGAGGCCAAGTCAACACCTCTTTATCATGTTTCTCAAACTGTTTCCGAACCAGTATTAGAGTGCGGCAGGGTTCATTATCCAGCTGAAAGACGCTACTGATATTACTATTATTTAAGGGCGTACTCGATCTGCAACAGTGTTTGGGTAGGTGGTACAAGGAGCATCCACATACAGGCCAGAACCCAAGGTTTCCCAGCAAACCTCAAGCCCAGCGGAGATGTCTCTGCTGGCTCTGCTTCTTCCCACAATGCACCCCGGTGCACCACTTACTCTTCTCCAGGTAAGTGATGCACACACACCTAGCCATCTGCACGATGTGTAAGGAAATGTGATCCATCAGAACCCAGCCACCTTCTTGCATTGCTCCGTGGTCCAACTCTAACGATCACGCGCCCATTGTAGGGGCTTTCAGCGGTGGACAGGGCCGGCGAGGTCACTCTGACCAATCTGGCATTTCAAAGCAATGTACTCTGTTCTGACACCTTTCTGTCACAGCCAGCGATATTTCAGCAGTAGCTCCTCTGTGGGATCGAACCAGCTATGTTAGGCTTCACATATGCATCAGTGAGCCTTGGGCATCCATGGCACATTAACTTCAAGACTGTTCACTCGCTGCCTAATATATCCAACTCCTTGACAGGTGCCACTGTAACAAGGTAATCAATATCATTTAGCTCACCTGTCAGCGGTTTTAATGTTGTGGCTGATCAGTGCATATACGCACATGCAACATTTTCAATATGTTTTTTTCCACAGTATACCACGATTTTTTCATAAATGCATTACAATCGATTGCCATTGGCAACTGCCATGAAATACAACTGATCTAGTAAGGCAAGCGTGGAAGTTAACCTGGTCTGCCAGAGCTGAAGTCTTCCGTATCTGTTATATATAAAATCCCCATGGCATATTGCCCTGTGCTGTAGCATCTGATGCCAGCACCTGCCTATGCATTAATTCAACACACAGAGACAATACAGCACCAGGAGGCTCCACTTACCACGACCGCAGCCTTTGATTCCCACCACCATACATGCAGATGAATTAATAGCTGGAGGTTAAATGTTGTCTTTGACTGTGTAGGATAGGGCTCGTTTTACCCATGCCAGGTGTCACAGCTGCAAACGAGGACGATGCGAAGGCAGCCAGGAGGCCCTGTGTTATCACCTCTCTGCTTCTGAGACGCAGACGTGCGAGAGCGAGATGTGATGCCTAAGCCGACACCAGCTAAAGAGTGAGATCGTAGCTTTAGATATCCGCATCGGTAACCACCGACCGTCTTCTTCTTGTCTTCTTTTCTTTTGCATTTTCTTCTTTTCTTTATTTGCATTTTTATTTCTATTTTCTATCTGGTACAGTGGCACGTCCATGGGCCCTTCGCCCCTCACATCCATGGCCCCTCCCCCCACATGCACATCCCTCCCTCAACAATCACAGCCCCTCCCCCCACATGCACTGGCCCTCCCCCAACAATCACAGCCCCTCCCCCCACATCCATGGCCCCTCCCCTTAAACCCAAGGCCTCTCCCTCCTTACCTTTCGGGCTCATGAGCGTGGCCTCCACTGCCTTGCCACCATCTCCGCAGCGCTCGTCGAAGGGCAGACACTGCTCGCCCGTGCCCGCCACCACCTCCGCGTTGTCAGCCAGCTGTCGCACGCCACTCAGCGAGCGCGCGCGGTAGATCCGCCGTGTGTTGGTGTCAGAGACGTACAGTGCCCCCGTCACCGGGTCCACGGCCATGAAGTACTTGTGCGTTGGGTTGTTGCTGCGCAGAGGGAGGCGGAGGAGGAGTTAGCGCCACTCTACGCCCCACACTTAACAGCTGTCGCTTGAAGGTCTGATCTGACCTGCATTGAGGGATTCGGAGGGGGCAGAAACATCAGGGCTCACCTGTGTCGAAATTCCTTATTTCTATGGAGCGCAAAAGAAGCAAAGGCAAGAAAACATCGTTTAGATGTCTGCGGATCTGGACCGAAGGGACGTGCTTTAAAACGCTAAGCAAGAAAGAGGCAAAGCCAAACCTGAGCTCCAGCACGCGGGTGGTGTTGAGGGACGGGTAAACCCTGCGCAAGAAGTTCAGGTCGCCCACGTAGAGGCTGCCGTCCACACCCGCCGCCAGAGCCACCGGGGCCAGCAGCTTGTTCCCGTCGGCCAGCCCGTTGCAGCTCGGGCAGGAGATGCTCCGCCGTCGCCCGTTCCCCATCACGCTGGTGATGACCGGGGGTTGCCGGGATACGAACACGTTCTCTCCGCTGCCCTTGTGGAGGATGCCTGGTGCGTGGGAGACAGAGAGGCGCAGAAGCAGCCATGACTAAGGCAGCTTAGCACTCGCCAGCGCCGAGGTTGCGCGTCCCCCTTATCCATCGGGTGGGTGCGGCTCTCCACAAAGAGCTGGCAGGTTCCGCGTTATATCAGCTCAATGTGCAGGGCACTCCTGGGGTAGGTGTGGTGAGTGACCAACCCCCACCCGCCACCCTCCACCCTACTGACCACTCCAAAGTCTCCCATTTAAACAGTGTCATAATGATTCTGGTGATTTATAGATTCTGGTGCTACCTTCGAATAGAAGGAATGGATATGTTCTGCATGCACGCACACGTGCGAGTGTGTGTGTGTGCAGAAAGAATGCCTTACCACTGCGCAAATTGAGGATGTGGTGTTTGTCCAGGGACCAGCCGCCCAGGTTGGAGGGCTCCAGCTCATATCCCTGCAGCACAACTGTCCTCTTCTCCCACAGTACCAGGCTCGGACACGTCTCATACTCATAGCCCACAGAGACTACACAGGCCGGGAGACAGGAGAGAGGGAGCGAGGGAGAAAGGGGTGAGAGTGAAGTGAGAAAACAGAGGAGAAGAGAAACACATGGGAGATGTTACATAAAAGACATCAAAACCACATTCACATAATAAGGCCCAGATTAGAGATAAATAATTTGCATAAAACAAAGCAAATTGAGTTGGAAATCCAGCAGCTTGGCTGGAGAGAGAGGCGTTTCTGTACTCAAATCTGATATGCTTGGTAAATGCTGAGAGTCGAGTGAACTGGCCAAACCGAGGGAGCCGTAGATCTCAGGCGGACAAGAGCAGACCAGAAGTCACCCGCTGCACATCGACACGGCGACAGAAGCCCTCGCAGGCCGGATGGCGGGGAGATACGGAGGGAGCCGGACTAGCCATTCCCCAAAACCCAGCCAGCGTACTTTATCACATTTGCTGAGCCCCCCAGGGAAGAGTGAACAGACGATCTCTTCAAACACTCCATAATTGAACTCGTCTCGCCGCCCCCTCCCTCCGAGCGCAAGCTTACACACTTCCTGGCACTGTAAAAGGGTCACGGCCCAGTGTGTGTGTGTGTTGGCGCAATAGGTGTGTGTTTCTGTGGGTGCGTAGCCACTCCAACATGGACCTGCTGCGCAGTTGTCTGGACAGAGGGGCATAAATTAGCCCGAAGCCACCGGGGCGGGGGCTGTTCAGGTCATGGTAACCTCATCTCCACAACAGCATCGGCATCAGAGAGAGCTGCACCTTCCACCCTGAGCTGCTCCACACCAGCTGACGGAGGCTCTGAGGCAGAACAGCAGCTAATGCTAAGCTGCCTCTCCCAGCCCCCACTTGCACGTGGGCACTAATCCCCTTTGACATGTAATAAACTCTCCCAGCGACCCCCAGTTAGTGGACCCGTATCACGAGGCCCTCTAATCAGTCACCCCTGGACCAGATTAGTCACTCGGGACTTTTCTCTCTGGTAAAGCGTAACACAGAGTCCACGGAGGGATTTGCTGCAGCCTGTTCTGTTCCGAGGGTTCGGATCGTTCCATCTTTTACAGAGAGATTCCAGGTCAGGACTGTTGGCGGTCATGTCGGAGACCCCCTCACTCACCCACAGTCTCGGACATGCCGTAGACGCGCTGGCTGTAGGCGTCGCTCTTATCCCAGACGAAGGTGTAGGCCAGGTTGGGCGACGCGTGGAACCACTTCTGGAAGAGGTGGCCCTCAACGGCTACCATGAGGTGCACCTTGGCCAGGCTGAGGGGCACAACTGCCTGGGTCATGGTGATCTTCAGCAAGGAGCGGTAACCCGCCGCCCGCGAGCTCAGGTGGCAGAGTTTCAAGCGGGTTCCCGGGATCTCGATCTGCTCGTGGAGGACCTGTGGAATGCGGAGAACAAAGGTTCAGCGGGTGCGGGTTGCGGAGAGCACCTTGGGAGTGCGTGGACCCCTCTGACCTGGGTCTCGGGAACGATGGCCCTCTCGCCAGGCCTGGAACTGAAGAAGGAGGATAGGGGCGAGGGCACCACCACGGGGTCGGGGCGGGCGAAAGAGCTCAGGTCGCAGCCCGGTATGGTGTTCTCCTCCGTCTTCATGACCAGCGTGTCCATGGCGTAGAAGCGGTTCCAGGGCAGCCACACGGTGCGCTCCTGGCTCAGGAATGGCGCCCGCTCGAAGCGCAGGGTCACGGACGTGCCGCCGTTGGCCACGAGGTCAAAGCTGTGGGAGGAGGGGGAGGAAGGAAGGAGGAGAGGACGTGGTAGGGCAAAAAGGAGGATGAGTCAAGGAGGGTAAGGGAGGTGAGACAGGAGAGGAGGTGGAGGGAGGAGGGTGGAGGAGGGTGGAGGTGGTGGGGGAGGTGTGGAATGCAAGCAGAGAGCAGAAAAACAAATAATGACTTCTGCAGTACTCATTATGGATGGCCCTATTACATTCTGAATGATTTTACCATTCAAAATGCCATTTTTTCTAGGGGGAATAATTAATTGCATTGATGAATTGCAATCATCTTGGCAGAAAAGCTCTGAGTTTATATGGTTCCACAAATGTAATAAAGATTTGTTCTGTATTTGTTTCAGTGTGTAGACATCATTGGCACTGGAGGCTGAAATCTACAGAAGTTGTTGAGCTTATTGATGTGGCAAAAGAAAAAAAAAGAGAAAAAACAACACTCCAAACAGACAGCGTGGAGAGTGTGTCACGTGAGTCACGTGAGCTGTTGGGGGCTCGCTGACACTCACGTTCCGTCCTGGCGCGTCAGGGTGTACCCATAGTGCGGGTACTTGACGAAGGAGACGTTGACCCCCACTAGGGGGGTCCCATCTGTGGTCAGCACCTGACCCCTGATCAGGGACGCCAGGCTGTGAAAGGGGAGGCAAGCGGCCTGTTAATAACCCGTGAACCTGCACTAGAATCTCTCCTTCAGGTTCTGTAAAATATTTAACCAGTTGACTTGGTTGAAAACAAGCGAAGCCACTATAAAATGGCCAATCCATCAACTCAAGCCTATTGACTATCTTACAATCTATCAGTCCTAAAAAAGAATTCATTATAGTTACATTGTGATAGATTTTGATTTATTATTAATATTCCAATACAAATTTCATTTAGAAATATGAATTGAACGCGAGTTAATAATACAACACATATCGACTGAATCTACCAGTCTGACAGCTCACTTTTGTTATGACAGAGTGGCGAAGGCCAGGACTGGAGGTCAGAGGTCACATGGCCATACCTGGCGTTGAAGGGGTTCTCCGCTGGGATGATGTGTGTGCTGTCACGACCCACCAGCGTGCGCACACGCTCGTAGAAGGACCGGACCCGCTGTGCGGGCGGCTGCGCCTGCTGGATCACCTGCAGGGGGTCCCGTGAGCCTCGACACAGCGGGCTGTTCTGGCATGGGCTCTGGATACAGCAGTCCGGGTCCATGCAGTCAGTCAGGCCATCTGTGGGGGGAGGGGCAGACGAGAACGCCGTCTGATTTGTCGCCTCGGTATTCCGCGCCGCGCGATCCACCAGGGCCAAACATTTTCCGAGGCACTACACGATCTTTTTGAAAAGTGGTCAGGCACCTCCATCCTCCGGAGGGAACAAGCTCTCTCTTTAGTGCGCACACGCACACACGCACACGCGCGCACAAAAACCGTCGAAAATGTGTTTTCCGCTGCTCCGCTGCAGGAGAATTAAACCTCCCCTTTGGACGGATCTTTCGCTCCAGCTCAGGAGAATAAAGTTCGACATATCTAGAATGGCATGTGTCTTAGGAGAAAACCCTGCCATCTGGCTACAGATGCAGGCCTGTCAATAACCGGAGTTGTGCTCCTTATGAAGGTCTGACTCCTTCGCTTTGCGTTATTGAGGCTGAAAGTCAAAGCAAGTAATCCGGAGAGAGGGCTGAATAAATAAGGTGAGACCAAAAAAAAACCCCTCACCCTCAGGCCAGAGAAGGCATTTATCTCCTAAGCTAGGCCCCACTGAGATGAAGTGTCCAACGAAAGTCACTTTGACCCTAAAGTGGGTAGAGACATTTGGGACGCAGCCTACTCAACACTGTGCTAGACCACAAACGCCCAAATCCACACGTTCTCCTCAACGATAAATATGCCACATTGTTCACGTGCTCCTCAATGATAAATATGCCACATTGTTCACGTTCTCGGTTGGAGGAAGGGAGCTCTCTGACCTCCTTCGTTGTCTTTGTTGTCGGCACAGGCGGTCTCCATGGCGACGCTGCAACCCGCACCCCTCCAGCCGGTCTTGCATTCGCAGTGCCAGCTGTTTTGTCCCATGGTGCACTGCCCGTTGCCGCTGCACAGGTTGGGGCAGCCGTCTGGGGAGGGGGGCGGGGGGGGGGGGAAAAGGGTGGGGTTGGGGTGGGTAGTTGGGTTGGTGGAGACAGGGGCAGACGAGAAGGAGGGAGTGAGAGAGGACGAGGGGGAGCAGGGGGACAGTTGGAGGATCGTAAGGTGGCCACTCGGCCCGGAACCTCTGCCCCGCGTGTCCCGCGGTGTCAAAGAGCATGCACCGGCATACACACTTGCGCGCACGCACAGCATTGGACGTGGACAGACACGCTCCGGGCACCCTCCTGCCGCTCCAGCTCCCGCACCACCGAGGCACCTCACCGACCAATGGGAAACCTCGCTGCTGGATCACGAGCAAAAATTCCATTTTGATTGGGCGTTCTCGACAGGGGGCTGTGAGCATTGCCAGTGGTGGTAAACAGCTTTATCAGAACTCCCTGGAGTTGGGGGTACTCGATAAGAGCACGTCCAGGAGTTCCCGCTGGGTTAATTTGGTGGGGATGATTCGATTCTCCTGGCCAAAGCATACCGCTCTCTCATGTGCGAATGTGATTAGGAGGAGCTAGAGACTACAGATCAGATTAGGAGGCCTCCGTGCGACTGGGGGAGAGAGTGTGTGCGCGCAAATTCCAGATAGTGGAAACATTTAGCAAGAGTGTGAACAGGGAAAGAGAGGTGGGTGGGGGGGGTTATGGGACGACATGTACCTGAGAGACAGGATGAATTTAAGTGAGGGAGTGATCTTGATCAAAGGCATGCAGGAGGTTGAGGTGTGCGTTAAGCCGAACGTTCCTACCTAAGAGCTTCGTGGAACACACATAAGATCTACGTAACTCGTCCACGCAACTCCTGCGGTGACATTAATAAACACGTCAGGCAGCGCCGTCAGCACGTGTGTTTGCTAGCGTCGATTGTAGAGATGTTTAGAACGAGTCAGCGTCTGAAGGGAAAACAAATTTGTCACGGCAGCTTGGCGTGGGACTGAAGCAGAACTCCAGCGGCGCTCAGGGTGAGACGCAGCGTCTGGGGCCGACAGCCACGCTCACCGAGCTGTGAAAAGGGCGTTAACCTCCACGTTCCTGCTGCTGCGCTGGGACATAATTAAGCACCCTGGAGTCATGGCCTGACATTTCGGAGTTATCTCACGTTTTTTGTAGAAAGCAGCTGAAAGGTTTAGAAGGCACTGGTTATGCTGGAAAGCTGATAAACTGTGATGGGGTGTTGGATTTCGTTTGGTAACTGGCAGCCACAAATGAGTGGATTGAGGAAAGTGATGTTCCTTCAGCATCGCTCAGAGACGTTCGGATCACTCGGTTACCTCTGACCTGAGAGCGTGCCGACTTAACCTCAAACCGTTAACGTGCTGTCTGAGGCTTGGCTGCTGGTCACCATGGAGACGTGGCCTTTTCGGAGCAGGCCGGCGGCGTTTATCATGCGGCTGTGGCATTAGTGCTGGCTGATCCGGCACAGGTGACATTTCAATGGATCCACGGCCGGGGACAGGGCGGGGACAGGGCAGGGACACAGCGGAGCGGGGACAGGGCAGGGACAAAGCTGAGCGGGGACAGGGCGGGGACAAGGCGGGGCGGGGACAGGGCAGGGCAGGGACAAGGCGGGGACAGGGCAGGGTGGGGACAGGGCGGGGCAGGGACAGGGCGGGGACAGGGTGGGGCGGAGTTGGGTAGTGTTTAAAGGCCCTGCACAGCCAAAGAGAAGGAGTGGGAAAAAGTCCCCGAATACATGTCGCCCGCTTGGTCGCTGTGAAAGCAAACACTGCAGGGCTTTAATTAATACAGTTCTCATCGTCTGGGGACCCTCGAGATGCCACATTAACAGGCAGCTATGCATTGATTGCCACACAATATCGAGCGGTGAGAGAAGTCACTTAGCAATGATTGCTTTTTAAATTGAGTTGCCATTTTAGGCAGGCAAATACTTAAAAGCAGAATCTATAGTAGCCATTGATCTCTCGCGTTGGGCGGGAGAGAGCGTGGCCCCTCTTTTATGCCAAAGGCCAGTCGATTCTCCGCACGCTAACTAGAATAAAGTGGGGGCTTCACAAAGTATTAAGGCACCCAGCTAAAATAATGTGGTTGGACTCCATCGTAATCCCTCTAAAAAGGAGGCGAGATTGCCTGGGGTTACGGGTCGGCACGCACGCCGGGGGAGGAGGGAGGGAGAGGGCGGCCGGGTGGGGAGGAGAGACTCCACCCGCACAGTGGTGTGTGGGAAGCTATAAAGATTAGCACAGAGATGGAGGCACGGGAAGGAGAAGAAGTGAACAAAAACAGTGTTAGGATGCACATGGAGAGAGAGAGAGAGAGAAAGAAAGAAAGATAGAAAGAAAGAAACGGGCTGAGGTGTGAGAGAGAGATCGAAAGCGTGAAAGGATGAAAATGGAAGAGGGAAGAAAGCCTCAACTCAAGCCCTTTCTCCAGTCTGCTCCACCTCTCTCCCCTTTAAAGGTCATAGAAATAAAGGTTATATTCATAAATCCTCAAAACTATCGTTGGGATGGGACCGATAAAATCGGAGGGTGAGAGAACCTATAAAATACCCTCCATCTGGACTTGGTAATTGTACCACCACAAAGTCAAATCGCTCCCTGGACCTCCCTACACTGGAAACAGGTCTACGGATGTCCACTGACAGAGAGGCTACTGCTTTTATATCTGACAAAAGTGCAAATCTGAGCCTTGTTTGGATCCAAAGTCATGGACACAAAACACTGGGACAACTCATAAATAATGGCGGGGTGTAAAGATGGCACGGCGAGTGGCGACTCGTTTAAGGAGAAAGGCAGAACGAATCCTGATGAATCAGGCTTGGTTGAACTTGGTTGGAAATGCACATTCGTCTTGCATGCCTCTTTGCCCGCGGCGAGCGTGGTTTGCACGTGTGGGCCAATCATGCGTTTGATCGAGCGTAAACCCCACCCACCGAGAGCGTGCCAGCATGTAAAGTCAATGTGCATGACGGACGAACTTCTGCGTTTAACACTTCTGAGCCGGAGCCTTCCCATCTTTGCTGTCCTCCGCCGGCAAACATGAATGACAATCACTCCAGAATTGGATTTCTACTCAAACGGATGTCGTGGGCGTGGTTTGCCCTGCTGCTGCGTCCTATTGGGGTGCTGAGTGAAGGTGGAACCATCGCGGGCGCTCCCCGGTCTCCTGGCTGCTACCGTCATCACACCCCCCGCCTGCTCTGCACACGGCCCCTCCCGCCTGCCTCCATGCCCCCCCCCCCCCCTGCTCTGCACACGGCCCCTTCCCACCTGCTGCCATGGCCACGCCCCCCCTGCTCTGCACACGGCCCCTTCCCACCTGCTGCCATGGCCACGCCCTCCCCTCCTCCCCCCGCTTGCTCTGCACACGGCCCCTCCCGCCTGCCTCCATGGCCACACCCCCCTGATCCCCTCGCCTGCTCTGCACACGGCCCCTCCCACCTGCTGCCATGGCCACGCCCCCTCCCTCCCCATTAGTGTTTGCCCTGCAAGTGGCATCTGATGCTGGGACCAACTCATTAAGAGGGCCACCCATGGTGTAAGTGCCCTGCCAGCCAAAATATGTGCTGTAACCCCCTCCCACAACCCCCCACAACTCCCCACATCACCCACCCACCGTGCCCCCCAAAAAAACTCTGCACCAGTGGCTCGTGAAATTTAATAATCACCTTGGGACGCCCCTCCCTGATGCTGTTAGCCACGGCTTTAGCCCCCCCCCCAACTTCCCACCGACTGAGCGAACGTGCCGAAAGCTCCTGTCTGCTCCCGCACCGCCTCGTCCTTCTTAACTTCACTCTTTGTTTTGCGATCGACGCGGGGGAAGAAAGCAAAGAAGGGAAGAGAACAGCCTCCCCTCCTCCTCTTCTTCCAAGAAGGCTGCTAGCAGCAGGTGCATCCTGGGAAGATGGGTCGCATTTTGACTCTCCTGTTCGCGAGTCTTCAGCCTATCGCGAGCTGTTTCCTGTCAAAGGCGGCCCATGGTTGGAGGGCTTGCCCTCTTAACTCTGTGAGATGTGGGTTATTTTTTTTTCATTTTTGCCCATTAGCGACCTCGGCAGGAAGGAGGGGGAGGGGAGGGGATTCTCCTCCGCTGGGTTTTCGGCAACTTAGCGGATTCTTTCCCTCACACTCCGTCTGGCGAGCGGATGTGCGCGGCGCCCAATTGTGGGAGGTCCGAAACGGCAGGACCGGCGTCTAATAGGCTGATCCCGCTTTCTATCATCAGTGCAATGGGGGAGCCCAGTACCCCATGATGCTTCTGCTACCCACTTGAAGTCTCGAACCCAGCTGCATTTCCCAAGACACCCCCCGAACCTGACAGAGAAAGAGATAGAACAGTCATCCGAAGCTTTATAACCGCTGCGGTTATAACAGACCGGCACAGGGAGACACGGACGTGAAGGAACACACACTTGCGGACCTGCTCTATGCGGCCGGCCGCTCTAACGGACACCACCAAGTCTACTCTACAGGACACACTGTCGGAAAAGCACACAGTCTCTACGCAGCCAAGCCGTCGGGGGAGGGGGGGGGTTAGCGCTAGCGGCCAGCGCAACGGAGGAACTAGCGCTAGCACACAGTGCGGGCGAGGTACAATACCTTCATCAGCCTCACTCCAATAGTCTGCAACAGAGAGGGCACGCAGAGAGGGGAAGGAGGACAAGAGTGGCGAGGTCAGAGGTCAGGAGACATGCATACATGCAGCTTGTCAGATATATGAGAGCATTCTGGCTTTCAAAGGGGAAATTTTTTAGAGCGCTAGAAATGGAAAGGAGTGTCTGGTTTTTTGAAGCCGAGGTAGGGAGACAGGAGCCAGACAGTCTCTGTAAACCGTTGGGAGGAGGGGTGGAGGCGGGGGAGGGGTGGAGGTGGGGGAGGGGAGGAGGGGTGGGGTGACTGAAGGTGTTCAGGCAGGTATAGACTTGGTTTGTGTCACATGTGTCATCTTGAAGAGTGACAAGATTCTCTCTCTTGCTCAGACAGGCAGACATGCGCGCGCGCGTGCACGCACGCTCGCACACACGCTCGCACGCACGAGCAGAGCCTCCGAGGCAGTGACAGAAACACATGCTCATGCACCGAAGGTCTATTTTTAAGAGAGGGAAGTCAGAGGCGAGGTAGAGGCGCGACTTTTATCACGGCCTGACATCTGCAGATATAAGCCGCTGATTCGAGACGCGGGCTTTTCATTACGCGCGCCCCTGCTCACCTGTCTGGGGAGGCTAGAGACTGATCAAACCTCTCAATCCTCCTCTCGCTCAAACGCAAAGGCCCGGCCAAAAGCACTAATGCCCCCTGGCCACCCAGGTCATCTGCCCTTTCTATTCACCCAGCCCTTGCCTAGTTCCTGCCTTTCAAATACCCCTCCTACCCCAGCTGCATTCAAACTCCCCCTTTTCTCAACAAAAAGGCTCTG